>JARKIC010001354.1:0-128950 GCA_029378375.1 Mycena olivaceomarginata | reverse complement strand
TACACCTAGTGCACCGAGTCTGAGACGGGGCAGCGCGCCGAGTTTGAGGGCGAGTGCTCTCCCGCCGAGTCTGAACGTCGCGGAGCTGACGCATACGCGCAGAGCAACGAGGCGGTGGGTGTCCCATACCTTCTTCAATTATTATGCTAATATACACCTGCAGCCGCTGCACATCGGCCTTCTCTGGTTCCTCAACGTGCACGCGCCGCCGCCGTTCCGGTGGCAGCGCTGCTAGGCGCTGCTGTACCCGCACCTCCTCTTGCTCTCGTGGCTCGCGCCGGGCGGGGGCGCGGCATCGTCGGGCTCGATTTGGTGAACTGCGAGGGGGTGCAGAGTACCCCGAGTCTGGGGCATCCGGGGCGAGGGAGGATGTGGGGGTGTGCGGCAAGGGAGGGCGGTGCGTCGTCTCCTCTTTTCCTCTTCTTGGTTTTATTGACACTTGATGGGGGAGCTGGAGAGTATTGTGAGCGAGAGTGGGTAGAGAGCGATGGTATGGGGAGGAGCGCGACGCGGTGGACGGCGAGCGAGTGGGCGCGGACGGGGACGTTTACGCCGGCGACGAGCAGGGCGTATACTGCGACGGGGACGGGGACGGGGAGGTTTGATTTTGTAGGACTCGTGTACTCGTATATAGTCTTAATAAATGGGTTTGACTTGAAAAAAAACTTGATTCGACAACGCCAAATTTACACTCCATTTCACTTCATCTCAATCTACCGCGCACCGGCCCTTCGCCGTTGAGTCCTGCAGTGTATCCATCACCATCTCTCCAAATGAGCGCGAACACAACTTGAATTACTCAGTCAGGGGAGAAAATAGAAAGATGCATACGGGCGAACTTGAAGTGAAAGAAAAGAATTCAAGACATCGAGGGAATCACCTCCATTTCGGACGCTGGGAGTCGAACCCAGATCTCCCACAGAAGCACCATATTTCAAAGCGAATGCAAGTGGGCGCGCGCCGCATACTACGTCTGAGGTTCCTCTCCGTATTGCATACCTGGCCAACTGGTCTACACAAGAGGCTACTGAGGCCAAAATTGTGTGAGGCAACCAAAACGATTGACCAACCACTTCACCCGAGGGAGCCCTCCTGCGAGTTCGACGGTACCATCCTATACTAACCAAGCGTCTCATCCCCACATCCGTAGTAAATTCGCAGCATGCACCGTACTCGCGAGCGTCTCCACATCTCCACGCTCGACACCGAGCAGCGTGCCCACGGGCACAGAGAACGCGTTGTCGGTTGTACAGCGCCAACGCGCGGAACAGCAGCGGAAACGCACCGACGCGCTGGAAGTCGATGAGCGAGACTCAAAGGATTCAGACTCAGACGACGCGGGAATGGATGGCGGGAAAGGGAGTATAGTGTATTCATCGGTACTAGTGACATACACGGCTTTGGTGGTATGTACGTCCTTTCCTCCTTTCGTAGCTAGAATGAATAAACAGAGAGAGAGTCAGGGTTAGAGCTACGCACCCAAAGAGTTGGAAAGGCGCGTTGAGGGCGTACGAGGAGACGGCGTTCGTCTTGCCGGTCGCCCATGTATCCGGCGACGATTTTGGTCTGGCGGCGTCGAGGGCGTGGGTGCCGAGACCGGCGACGCGGTGGTGGTCAGAAGAATGGTGCTTCGGTGTGCTGCGGAGAGCTACTGGGACAGAGCGCAGTGAACAACACGGAAGAAAAAATTGTTGCGGGCGATGCTTGAGTGTTTCCTGCTCTTGCTGGACGTGTTTATAGGGCGGGGGTATCGCTCGGCAAGGGGAGAGGCGCGCAGTAAGTCGGTGCAATGGGTGCGTCGCGTAGAGCCAAAATGAATGGGGCGATGAGCATGATGGGAGGTGAGTGAGTAAGCATCGTGCACCAGTAGATGGGGAATTCAATCATGCATGGGAGAAGTGCGGAGGATGGAAGTAGGAGGAGCACGCGGTCGTCTCAACCAAATCAATAAATCTATCGGGCGGTACTGTCGTGCAGCAAGGTTGGGGCGATCGGGAAAGGTCCTGGGCACACGAGCGTCAATCTTGGCTGGGAGACGCCGGGAGACGCCTCAGCTTGCAGTAGGCTGGGAAGGAGGGACACATACGCACAGGAAAAGCCTTCAACAGGGAGCCTGATCTAACACGAGCTGCGGGCGGATGATGTCGAGGACACCGTTGTTGTGTTTGCGGAATTTGCTTGCAAAAGTCGGGCGTTGGCTGGAAAGGAAGAGTAGTCATGTTCTTGCACATGAATTGAAGAGCAACGAAGAGGACGGCGGACCGGAAGAGCTGGACAGCGCCGCAGAGAGATGAGGGGGTGAAGACCAGGGCTTGCAGGCGAGCCGCAGCTGTTTGGATGGCAGGCACCGCGGGCATTTAAAAGTCCACACCGTCGTTCATGATTTTGAGGAGCCGGAAGCTGGAGGCTGGAGGCTGGAGGCTGGTTTTCGAGATCGACGTTCAGCGCAGGCGAGGTACCGCCACTCGCCATGGCGATCACCCGCTTGCTCAACTTCCTTGGCAGACCTCGACGACGACTCGGACATCTTCCAACCCACCCAGTCTGCTTCCAATGTCCCGTACGACGAATCGCAACGATATTTTAGCTTCAGCCAGTGCTGTTGATGGCTAAAGCTGTTGAACCCAAAATAACCGCTCGAGATCTTGAGACCTCACCCTCACTGCTACGTCTACGTTCGGCTGTCCAAACCTACCATGGAGCACGCACTGGCTGGCATAGCAATCACAACCTTCGTCAAAGACTTAGTCGAGCTAGGTAGGAAAATCAAAGACTCATAGACCAGGTACCATCACAAGCAACGCCCACGTTTACCTACAATACTGAATGGTGTCAGGTCGGCGAGAATAAAGAGCAACTCTCGAAACTCAGGGATGAAGTGACTGGGACTCTTGATGGTCTCACCAGACTTGCCCAAGGATTTAGCTTGAATACACAACCGTCCCTTGAGTTGTTAACTGCACTTGACGACCTGAAGAGGTGAGTAACGGATTTTACCGCTGTCTCAGGTCGTTGAATCGACTTTCACGTCCACAGTCATTTGGAGAGCGTTCATAACAAGTGCAACAAAGCTTCCCAGCATCCCTCATTGTTCAAGTCTTGGTGGAATCGTGACAAAATAGACCGGGAAATTAAACGACTACAAGATCTCAAGAAGGATTGCCACGACCAATTCGCAGTGAGTAAAACCACGCTCCAGAATTGAACAGGTTCTTAAAAGTGCTAGTTGTTTCCACTGCCCGAACCGAGGGGAAAGTCGATCGAATCGCGGATACGACTATTCGCATCGAAAGTGCCGCTGTTCGACTTGCGGACACGACCGCTCTCGAATAGAAGGCAGCATGACTCAATTCACCGGCGTCATCGCTCGAATTAAGGACAGCACTTCTCGGATTGACCAAGGAACCACTCAAGTCACGGGCACTACTGCTCGAACGGAAGGCACCGTCATTCAGATCGCGGACACGACCGCTCAAATCACGGACACTACTACTCGAATTGAGAGAAGTACCATTGGGGTCGCATGCACAACTGCTCGAATTGAAGGAAGCACCGCTTTGCTTGGACACGACCTCACGAATTGAACACACCGCAAATGAGGTTGAAGTCATGGGGTCAGTCAACTCTTCTATGTTGACCACTTGAATGCTGAACTCCGTCTAGGCTCCAGCAAAAGCTGGAGAGGTGGCTTGAATATCCACCTAACATGAAAAGAAGACAAGACGACACACAGGAGCTCCAGCACAAGGCACTGGAGCTTGGTTCTTGGGCGGCAACCAGTTCAAGGGTTGGAAGGAGAAGCCAGGATGGCTGTGGATTCGAGGAGATTGTAAGTTCTTTTGCTATCATTCGGTCCGATGCCTAATTGATTGTAGCTGGTACCGGGAAGAGTGTGTTAAGGTCATTCCTATCCCACCGTATTGTATTGAATATTCAACTAATGGCGGTATATAGCTCAACAGTGATTCGGTGCCTCTTCAACCAGCGACAACAGGGGCGGCTGTCGCGTATTTTTACTTCGACTTCAGGGACGAAAAGAGCCAGCACGTGAAAATGATGCTGCAGTCCATCATCCTCCAGCTCTCCGCGCAGTCTCCCAACTCCTATTCAGCTCTCGAAAAGAGTACGAGTCCTCCCAAGGGCAAATCCTCCCTCCTTATGATAACCTTCTCCGTATTCTCAACGACTTACTTTCGGATTTCACCCATATATATATTGTACTTGACGCACTCGATGAGTGCAACGAGCATGATGATCTTGTCCAATTCATAACACGACTCCGGGATTGGACCACGTCGCCGTTGCACCTGTTGTTCGCTAGTCAACCCCGTGAAATATTCACGGAGGCGTTCAAACGTATCTCTTGTCACCCTCACGCCAGATATCACGCACGAGGATATTCGACGGTTCATCGACAGCGAGCTTCTCCCACTGTCACATCTGACACGTCGTATGGGTGCCAATGAGATTGTAGAAAAAGTTGTAAAGAAGAGCAATGGAATGTGAGTCTTTGTGCTTTGGTAATTGTTAGCTATTGCCTGATAACTTGATTCTAGGTTTCGCCTAGCAGCTTTACTTCTAATGGAACTGCGTGATGCTTTCAACCCGGATCTCCATGCAATATTGACAAGTTTTCCTGACAACTTGTTTGGAGTGTATTCACGCTTTCTCCAACAAATCCATCCCACCGCTGTGTTCTATGTATCGGCGGTTCTTCGTTGGCTCGCCTTCTCTTCATCTCGAGTTACTATGCCGGAACTCGAGGACGCTCTTGCATTCAATTTTTCGTGCACATCAGAGTTCGTGTATGACCCCGAGACGGGGCAAGAATGCAGACAGGGTGTGCAAAATGCTAGAGGCATGATTGTGGTGGAAAAAAAATGGGTGAACGGCCCCAGGATCGTGAGCCTTGCACATGCGTCAGTCGAAGATTATCTCCGATCTGAAAAATTCACCCAAGAGTACACAGCATATGACCTCAGGACCGGCCCTTCCCACAGATTCCTTGCCCAAACCTGTCTGGGCTATCTCCTCCAGTTTGCCGACCGTCCTCTGATTCGTAAAACACAAACCGACAATTTGCTTGACCATATGCAGCAAAATATTGGCATTACCACCTGCATCACACAGCGACAATCCCACACTCCTATTGTCCTTGGTAGTGTGTCTTTTGCAGGATGGAAGCAGCCAGTATGCTGCATTCAATGAATTCAGGCAGGACTCACAGAGCTGGTTCCAAGTCACCAAGCCGCTAAATGTGTGTTCCGAGTTAGGTTACACCGAGGCTGTGCGCTTTCTGCTGCTTCAAAACGGTGCCGATCCCAACGTGAACGAAAATGGAGTCACTGCATTAAGAGTGGCATCCTACGCCCACCTAGACATTGTCCGTATTTTGCTCCAGAGTGGTGCACAAGTCAACACAGCGGCGCTGAACCAGGCATCCACACAGCGGCGCTGGGATATTGTTCAGGCACTTGTCCAGAAAAGCTGCTTCTCCGTGCTCCGTGAATGGATCGCCGCCGGGTTGGTGATTGCGTTGGAAGACGGCGGGTTGGAAGCCGTGCAAATTTGCTCGAAGCATGGATCCATCTTGGAGGTACCCAAGTTCTCCCTCACCACCTGTGGTCATTGCTTCCGAGCGGGGTCAATCAGATAGTGTCCGTCTGCTGCTCGAATATGGTGCCGAGGTCAACGCAGCGGACAAAGAATACAATGCATTGTGTGCCGCATCATTCTATGGCCATGTCGAAGCGATTCGAGTCCTTCTCGAGAAGGGTGCTGAGGTCAATGCAATGAGCGGGAGATATGGCAGCGCGTTGCAAGCTGCATCCGTCCGGGGGAACATAGGGATTTGCCGGCTCCTCATTGAGCATGGTGCCGAGCTCAATGCAGCGGGTGGAAAATACGGTAGCACATTACAAGCTGCCTCCCTCAGGGGCAACATGGAGATTTGCCGACTTCTTCTTGAGAATGGTGCTGACATCAATGCAGCAGGGGGAAGATATGGCAGCGCGCTGCAAGCTGCCTCCCGTGGGGGCAACATGGAGATTTGCCGACTTCTTCTTGAGAATGGTGCGGAGGTCAATGCAGCAGGGGGAAGATATGGCAGCGCATTGCAAGCTGCGTCGCTCAGGAGCAATGTGGAGATTTTACAGCTTCTTCTCAAGAATGGCGCTGAGGTTAATGCAGGGGGAGGAATGTATGGCAGTGTGTTGCAAGCTGCATCACTCAGGGGCAACGTGGACATTGTCCGGCTTCTTCTTGAGAATGGTGCTGAGGTCAACACAGCAGGAGGAAGATATGGCAGTGCGTTGCAAGCTGCATCTGCAAAAGGTCGTGTGGCAGTGGTTCGTCTCCTTCTCGAGCAGGGCGCAGATGTCAACGCGTTCGGCGGATCCGCTTTGAAAGCTGCTGCCCGCCATCCCAGGGTATACCAGGTGATCCGTGGGAACAGATCACTCGTATCCTTCTCGAGAACGGTGCGCACAGAGAATATGACCGTGGACACGGACAATGAGGGTGCAAAGTCTGACATCCTCGGATGACAGCCCCCCTAGCGAATCTGATGACTAGATGCAGAGGAAGGATCAAGTATTATATTTTAATCCAATCTGCATCTACATGAATACCTTGCACATATATATGTATTACCAGTTGGAAAGAAAGCAGGTCCTGGTCTTTGGGCAACTACAATGGTGGTTAGGTATGTACATATGTGGAGTGACAAAGCGACGACATACATATCGGGTGGACCACGAGCGCATACATTTTTCAGCAGCGAGTTACGGACTGCAACGCGAGTCGACGGTGTGTACGTTCTTCCTCCTTTCTTCATCTCATTCCTCACGGACGCTGACTCGGTTATGGCAGAGAAGCGTGGGGGGTCGATTTGGACTCGGACGGCGAGGGGATGGATGTCAGGAGGGAATATATTCATGGGCTGTACACAAATACATTAGGCCGTCGGTACCTGGCTAGGTACGTCCTCCTTCGTAGCTGAAATGAATATATAAGTGGGAGTTAGCGAGTGGAAGCGAGGACAACACACCAAAAGAGCGAGACGCGCGTGGAAGGGGTGTGGGTGGCCAACGCGTATGTATCGTGGAGTACCAGGCGTTCGTCAGTATGGGCAAGGGGAGATGTGTACGCACCAGGTGACGCAATGGGGGTTTTCGAACAGTAGGCGCACGGTTCGAGTTCTTTCCCGTAGAACTGACTAAACGGGGCGATCAGCATGAGGGGAGGGTGAGAATAAGCATCGCGCACTGCCAATGGATACGGAATCCAAGATGAAAACGAGAGAAGTGCGGGGAAGGAGGGCAGTTCCTCGTCTCAACGAAAGGAATGCATACTGCTATTAGTATTTGTATTTGTCGCCAGCGAGTATTGCGAAAATTGTATAAAGGTCCTGAGCACGCGAACAACAGTCTTGAATGGGAGGCGCCTCAGCTTGAAGAGAAGTGGAAGAGAGAGGGAGACATAGGCCTTCAAAGTACGGTCATCGAACACGAGCTGCGGGTGGATAGATGTCGACGACGGCTTGTACTTATTCCAGTTATTGTGTTTTGCGGACGCTGACTTGCTTGGGAAGAGTTGGGCGTGGGCTGGAAACAGAATATCGTGTAGTTTGCAGATGAATTGAATGAACTTGAAGATGAAGTCGTCGTGTACTTTGCAGATAAATTGAATGGAGATGATTCACGAGGACGGCGGACAGCGCCCACGAGAGACGAGACTAGAGGGAAGGCGGGCCGAGTTGTTTGACGACACTGGCGACGGACAGGGCCGCGCAGAGACGAGGCGTGTTTGATGACAGTAGCTGCTGACACTGCGTCCATTCGCGTTACTCGACGCGATTTGCGTCACGTGGTGTTGTTGACTTGTTCGCGGTCTGCGATGAGCCGCACAGACCCAGACTATGGGACGGGCGACGTTTACAGGTCAGTGGCGGAGGTTAGATTCACAGCTAATCTGACATACAGCAGAGATAGAAGACTAGGATCGTACCAGACAGCAATTCTCTCGAAGAAGTCGAGGCTACCCTCAATGACTTGGACGACGAACTCGACAACACAGAACAAAACTCTCAGCCAATGGAGCCCTTCCTACACTGGCTCCCCCTCTTTTGTATCTCTCCCCTCCTTTGGCTCACCTCCGCCACTCACACCCACCCCCACCCGTCTCAGCAGAATCACAGAGAGCGCACTGAAAGAATCGCGGCCGTCCTCTATCGCGCGTCGTCCGCTCCCTTCTATTCCACAGTCGCGCCTCCACGAACCTGGGTTGCCTCCACCAGGTCGGGCTACTGAGGCTCATCGCCGGTCTTTGAGTCGGTGCCTGCACGCGCCAGCACCCCGACTCTGACGCGTGCAGTGTCCCCGTTTCCGCCCTCCGATTCCTATCCGCAGGGATTCCACAGTACCTTTGGTCAGAGGCCAGCGTCACCGACAAAGGGCGCGCGCGTGACGAGTCCAGCGCGCGTCACCAGTCCCGAGTCGTACTAGGCCGTCTATGAGCACGCTGTTGAGCCAGCCGCCATGAGTCCGACGCGGAGCGATACGTTCACGAGGAGCGAGACGTTTACGCGCAGCGTCACTCCCAGCGACATGTACACCGCGCAGCGTCACCCCAAGCAACACCAACACCTACACCCGCACCGACACCTTCACCCCCAGCAACACCTACTCGCAGACCGGGACTACCACGACGCACACGCCGAGCAACACCAACACGTACACCAGGACCTTCACACCGACCAACACCGATACATACTCGACTGCGACGGGCACGCACACGCCCCCCGCCTCCCTCCGGCCGCCCCGCGCAGGGCTCCCGCGCTCGCCCCTCGCCTCGGTCCGCAACATCGTCGCCCTCTGGAAGGAGCGCACGGCGACGCGGGGCGCGTCGCCCAAGCATTCTTCATCCGCTTCCTCCTCTTCTTCATCAAGCGACAAGGAGAAGAGCGCCTCGGAAAAAGCTGCGAGCGACGAGGGGCCGCAGATGCGCACGGAAGCGCTCCCAGCCGGACGATGGCGGGCTCTTTGGGCTGCGCGCGCGGACGCCGAGTCTGCGCAGGCGCGCGTCGGGGGAAGTACACCTAGTGCTCCCAGCTTGAGGCGTGGGCAGCGCGCCGAGTTTGAGGGCGAGTGGCGCGAGTAGTGCTCTCCGCCGAGTCTGAATGTCGCGGAGCTGAGCGCGTACGCGCCAGAGCAACGAGGCGGTGCGTCCTCCCTCTTTCTTTCTTTTCCTCAACACTATAATGATTATTTATTTCGACACCCGCACACAGCCCCTGCACATCGGCCTCCTCTGGTTCCTCAACGTGCACGCGCCGCCGCCGTTTCGGTGGCAGCGCTGCCAGGCGCTGCTCTACCCGCACCTGCTCTTGCTCTCGTGGCTCGCGCCGGGCGGGGCGCGGGATCGTGGGCCTGGATTTGGTGAACTGCGAGGGGTGCAGAGTACCCCGAGCTTGGGGCATCCGGGGGCGAGGGAGGACGTGGGGGGCGTGGCGGCAAGGGAGGGCGACGATGACTCGCTTGTAGATCTACTGGTGCCGTTCCAGATGGCGTATGAGGATGGGGTGGAGCGGTTGGCGGCGGAGAGTCTGTTGGAGAGGCAGAAGTGGGTTAATCGGATTTGGTGGGTGTCTCTACTTTTTATTTTATTATGTTAGATGGAGCTACGAGTCTACAGGGAAGCCGTCACCGCCCCGTTGGGCTCCCCGACTCGCCGCCCCGTCTTCGGCTGGTCCGCCGCCGGCGCGGACGACGCGGACGAGAGCTCGAGCAGCAAGGAGGGGAGCATCCGCACCATCGAGAGCGCGAGCGCGGCGAGTCTCCAGGGAGGGAAGCGTACGGAGTCAGGGAGCGTGCGAGTAACGGGAGTAATGGGAGCAGAAGCACGGTGTTCGTGCCGCCGATGGGGGAGCTGGAGAGCATTGCGAGCGAGAGCGGCGAGAGTGAGGGGAGGAGCGCGACGCGGTGGACGGCGAGTGAGTGGGCGCGGACGGGGACGTTCACCCCTAGCGGGACGTATACCGCGAGGACGGGGACGGGGACGTATACGAGCGAGACAGATCGCGGACGCCCACGACGGATTACACGCGCTCGAGGACGCCGACGACGGATTATACGCGCACGGGGACGGGGACGTTTACAAGGACGCAGACACCGACTGGGACCGACACGTTCACGAGGACATACACGCCGACTGGGACCGATACGTTCACGCGGACGTACACGCCGACGACCGGGTATACCGGCACCTACACGACGCGTACAGGCACCGGGACCTACACCCACAGCGCCAGCAGCCGCAGCGACAGTGACCGCGACACCGGCACGGGATCGGGCACGGGGACATGGACTGGCACGGGTACGTACACAGCCACGACAAGCGCAGGGCTGAGACGCGCGCCATCCCTGGTGTCGTCGCACCACACGGGGACCGGTCGACGATAGTGTGATTTTCGGGCGGGGAGTATGTGTATCCTGGAGATCCAAGAGCTATTGGGGGAAGGTATGTCGTCTTTCTTCCAATAAAATACATGAATGGGAGCTGACGACATTACGCAGGGGCGGACGCGGACGCGGCGCGAGGCGGGGAAGTATGGGCGAGGTGGAGCTCGAGGGGCCGACCAGGCTCAGCGGGAGCGATGACGACGTGTTTTTGACGGCTAGCGAACGGTCCAGCCGCACAGTGCAACTTCAAGCAGCAGCCATAGCAGCAGCGGTGGGAGTGGGACCGGGACTAGCGGCTTCCCGCGCAGAACGGGGACCGCTCTACTCGCCGAGCGTGGGCCTGCGCACGGGCACGACTTTCTCTGCGAGCGCGTTTGGCGCGAGTCCGAGCGCGACGACGCGGACATCGGCGTTCACGCGTTCGGGGACACCGACGTTCACCACGACCAGCTTCAGCCGGCAGCCCGACGCGCTCACCGATTACGAACGACCGCCACGGCGACGTTCAGTGTCACGCCGAGCTCGCTTTCGTACCGCGGGCCGGGGAGCGCGAGTATGCTGGGCGACTCGCACAGCGATTATTCTGGGTCGCAGTCGCAGTCGGGCTCAGGGCTCGGGGTCGGAGGGGACGATATTCGAGCTATAAGCTATGTCTCCAATACCGGCACGGGCACGGCGACTGGGACGACGTTTGTCGCGCCGGAGGGAAGTGCACCGCCGTCCTGGGCTGGGGTTGACGAGTTCGGGGTACAGTCGCTCTGTTTCGACATCCGAAATCGGGAGAAGACAAGGAGAATAGCAGCGCGGGGCCGTCGGACAGTGGGAATGGGGCTGGCGGGAGTGGAACAGGGACTGGGACAGGAAGCGGGGCGACGCCAGCGACGTACTCGACGAACCAGACGGGGTACGATGTCTGTGCGTCGTCCGACATCTCAGAGGTCACCTACAGCTCGTACTCCGGGACCACGCCTTCCTATTCCTCCGCCTCGTCGTCGTCTGAATCGTCTTCGGGGCCGCCGCCGTCGTCATCGCGCCCGCCATCCTCCTCGGGGTCGAGCGATCAGTTCATCACGGCGTCGCAGGGCGAGAGCTCGTCCGAGTCAGAGTACCACACCGTGCCGCGCCCGCCATCATCCGTGGCGTCCTCGTACGAGTCGTTCCCCACATCGTACGCGTCGTTCCCCACCATCCCGTCCGAGTCCGAGTCGGCGTACCGCACCGCGCCTGAGGAGATGGGCGACATCCCGTCTGAGATGGGCACGCCGCGCGCGGGGTCGAGCGTGCTCGTGTCGGAGGAGGACGAGAAGAGCAGCCCTGAGCCGCGTGCCGTCGCTTGTGCCCACCATTAGCAACGGAGGAGTTTGAGTATTATCCCCCGCTGCCCGAGTCGAGGACGAGCTCGAGTGTGTCGGAGGAGGGGTACCCCGCCCTTGCCGGCCGTCGATGACCAGTGTGTCGGAGGAGGAGGAGGAGGAGGAGGAGAAGGACTATCCGCCCCCTGCCGCCGTCGAGCGTGAGCGTGTCGGAGAAAGACTATCCGCCGCTGCCGCCCTCGAGCGTGTCATCGTACCCCCCGCTCCCGTCATCAACCGTTTCGTCGTACCCGCCGCTCCCGTCATCGACCGTTTCGTCGTACCCGCCACTCCCGTCATCGACCGTTCGTCGTACCCGCCACTCCCGCCTTCGACGGTGGTGTCCGAGGAGTACCCGCCACCCCCCGCCTTCGACGGTGGAGTCCGAGGAGTACCCGCCGCTCCCCGCCTTCGACGGTTGACAGCAGTTCGATCTCGGCGCCGTCGTCGCTGTCGTGGTCCACCAATAGCACCTCTCTCCCCCATCTCGAACCGATGACGCCGATGTCGAGCACGGACGAGGAGTCCTTCCGACATTGCGACCCCCGCTGTCGCCCACTTTCTCCTCGCCGTCGTCAACGACCGTGTCGATGCCTTCGCCGATCCAGTCCGAGGCGGCGTCGACGATCTACGACTGCCCCCCTCCGAGCTGAGCCCCAGCATCGCCGAGACTTCTCTGACGTCGACGTCGTCGCATCTGACGCCGCTCTCACACGCGCTGTCGCGCCTACGCAGCTGGGGCCGTGGGTCTAGTGGGACGTAACGACTCGTCCATCCTCGCGCCGTCGCCGTCCGTTGGTTCTATATCGCGCTGTACGACGCGCCGGATCAGTCGGGCGAGAACGTCTTTTCCTTCGCCCGACCGAGTCGTTCTCGTCGTGGGATCGTATGAGCACCATCCCGCGCTCAGTCACGTCGGAGCTATCGCTGCCCCCGCTTCCGTCGTCGAGCCTCTCGGACGTGTCGTCGCCGTCGAGCGTTGGGAGGAGCGCGACGTCGTCTTCGCTGGGGCGGACGTTGTCTTTGCTCACGCAGTCTTCGATGCTGTCGTCTGAGGAGCCTGAGTCGCCGTTACCGGAGTCGCCGCTGCCCGATGATGAGGAGCCGCCGACAACGCCTTTGCTGAGTCACGCCGAGGCCCAGTCCGCCCGCCTAGTCGCCCACCGGTAGTGTTCTTCTCACTAAACCATGCTGCTTGACTGACATGCCATTTTTTCTAGTCTTCGGTCACGGCGTCTATTCGCAGCCTGCGGACGCCCGAGGCTTCTGGTAGCGACAGCATCTCCACGCCGCGCGGCAACGCACCATCCTTGCGCTCGACGCTGAACACTGTGCCCTCGTATCGTGCGCCGAGCACTCAGGGTATCACGTTGGAAGCACCTGGCGGACGATCTGCGCAGGCTCGCTGATATCAGGGGAGAGGAGAACCAGGACATCGCGGCCAATGTGCGCGCGCTGAGGAACGAGCTCCGCGACCCTGGCCGACTTTTTGCAACGCCCGACTTCTCGCGCGCCTTCTCCGATGCCCGCTGCACCTTCACCCATGCCCGCCGCGCCGGAACCAGTTCACTCCCCCGCCCCCGCCCCGCTCCCGCTCCCGCGGAGCCCGCGATCAGGTATCTTGAACCGCCGCCGCAGTCACCTTCGTGGACTACCCTTTCACGCTCGGCCAGCAACGCGAGCTGGTTGTCGTCGCACCACTCGGATGATGATTTGGATTGGGGCATGCCTCTCCCCGATTCGCCGCATCCGGACATGTCGCCGGTGTTGGAGGAACCCTGAACCTCCGGGGCAGGATTATTATTCCCCACCGACAAGTGATCGCTATGCACTATCGACCACGACGCCCATCCCTGGCAGCTCTCAATCGTCAGGTCGTCCTTACCCGCCTCCTTCATCTTCTCCTCCGACTTCTCCAACAACATCCACCACAACGACTACTACGACTCCGACGGTCAGACCAAACACCGTTTTCGACGACATCCGGAGAACAGTCGATTGATTGGCTGGCGCGACTGCGAACTATGGCCCCACCTTGGACAGCATCAGGGAGACCGTGGACGGATTGTGGGAGGCACAGGGCTCGACCAATCACTCTCTCGATTGGCTCCGCGAACATCCACGTTCCTCGTGATGCAGAGTTGCACGACAGGATGGGTCGCATTGAGGGTTTACTGCAGTCTCTCATTGATCGACCTGTCCCTGCAGCTCCCCCAGCCCCCGCGCCTCCCGCTCCGTCGTCTACCTCCGGCTCGATTGAAAACCGATTTCTGGCCCAGCATCCTTCGCCAATCTATGACCGATGGTCCCGAGGAGGTACACATGCCAGTCGCCGTCCCACCACCGGGTCGCTCGTTTGCGCAGCAACTTGACGATCTCCTTTCGAGTGCGGGAACAGGTGTTCCGCTCGAGCCTGCTGAGCGCCCGCCACAAGTCGTCCCATTCCAATACGATGTCCAGGCGCGGGGTCTTCGTCCCCGAAGCGGTATGGGTGTTACTGTCCCCGAGCAAATTCGCCCCCAGGACTGTACCTGCCATACCTACTCATATTCCGAGTCGCGACAGACCCACGGGACAAGGTTTTCCACCTCCTCAAACTCGCTTCACAGAACCAACTGGCGATTATGAGCCGTCGTTTGTATCGGAGCCACAACAGCAGCCGCAAGGGCCGCAAGGGCAACCGCCCCCCGCCGATTCAACCTGTTACCCACAGTATGTAGTATACCTTTTCATGTGAGTGACGAATTTACTGATACTTCGCAGGAGACCCCAATCGAGGTCCGACTCCGGGCCCAGTGATGGTATGTTTCCTATAAAATACCGTCATTCCTGCTCTAAATCAATCATAGCCAACGCCAGCCCAGCTCCATCGCGACAGGCCTGAGACCGCTCCACCACTTGGCGCACCGGATCGACGTCGAAGGCCGTGGTATTATCCGGCCCCACCACCAGGAGAAGTAAGCGGATGGGCTGTTCTATCTATCTAGCCCGCTCACGTTTCGTCCATAGGTTCCGCCACCGCGCCCTCCCGCCTGGACCTCCCCCCCCGCCCGGCGATGGATCTCTCCCACCTCCTGGTGGTGGACAACCTGGGCGTGTTCCGCCTATGCCTCCCATGCCGCCGGTGCGTCTCCAACAAACTAGCTTTCAACGTCGACCTAATCTTGCATTAGATAAATGTGAACCTACCACCAGTATTCGACGCGTTGATGGAGATTCTCAGGGTGAGGGTTTTATTTATTTCTCAACGCGGTTGAACTGATTGATACCTCAATAGGAAAATCGACTGGCTCAGCTCGCTACTGTCGACCAACAACGAGAGTTGATGAGATACATGAGAGGATTGAACGAATGGTTGGAGCGTGATGTACACGACCGTCAAGCTGAACTGCGAGGAGTAGTCGCTCGAGTGGATCAATTGAGAGAAGATATGAGAGCCATTCCAAGGCAAGGTGTGTTTTCCGTTATTGCTTTCAAATTGCGCCATAATTTGTTTCAGCAGGTGCGCCAGCGCCTCCAGACGGCGGCAGTGGATCGAGCTCGTCGGAAGGAAGTCCCCACGGCTTTATACCGCCGCAGCCAAGCGGGCCCGTCGTTCCGCCCGCGCCGTGGTTTCCTGGATTCCAACCTCAAGGTTTTGGGCCCCCCGTCATTCCGCCGGTCGTTCCGGACGAAGGCCGATATACGCCTGTGATTCCTCCACAGAGCAATGTTCCCTTTATTCCTCCGCACTTGCCTCCTCCCGGCTTCCAGCAGGGGGGTTTTATTCCTCCGAACATGCCTGCGCCAATGCTGGGCACATTCCCACCGGGCGCGCCTATGGTTCCGAATCTTCCCGGGGGTTTCATGACCATGCCGCAGCCGCAATTCCAGCAGCAAGAGCAGCCCATCGAGCCTTTCTACCCGCCCGATGAGCGCTCCCCCATGCATCCGGTTGATTCCACAATCCACCACATCATCGCCAGTGAGAGCAGCAGCACCAGCGATGAAGACTCCCCAGAGGATCGCCGCCGCCGTCGCCGTCATGACAGCGGGAGAAGCGGAAGCAGGAGGAGCGGGAGCAGGAGGAGTGGAGCAGGAGGAGCGGGAGCAGCAGCAGCAGCAGCGGCCGTTCTCACTCTCATACGCCACAGCCAATCATTGTGCAAGCACCTTCAGTCCCGGTTCCTCAGCCTGTGCTCATACCGCAGACTGCGCCTACTGCAACTCAGTTCCCTGATCAGCAGTTCCCTCAGTCGCAATTCCCCCAGCAGCAGTTCCCTCAGCAGCAGTTCCCTCAGCAGCAGTTCCCTCAGCAGCAGCAGCCTCAGCAGCCGTCCACGATTGTGATTCAACCGCCGCCGCAAACAGGACCTTCGTTTATACCTGACGTGTCCTATCCGGGTCGCTCTCGACGCTCGCGTTCTCACTCATCTAGCTCCAGCAGCTCGCGTAGTCACAGCCGCAGCCGCAGCTCGCGTCGAGATCAAACTGCACCGGTGATTATCCGAGAAAGGTCGCGGTCGCGGTCGCGGGTCGCATTCCCCGCGTTCACATTCGCGACATACTCCACCAATTACCGTGCTTCAACCTCAGGGGACTGGTTTTCCTGGGACTGGTTTTCCTGGGACTGGTTTTCCTGGGACTGGTTTTCCGGGGACTGGTTTTCCCGCAATCCGCGGGCCCTCAGACTCAAGCCCCCATCATCATTCGGAGCAGGAGCAGGAGCAGGAGCAGGAGCAGGAGCAGGGGTCGGAGCCGGAGTCGGAGCAGCCGCAGTCACCGCCATACTCCCCCTGGGCCTATCATCCTACCAACAGCGCCGGGTTACCAACAGACTCAGGCCCCTCAGGGCACCGTTGTCATCGATCCGGGTCGACGCACTCCCCCTCCTGCAGTGCTTATCCCCCAACGTTCACATTCACGACATTCACGGCGTTCACGCTCCCCGAGATGGTACGAACGGCACCCCTCCCACCGACGCCACTCTCGCTCTCCTTCCCGGCAGGGTCCTGTGATTATTCCGGGCACGCAGGGTCCGCAAGTCATCCCAATTAGATCGCATTCGCATTCTCGTCGCTCTAGATCCAGGTCGCCGAGGCATTATGGGCCTCAGCCCACAATTGTGGTGCCTCCTGGTGGACTCCCTCATGGTACATCTCACGGACACACCATCTATCGTTCTACGTCAAGATCGAGATCGCGTTCTCCTCGCCGTCATTCGCCTCACCGCTCTTATTCGCATCCTCACTCTCAATACCCATCGCAACCTTCTCGTTCTCGCCGTCATTCTCGTTCTCGTTCTCATTCTCGTTCTCGCTCTCGTTCTCCTCGCTCCCACGCTCCCTCTTACCATCCATCGCACGCTCCTCAAACAGTTCCTATCATTATACCCAGTGGAATGGGCAGTGGTCATCACCGGCGGACGTCCCACTCCCCGACGTATATCGCCCGGTCGCGATCCCACTCGCCGAGCAGAACAGCCAGAACAAGAACGCACCATACACGTTCAGGCTCCCCAGTGTATGATGCTCCCCACTCCGTTCCCAGAACACAAGGGTCAAGATCTCACCGTCGGCCATCGCACTCTCCTCCCCCTTCTGGCTCTTCCCGCTCGCCCTCTCCGCGTCGTGCCCGTTCTACGCGTCATGCCCGCTCTCCGCATCGTTCCCTTTCTCCGCGTCGGTCCCGCTCTCCGCGTCGGTCCCGCTCTCCGCGTCGTTCCCGTTCTCCGCGTCGTTCCCCGCCTCGTTCTTCACGTCGTTCTCCACGTCGTTCTCCAAGACGTGATCATGAAACTCGTGAATCCGATGGTCCTCACTTGGTAAGGGTTCCGACTGCGACCCCAACTGCTTCAGGCCGTGCCCCGACTGCTCCGTTCTATCCTGGTACGCTTTTTATGCAAGGTGCAGTGTTGAGAATTGACATCTAATTCTTCGATGTAGAAGACGATGGAAGATATAGTCCTGTTCCCGTTCCTCCGACTCATCGGCCGGCACACAGCACCTATGGGGCGGAACCCAGACCACCGACGGCGATACCAATGCCACCGGAGCATCGACCCAGGTATTTCGACCGGGGCGGTCGACCCATCACGCCTGTGTATGACAACGCTGGCAACCCAGTCTACCCTACCGGACGGTCTGTATACGACGAGCAGGGCCGACCCTACACTCCACCTGCAGGGTATCCGGTATCCCGTGGGCCATCGCGACGAACCGCCACTCAACAGGAAGACGACGGCGGCCGACCCTACACTCCACCTGCAGGGTATCCGGTATCCCGTGGGCCATCGCGACGAACCGCCACTCAACAGGAAGACGACGGCGGCCGACCCTACACTCCACCTGCAGGGCATCCGGTATCCCGGGGGCCATCGCGACGAACCACCACTCAACAGGAAGAAGACGACGGCGGCCATGCTCCCATCCCCGCTCCATCTACCGCCGGCCCCCATCGCCCCCCGTTGCAGCCAGGTGTCTCCCAGCCTGGATTTGAACATGGTGTTCCGGTTTCCGGTCGGTCCGTTGTACCAGAACACGACTACGGCGCGCATCCTGCTCCGGTTGAATCCATCTATGGCGACCAGGGTATGGCGCCTGGCCAGCCCTTCCAGAGACCCTACGCCGACGACGGTACAAGGCCCCTCCCTGCACCAGCACCAGAAAGAATTTCTCCACGTCCCACGGTGACTCCATTCCCAGTCGACTTGGATCGGGCGAATGAGGAGCGGGAACAACTGGAACGGCTTGCCGAGGTGGAGCATCGTCTGCAGGAGGTTGCCGACCATGTGCAAGGTGCTGAAGACCAGCGAGAAAACGAGTTCAGGCACAATGAGGAAGACAGGGCGCGTCTCTTCATGGAAGGCGAGGAAAGGCGCGCGCAAGAAGCTAGAGAACGTTTAGATGCGATCTGGAGGGACGCAGAGGGTCTGGGTCCTCCTCCGCCTCATCCACCCACACGCCCACCCACCGTCCATGAGATGGGAGACGGTGCATCTATCCACAGCGTCCACAGTGTCCGTGCTTCGGAAGAGGCTGCCTCACTTCTCGCCGCCTCTATCATGGACACCGTGGCGGCCGAGCGAGAACAGGCCCGCCTAGAACGCGAGCAATTGACGGCCGAGCGTGCTGCCTTGGAAGCTGAACGGGACGCGGCTCGCAATGCGCTGTTGGCGGATAAGGAGGCGCGGGTCAAGGCTCTGGAAGACGAATTGGCGAAGCTTCGAGGCGAACTCGACGACGAGAAGCAGCTGCGATCCACGGAGGATACCGAAGCTCGGGAACGCGAGCGTCAGGCGCTCGCCGACAGCGGTGAAACGAGAGCGCAGCTCGGGGACATCACCAACTTAATTCAAGACCAACAAAATGCGTGCGAGCAAAAGAAAATTTTGATGGAGGAGCGGTGGAACGAGAAGCAGCAGAGAAGGCAGAAAAAGGACGACGATATGGTTGGAATCATGGATATGGTTCACAAAATCCACGAGGGCATGGAAGCGGACCGTGCGAGAGCAGAGGAGCTTAGGCTCGCTCAAGAGTCGAAGCCTGGTGAGCCGTGATTTATTTGCCTTGGTTTTGTTGCTCACCTCGTCCGTCAGGCATCGAAAAGGTGATCGAAGAGCTCACGCGACAAAACGCTGAGCAGCGAGAACTTCTCAATGCTCTATCCGAAAGTATGATCCCTATCTGTCCCGCTTTCAAGTTCCTGACCGTGTCTTTCAGCTTGGCGCAACGATTGCACGAGGCAGCATCAAGAGACCATCGACGCCGTTCGTTCAACTGCGCGTGAACAGGTCGACTTCAATGTCCAAGGAGTACGTTCTATTTCTTCGCTCGTATACATCCACCTAATTCTTCGCAGTACCTGGACGAATTCAGCAAAGCGCTGGCACAAGAAGTGCGGATGTTGCTCGGTGAAGTCGGGAAACTGCGGGAAGAAAGACGTGCTCTTCAGCAGTATGTCCACCTTTCTTTCACCGTACTCGAATCGCCCGCTGATATGGTTCTTTCCAGCGAAATGGGCTACTTGCTCTGCATGAAGGCCAAATATGGGCCTGGTGGCGAGTTTGAGCCCGACTGGTACGTCGCGCCCATCCGCTGCGCTTGACGGCAGAAATTCTAACTTGTTTCGATGAAGGAAACCCCCTCCGGGCGCACCTGGCGGTCCTCCCCTGGACCCTGGTCCGCCGCCGCCGCCGCCTGATCTTCCTCAAGCGAAGCCGGGCTGGCGCACGGTCAACCAGCGCCCGGCGCCGCGCAAGGCGAAGAAGAAGGACGCGGGCCCGCCGCCGGCGGCGCCTCCCGCGCCTGATCCTCGCCACCAGGTGCGCTCTTGGGCGACTTGGCAACGTACGTTTCTGGTCTTTTATACCGATACTACCTTGGCTGATGAAATTTCGCCTTTGCAGCTGATCCCAATCTGGCGCCGACGCCCCCGTCGGTCGAGCCCACGCTGCTGGTGCCGGACAGCACGAGCCCTGGATTGTTCGGACCCAGGTCGCCTCGAGGGTCGCATTACGGCCACTAATAAAGAATTACATTACTGATATTGCTACGATCTACTTACGATATTTCTGACTGACGAATCTCATGTGTACTCACTTATCCATGATTTCTCACTTGCTAAATTACTCACATACCATGCTTCATTTGCTTCCCTCATATCTGTTTGTATCATATTTTAATGCATTCTTTCTTGTCTACGGTTGCGAGCTTCGTTCTTGAACATGGGAGATGGGTGGGTTGGCGTGGTAGAATACAGTGTGTGGGTGTTTAGAAACATAGACTAGTCTACGAATATAATCCGCTAAAGCGGGAGGTATGAAAACGTCCTGGGGCCGCGATTACAACACGTCGAAAGTGCATCATCTTTCCGATCTCGCGCGCTCTTCAAGAACGACTTGAAGTTTTTGTGCCAAGCCCGGCGTGAGTTGCGTGGGGCCATCTGAGGTGCATATTCGGTACGAGGGCATCGCTGGACAAGAAATAAATGATGAGCAAGTTGAGCTAGTAAACTCGTTGCCTAACCCACCCTGATATGTCTCTGGTCGAATCTGACGATGGGGTTAGCAGCAGAAGGGAGTTATATGTAGCGCACGCACCTCTCCATTCTCGACGAGGACCGTGGCGATAATGTCGTCGGGATCGCCGATTCTGCCGAGTGCTGGAACATTTCTGTCGTCTGCAAGTCGACGCAAAAAATGAGTATCGGTCGCTCCCAAACAAAACAGAAAAATGCACATACCGTGGATGTGCATCCATCCGTTCCCTAACTGAATGGCGCCGTTGATTTGAATGTCGTCTATTTTTTCCCGCAGGCCATCCTGGATGACCTGGTGCAAAAGAGTCCGAAATTCAGCTGAGGAAAGGAGTCGGTCAGTATCGAGAGTCCGGTCGTAGGAAGAGCAGGAGGAGCTCACGGTTCTCTCTGAAATCATTCAGACCTGCTTCGTGGTCGTTGCTCGCCGTCGCGGCAGGAAGCCAGCCGAGGACCGTGCTTGAAGTAGCCTTGAGCGGAGCAGCCTGTGAGAAGGAGAGCGCAAAGGCTGGGAGATCGGACGAGAGCGGCGTCGGGGGGTCCACTAGATGGTAATGTAAATCTGGTCGTCCGGGGTCTGTGAAAGACTCGGAGTCGTTGGATGTCGAGTAGGGACGCCGGAGGCCAGTTACGCGGGATACTGGGAGGACATGTCGCGTCCGCGGAAAGGAAATGGGTTGAGAGCGAGTAAAGCGAGCTTGTGGACGGGCTACTGCAGTTTTCGTCAAGGCGTAAAATCTCGCGTGCATAGAGTTTGTGTGAGTTGATGGCACATCAATCCTCCTTAGTCTCTTACGCGCCTGTGGTTCAGCCTGGTTCAGCTCCATAGTTCTGAATCTTGAGAACCCTCGAATCTCCCTCTCGAATGCCTTGACTTGCTCTGCTTTCTTCTCCCCTAGTTCTTTCCAAAGCTGGAGCTGAGACTCTGAGCTATTGGCTATTTAATATAATTTCTATCACGGATTGTCTCAGCGCCATTGTATCTCTACCACCACCGCGTCTTCGTCGCTCTACTCTTCTGGCGTACATACGGCATTATCGCAATTGCTGACGGAACCTCAGCGCCGTATCGCATCTCACGTCCATTCGTGATATCGCCCTCCGCTACTTCAAGACGCTTCCAGGAGTCAACGACACCAACCACTTCACCCTGCATCTCCCAAAGATCGGCTGCGCTTTGTTCAAGTACAGCGGCTGCGATGACATCTTTCGGCGAAGCCGAGACTCAAGGGTTCTTTTACCACCTCGCTCAGGACGACCCCTCTGCGCCCCGCATACCCAAGGTACACGCCAACTTCGGCGCCGACGGCGATGAACGATACTTTCATGGAGTACGTCGCCGCCCCGACGCTGGAGGAATGATTTCGTCCGCAAATGCTGGAAGATAGAAGCAAGGCCGTGGATCTTGTCGCGGTGATCGCAGCGCCCACTGTGGGGTTGCTCCTCAGGCAGACGTTTCCCACGGGTGCGTTTGGGCGGATCTCTGGCGGGTGTGCACACCGCCGTTTCTTCCAGGACACTCGGGCGCCGCTAGACTTTACCGATGCGAAGGCGCTCACGATATACGTCAACAAGGTATGTATGCCTTTCAATTGCTTCCTTCCCTCCATTGCTTTCACGGCTAGCCACTCTCCAGGCGCTCTCGAGACTCCCGCGCCGCAGCCAGCCGCCCCCCATCGACCTCACCTCCGCGCCTCTTGCGATCTACCACTCCGACATCAGTATGGGCAACTTCCTCCTCGACCCCGCCACCCAGCGCGTCTGGCTCATCGACTTCGAGCACGTCGGCGCGTTCCCGCTTGCCGTTCGCGCGTTCGTGCTGTACAACACCGGCAGCGCGTTCGCTGCGGCTGTGGGGACGCTGCTCGGCGTCGAGCGGGAGCATGGGGAGACGCTGACGAGTATGGTGCATGCTGCGAACTTGTTGAGGATGTGTGGGGATGAGTGTGTGGGATGAGGCTCGGTTCGTATTGATATTCATTCAGACAGACAGATGTTGACGGTGGATACACTGCAGGACTCGATGGAGACGGGTCGGTGCGCGCTCGACTGAAGAGGAAACAGAGGGCTGGGACAGCGGAGGCGATGAAGGGAGAATGAGTTGGTTTCGGGATCTCGCAACCCTCTAAGTGGCTCGCCGCGGGCGCTCCTTCGTACCTGGGCCGAGCCTTTTTGAGGACTGCGGACGGGCAGGCCATGTTTGCGTGCAAATGAATCAACTCTGCGCTTTATGTATGTCACGGTGCTATCTTCTGCATATTATACCTCAACTTTAATCGCCATTTTAGTTGCCGAATGACGGGGACCTTGTCTGACCTTGTGTTTCTTTGAACGACTTGGACCCTCTCCCTCTGGTGATACATAATATATCTACGATATTTATACAGACTTAGGTTGAAACCTGATCCTTCCTTCTGTATCTAATCGTCAGATTCGCTGGAGGAGCTGTCGTCCAAAGACGAGTCGATCCCCTCAACCGCGTCCAAAGCGTGTCTACTACATCCTCCTCAACCGCGGTCTGTATCCTCTTCGTCTGCGTCCATGGCGTGTGTGGGGTTTTTGTTGATATAAGGACCATACCCTCCTCGTGCACACCATGTTCAAGAACGATCCGAGATCTCTTTAGCGCTCCTCAAGTTGTTTTTGCCCGATCCGTCCAGGCAAGTCACAGCTTAGGAAGCGCTACCAGACGATCTGCCGACCGCACCGGAATCTGCCCCTTCTTATAATTAAGAAGGAGACGGACGGTATCGATGTAGCGTTTGCGGGATGCAGCTTGTAGCGCGCTGCCGTATACCCCGCCCTTTGCGGTGACGTCGGCGCCTCGCGCGAGGAGAAGCAGGACAATCCCTCTGCGGCCTCGACTAGACGCCGCTTGCAGCGCACTGCCATATCTTCCTCCTGCGGCATTGACCTCAGCCCCATTCTCGAGAAGAAGCAGGCAGGTCTCTATGGTGCCCCCAAGGGACGCAGCTTGTAATGCATTGCCATATCTTCCGCCTACTGCGTTGACCTCAGCGCCCTTCTCGAGAAGAAGCCGGACAGACTCTAAGTTTCCCCCATGTGAGGCTGCTTGTAGCGCGTTGCCGTATGTATCACTCGTTGCATTGACCTCAGCACCCTTCTCGAGAAGGACACGGATGGTGTCGACGTGGCCATGAAGTGATGCAGCACCCAATGCATTGAATTCTTTGGTCGCCGCGTTGACGTTGGCACCATGTTCGAGCAGCAGACGCACGATATTCGATTGACCCCGCTTGCAAACAGTGACCATCAGGTGGTCAGGGAAATTGTAGTTTTTCAACCTGCCGTCCTTGGATGCAATCACCAACTGTTCGCCGATCCATTCATCCAGAGGAACATCCCAGCGGCCACGTATCCGCGCCGTGTCGATTTTGGCACCACTCTGGAGCAAAATAAGGACAATGTCTATGTGGCCATGGAAGGATGCCGCTAGCAATGCGGTGAATCCATGGTCGTTGGCGTTGGGATCGGCACCGTTTTGAAGCAGAAAGCGCACAGCGTCAGTGTAACCCAACTGGGAACACACGCTCAGCGACTTGGTGAATCGGAACCGGCTCCATGAGTACTGCCTGAATTCATTGAATGCAGCATACTGGCTGCTTCCATCCTGCAAAAGACGCACTACCAAGGACGACAGGAGTGCATGATCGTCGCTTTGATGGAGGTGATAATACCAGTATCTTGCTGCATATGGTCCGAGCGGATAGTGGGTTTCGTGTTTCGCGAGTCAGAGGATGATTGGCAAAATGGAGGAGATAGCCCAGACAGGTTTGGGCAAGGAATCTGTGCGAGTTACCAGCCCTGAGGTCGTATCCTGGGTACTCCTGGGCAAATTTCTCTGACCGAATATAATCCTCGACCGAGGCATGTGCAAGATTCACAGCCCTGACCAAGTTGCCTTTCCGGTCCAATTCCTGGTTCACCACAATCATCCCCTCTAACCTTGTACACACCCTGTCTGCGTTCTCGCTCCGCCTCGCCGGGTCATACACAAACTCCGATGGGTTTGAAAAGTCGAATGCAAGAGCATCCTCAAGGCCGACCAGCGTAACTTCGTCAGAGGAGAAGGCGACCCAGCGAAGGACGGCCGATACATAGAACACAGCCGTTGGATGGATGCGTTTGAGGAAGCGTGAATACACTCCAAACAAGTCATCCGGAAAACTTGTTAATGATGCATCGAGATCCGGGCTGAAAGCATCACGCAGTTCTATGAGCAGCAACGCAGCTAAGCGAAACCTAGAGGGGAGTAAGCATCGGACGAATCAATTGTAATGAATGCTCACATTCCGTTACTCTTCTTTACAACTTTGGCCGTGATCTCCTCGGTACGCATGCGACGTGTCAGATGCGACAGCTGGTGAAGCTGGCTGTCAATGAACCGTCGAATATCCTGGTGCGTGATGTCTGGCGTGAGGGTGACAAGAGATGTGTGCTCAAACACCTTCATGAATATTTCACGGGGCTGGCTAGTGAACAGGAGGTGCAACGGCGGCGTGGTCCAATCTCGGAGTCGTATTATGAATTGAACAAGACGATCGGCCGCGTTGCACTCATCGAGTGCATCAAGGACAAGATATGTTCGGGAGAAATCCGAAAGCAACTCCTTGAGGATACCAAGAAGATTATCGTAGGTGGGGAGGGTCTGCCCTTGAGAGGATTCGAACTCTCTTTCGAGGGTTGAATAGGAATTGGGGGACAGTGCGGAGAGTTGGAGGATAATTGACTGCAGCATGATCTTCACGTGCTGGCTTTTTTCATCCCTGAAGTCAAAGTAGAAATATGCGATGGCTGTCCCGTGTTGTCTCTGGCTGAAGAGCTGTCGAATCACGATTGAGCTGTAGATCGTTATTAGTCAGTACATTTATGCACAACGATATGAAGCACCTCAACACACTTTTCCCGGTACCAGCTACAACCAATTAGACACCGGACAACAGGAAACTGGAAGGACTCACAATTCCCTCGAATCCACAGAGATCCCGGCTTGTCCTTCCACCCTTTGAACTGGTCGCCACCCAAGAACCAAGCACCAGTGCCTTCGTGCTGGAGCTCCTGCATGTCGTCTTGTCTTTTTTCATATTAGGGGGATATTCAAGCCATTTCTCCAGTTTTTGCTGGAGTCTGGGGGAATTTAGCTTTCGACAACGCAGAAGAAGACTGCACTCACGCCAAGATTTGGACCTGATCCGTGGTTTGCTCAATTCGAGCGGTCGTGTCTGTAAGTAGCACGGTCCCGTCCTCGATTCGAGCAGCTGTGGATGCGACTTGAACAATGTCTGTTTGAATTTGAGCAGTCGTGTCCGCAATTAGAGCGGTCCTGTCCTCGATTCGAGCAGCCGTAGACGCGATTTGACCGGTTTCTGCCTCGATTCGAGTGGTTGTGTCGGCGATGCGAACATCGGCGGCTTCAATTCGAACAGTCGTATTGTTGATTTGAACGGTTGTCTCCACAATTTGGTCCGCTTTCCCCTCGGTCCGAGCGGCGCAGAACAACTGATAGTTTTTAGAACGTGTCCAATCGGAAATCCCGAGTCTTTTACGCACCGTGAATTGTTCTTGGCAATCTTTTTTGAGTGCGTTTAGTCTTTTGATTTCCCGGGCTATTTGCTGACGATTCCACCAAGACTTCAACCGCGACCGGGAGGTGCGCTGGGAAAATTTGCTGCACTTGTTATGGATGCTTTCCAAATGACTGAGAAAGTGAAAATAAAATCAGCGGCCTACGGCAACAGTGGTAAAGGTAGCTCTCACTTCTTGAGGGCCGTCAAGGCATTTAACAGCTCCAGGGACGGTTGCGCATTTTCAAACCCTTGGGTAAGTGTGGTGAGACCGTCGAGAGTCCCAATCACTTCACCCCCGAGGTTCGAGAGGTCCTCTTTATTCTCGCCAACCTGTGATCACCCAAGATATTGTAGGTGAACGTGGACGTCGCCAACCTGCGTAGTGCGTACCTGGTCTATCGAGTCTTTGATTTTTGAACCTAGTTCGACTAGGTCTTTGACGAAGGTTGCGACTGTGATGACAGCCAGTGCGGCCTCCATGGTAGCTTTATACAGCCGAACGGAGCAGTGAAGTTGATCATGAAAGTTGACAAGCGGTTCCCGCGGTTATTTTGGGTTCAACAGCTTTGGCCATCAACGACACTAGGACTGAGGCTAATATATAATTGTGATTCATCGTACGGGAAATTGGAAGTAAACTGGGTGGGTTGGGAGCCGCTGTCGTCGAGGTCTGTCGACTCGGAGGAAGCATATAAGTACACGAGAGTCGATCGTCACTGATGGCGCATCAGTGGCGGTGCCTCACCTGTCAACTCCGGCTTCCACTGATTTTCGTTTCTCGCTGTGGCCCTGTCCAGCTCTTCCGGTCCGCGTCCCCATTCTTCCAATTCTTAAATTCAGCTACAAACGACTCCCTATGAATACCTCCATTCCAGTCTACGCCCGACTCTTCCCCTAAGCAAAACAGTGTTCACAAAACACAACCACGTCGTCGATATCCATCCGTCCGCAGCTCCGAGTCGTGTTTCATCAGGCTCGCCCTGCCGAAGGCCTCTCCTGTACATCATTTCCGTAGACTTGCCTCCCCCTTCAAGCACACCAAGAACAGCACCAACCGCGGCCTCTTCTGCGTGGCCTCCCTCTGTTTTTATTTTGAATTTCTCTATCACCCGGCGGGCGTTTACAGTGCGCACGTGCGTGTGTTGACGCCCTCCCAGACTCTCCTGGGCAAAGACTTTTCTTTGTACGAGACCGCGTAACAGGAACAAGCCCCTCAAGCCCGACTAGTACGTACTGCTACCCCCTGCCCATGCAACCGCTTCGATACGAGCGGGCTTGCTCGCCGTTGGCCGCCTTACCCACATGTCCCTCGCATTTGGAGCCTGCAGCTACGGTGCGCCATCCCAACTCGCTGTTCTGTCTTCTTCATTCTCATTGTTTTCACCCAGAGAAGAAACGCTACTAGTGACCAAGTCCATATAGCCATGTCCTTCCTTGGCCGACTTTCGTATCGAGTTCGTACGCCTCCCTCCAGTCATTCTTTTGCTGACGCGCTTCCTCGTTTAGCCTCTTACGCGACCTTCTCGGTGCCTGGCGCCCCACCTCGCAATATGTAGGTGCTGCGAGGACAGCCCGCGCGTCTTCTGCTATTGAGCACGTCGTCTACACATTTCCCGCCTTTGATCCCCCTTCCGTAACTTTATGGCATGCATTTGGGGGCATGCGCCGTCCCAGCTCCCTCTCACTTCCTCCGCTCATGCCATCATTGAAGCTTTAAACAGATGAGACCTGTGTGCGCCTGGATCTCTTGAACCTCTTGAAGCCCGTTGTTGCGCCGACCATACTCTACTGACGGGCGATCTTTTCGTCCCCCGCTCACACGGAATACATCCCGCAAGGACTACACCGGCTCAACCGTCGGCCTCCATACTCACCGCGCTGAAGCCGGTTCTTTTGGTGTGTGATCATAACCCTAGCTCACTCTCATTCTCACTCATATTTATTTATTGCAGCTACGAGAAGGAGGAAAAACCGAATCTACCCAAGTACCGGAGGTCCAATGTATTCGTGTACGACTCGTGAATATATGATCCCCTTTCCCCCTCATCCATCCCACGCCGTCCGAGTTCAAATCGACCCGCCACGATTCTCTACCAAACCCGAGTCAGCGTCTGCGAGGGATGAATGGGGGAGAACGCACCCCATCCCAGCCCAACGCTCAACAACTGAAACTCCCTATGCTACGCGCTTGTTCTCGTGTACTACTTCTATGTCCTTGGTATGCTCATCTCTTCTCGAGCACGCGTCGACGAGCTCAGCGCGCACGGTCGACGGACGCGTCTGCGGCGCGCTGGATCCCAGTAACAAAATACTGGGGACTGGCCTTGCGTGTACTTCCACTTCCGACGCGCGCTTGCAATCAAGCCAAGCCAAGGCTCGGAATTGAAGAAGAAGACGTGTCTAGCCTGCGGATCGAATCAACGAAGAAAAACAGAGACAGCGACCTCGGGCTTAATATTTGTTAACTTACTTGGATCCATTCAGCACTGTGCACTTCCATTCGAGAGGAGCGCGCGCGAAGACTCGGAACGTTGGCATGATGCTGGAGAAGAGGAGAACCATGGAGGTGTAAGGTTCTTGGAGCGGTAGCGGAATTCACCGGAATCGCGCCTCGTCAAGTGAGCTTGGTCGAGGAAGGAAGGACGGCAATCTGACTTAGCATATAACTTCCAAAAAAAAAAAAATCGAGACAAGAACGTACCGTTGCGTACATCGTTGCCGAAGCAAGTGCTGAAGAACGCGCCTGCGGCTTGAGACTGGAAGAATGCTGCGCCACCAGCGATTTGAATTGCAGTGGCGCGCCCATAATCGTTGATAGCGCAACAGTGGCGGTGTCGCACATCGCTCAGTTCTCTTTGAGCCAACTCAATTCAACTTTTTCTGCACACCTTGCGGTCCACCTCCATGGTCATAATCCTGATAAGCTCAAATCTCCGCAGCGAATATCCTGAGTTTCTCTGCTTGGCCCTCCGCGAGTCCTTTTAAGCTTGGAAATAAGTGCCTCGACTACCATTTGATTGCCTCAGCGCCCCTACCACCACGCCTTCGTCACCGGACTCCTCTGTACGTCCACTGGCGGAACTCAGCCGTATTCTGTCTACGTCAAGTGTCAAACCGCTAGCTGGAGTCGACGAGAGCAACCATTTTGTGCTCCATCTTCCAAAGATCGGGTGCTCTTTCGTCAAGTACAGCGACTGCGACGACATCGTCGGCGGCCGCCACCCGGCAGTTTTTCTATCACCCCCTGCATACTGTACCCAGGGTCTACTCCACCTTCCGCGGCGCCGACCGTGGATCTCATTGCGGAGATCGCCGCGTCCACTGTGGGGTGGCTCTTCAGGCAGATGTTTCCCCCGGGTGCGTTTGGGGGGATTTCCGGCATTTCTTTCAGGACACTGCGGGGCAGCTGGACTTTACCGACGCCAGAGCGCTCACGGTATACGTTAAAAAGGTGCGGCTCCCACTCACGCCGTCCGCTTTCTCGCATCGCTCAACACCGTTCCCATGCGCAGGTGCTCTCAAGGTTCCCGCGCTCCAGTCCCCCATCGACCTTGCCTCCGCGCCTCTCGCGATCTAACACTCCGATATCAAGATGGCCGCGAGACAGCACGTCTGGCTCATCGACTTCGAGCACGTCGGCGCCTTCCCGCTGCCGTTCCGCACGATCGCGCTGTACAACAACGGCAATGCGTTCACTGCGGCTGTGGGTACGTTTCTCGGTGTCGAGCGGGGAGGGGAGAGATGGAGAGACGCTGACGAGTATGGTGTATGCCGCGAACTTGCTGAGAATGTGTGGGGACGAGACGCTTGGTTAGTGCATCGATCGAATTCTAGTCGGAGAGCGGATGCTGATGGTGGACATATGTACTGCAGGACTCAAAGGGGACCGGTCGGCGGTCGGTGCGCGTTAGACCAAAGAGGAAATGGAAGGCTGCTGAGCGGAGGCGATGAAGGGAAAATGAGCGGGTTTCAAAATCCTGCCCCTTCAAGTGGCTCACCCCTGGCGCTCCACCCTACCGGCGAGTTTTCTAATGACCTAGACACCCTGTACGCGAGATATGCATATCCGCTGACCAGGACCTTGGATTTCTCTGGCAATACATATATGTGCAAGGATTTCGTGCGATGTGGATACGGGGGGTTCAGGTGCAATATAATGCCTGATCCTCTTTCTATCTTAGCTGTCAGATTCGCTGGAGGAGCTGTCATCCGTAGACGAGTCGATCCTCATCGTGTCGGTGCACAGGTTCCGTATCTTCATCGTGCGCAATCATATCCTCACAAGTCCATATCTCCATATCCTCCTCGTGCGCACCATACTCAAGAAGGATGCAAATGATCTCCTTAGCGTTCCAAAAATTATTTCCACCCGATACGTCAAGGCGAGCCGCGGCTTTCAAAGCGCTGCCAGAAGATCCGCCAACCGCATTGACATCTGCGCCCTGCTCGAGAAGGAGACGAACAGTATCGACGTGGCCATAACGAGACGCAGCTTGCAGCGCGCTGCCGTGTACTCCGCCTGTCGTATTGACGTCGGCGCCGTGTTCAAGGAGGATCCGGACACGGCCTCGAATAGATGCAGCTTGCAACGCATTCCCATGTCTCCCTCCTGTTGCATTGACCTCAGCACCGTTCTCGAGAAGAAACCGGCAAATCTCCATGTTGCCCCCAACGGAGACAGCTTGCAACATGCTCCCATATTTTCCGCCCACAATGTTGACCTCGGCGCCGTGCTCGATGAGAAGCCGGACAGACTCTATCTTGCCCCGGCGTGATGCTGCTTGCAGCGCGCTGCCATATTCTCCGCCCACCACATTGACCTCAGCGCCATTCTTGAGAAGAAGCCGAACAGTGTCGATGTTTCCCGCACGGGATGCGGCTTGCAAAGGGCTACCATATTCTCCGCCTGCTGTGTTGACCTCGGCACCCTTTTCGAGGAGCAACTGGACAGTGGCTACATGGTCATACAGCGATGCCGCATACAATGCGTTCCCGTATCCTCCCCCTGGAGCATTGACGTCGGCGCCGTGCTCAAGGAGGAGCTGAACAACTTTTGTGTTCCCCTGCCGGACTGCAACTTGCAACGCGCTGTCGTATTCCCCCCCTGCTCCGTTAACCTCGGCACCCCTCTCGAGAAGGACTCGGGTGGTGTCGACATGGTCATACAGTGATGCTGCATATAATGCATTCCTGTATCCTCCCCCGGGAGCGTTGACGTCGGTGCCATGTTCGAGCAGCAGACGGACAATATCCGATTGACCCCGCTCAGAAGTAGTGACCACCAGGTGATGAGGAACTTGTGCGCCTCCAAGATTATGATTTACTTCGAGCAAAATTCGCACAATTTCCAACCTGCAGTCTCTGCACGCAATCACCAACTCATCATTGATCCATTTATGGAACACGGTGTTGCTGCTTTTCTGAAGGAGCACTTGAACAATATCCCAGCGGCTATATATGCGTGCCTGGTCCAGCGCTGCTATGTCGATTTTGGCACCGCTCTGGAGCAGAATATGGATAATGTCCAGGTGGCCATGTAAGGATGCTGCTAGCAATGCACTGAACCCATTGTCGTCCAGGTTGGGATCGGCACCTTTTTGAAGCAGAAAACACACGGCCTCGGTGTAGCCCAACCCGGAGCATACAGTCAGCGGCTTGGTGACTCGGAGCCGACTCCATAAGTGCGGCCTAAAGTCGTTGAAAGCAGCATATTGGCTGCTTCCATTCTGCAAAAGACGAACTGCCAAGGATTCCAGGAGTGCCGAGTCGTCACTTCGATGCAAGTGGTAATACCAGTTTTTTGCTGCGTATGATCCGAGCGGATAGTTTGGTCGTGTCTCAAAAGTAAGCGGATGGTCGGTGAAGTGGAGGAGATAGCATAGACATGTTTGGGCGAGGAATCTGTGTGAGTGTCCAGGCCTGAGGTCATATCCTGGGTACTCTTGGTTGAATTTCTGGGACCGAAAATAATCCTCGACTGAGGCATGTGCAAGAGTCAAGCCCCTGGCGTTGCCCCACCATGGTTTCACCACAATCAGTCCTTCCAACATTTGGCACACCCTGTCTGCATTCTTGCTCCGTTTCATTGGATTATACACAAACTCGTCTGGGTTTGAAAAGTCGAATGCAAGAGCATGCTCGAGGTGGAGCATGGTAATTGGCCAAGAGGAGAAGGCGATCCAGCGAAGAACTATTAATACATAGAACACAGCTGTGGGATGAATGCGTTTGAGGAAGCGTGAATAGACTCCAAACAAGTCGTCTGGAAGATTCGCCAATATTGTATCGAGATCCGGATTGAAAGCATCGCGCAGCTCTATGAGAAGTAGAGCCGCTAAGCGAAACCTAGAAGCAAGTAAGTATCAGACAAATCAATCGGAATGAATGCTCACATTCCGTTACTCTTCTTTACGACTTTGGCGACAATCTCCTCAGCACGCATGCAACGCGTCAGATGCGACAGTGGGAGAAGCTCGCTGTCGATGAACCGTCAAATATCATCATGTGTGACGTCTGGTGTGAGGGCAACAAGAGCTGTGTGCTCAAACACCTCTATGAATATTTCACGGGGTTGACTGGCGACCAAGAGGTGCAATGATCGTGTGGTCCAATCTCCTCGGAGTCGGGTTACGAATTGAACAAGATGATCGTACTCATCGAGTGCATCGAGTACAAGATAAGTATGCCCAAAATCTGAGAGTAACTCGTCGAGGATAGCAAGAAGATTGTTGTAGGTGGGGAGGGTTTGCCCTTGGGAGGATTTGTACTCTCTTTCAAGAGCTGAATAGAAATTAGGAGACTGCACAGAGAGTTGGAGGATAATGGACTGTAGCATGATCTTCACACGCTGACACTTTTCATCCCTGAAGTCGAAGTAGAAATACGCGATTGCTGTCCTGTCCTGTCGCTTCTCGAAGAGCTGCCGAATAACAATTGAGCTATAGGCCGTTATCAGTCGACTAGTTTACACAACGGGATATGAAGCACCTCAATACACTTTTCCCGGTACCGGCTATAACCGATGAGATGCTGGGCCACATGAAATCAAGAGGACTTACAATCCCCTCGAATCCACAAAGATCCTGGCTTCTCCTTCCAACCTTTGAACTGGTCACTGTCCAATAACCAGCTGCCAGTGCCTTCGTGCTGGAGCTCCTGTGTGTCGTCTTGTCTTCTTTTCATATTAGGAGGATACTCGAGCCATTTCTCAAGTCTGGCCTGCAGTCTAGCCGTAATTCAGTTTCAAAGTATTCAATACAGAAGATGTAACCAACACCGAGAGTTGGACCTCATTTGTGGTCTGTTCGATTCGATAGGTCGTGTTCATGAGAAAACTGGTGCTATCTTCGATTCGAGCACTTGTGGATGCGACTTGAGCGATGTCCGTTTGAATTTGAGCAGTCGTGCTTGTGATCTGCTCGGTCTCCGCCTCGATTCGGGTGGTTATATCGGCGATTTGAACAGCGGTGGCTTGAGTTCGAGTGGTCGTGTCCGTCACCCGATCGGCGGTACTCTGAATCCGAGCAGTTGTGTCGACAATTTGGTCTGCTTTCCCCTCAATCCGAGCAGTGGAGAATAACTGGTAGTTCTGAGAACTCGTCCAATTCAGAGAATGTCTTACGTACCGTGAATTGTTCATAACAATCTTTCTTGAGCTCATTCAGTCGTTTAATGTCTTGGTCTATTTTCTGACGATTCCACCAAGACTTGAACCACAAAGTGTGCTGAAAAACTTGTTTAGACTTTTTATAGATGCGCTCCAAATGACTGTGAACGTGAAGGTAGAGTCAACAACCTGCGACAGCAGTAAATTTCGCTAATCACCTCTTCAGGTCTTCAAGTGCAGTCGACAAGTCCAGCGACGGTTGTGCATTGTCAAATCCTTGGGTAAGTTTGACAAGACTAGACAGAGTTCCAGTGACTTCGTCTCCGAGTCTCGAGAGCTGCTCTTTATTTTCGCTGACCTGCCATTAGTTGGTATACACGGAGCCACTGAACCTGAATGTGGCGGTGCGTACCTGGTCTATCGAGTGCTTGATGTTCCGACCCAGCTCCACCAAGTCTTTGATGAAGGTTGCGACTGTGATGCCAGCCAGTACGGGATCCATAGTAAGGTTCGGACAGCTCAGTGAAAAATGCGAGTTGACAAGGCGTCTCGAAGCATAAGCAAAGCTGTTGAGCATGAGGTGGCCTATTCTGGCTCAATCTTGGCACGCCGGGTTTCCAAGCCTGTTGCTTATGCCTTCCACAGCTTTAGCCATAAACGGCACTGGTGACTGACTGGCAGTCCGACCTACTAGCTAATATATCACTGTTGCAATTTGTCACCGGGGACAGCTAGGGGACGAATGGAAGTAGTCTGCTGTTAAGCGCGGGGCCCCGATCAGGGTAAGTGCTTGTTATATAATCAGCACAGCCACGCGGTATCGAACCTCCAACTACGGCATAAGAATGGGCTGTTGTGCCCATATAAACTACTCAGAAGGATTTATATTGGTGACTTAAACCTTCTCAAATTTATTCAATATTTTAGGGCACAATTTACGGCTTGGTGCCTTCAACACGGCACACAGTCACGTGGATACTTGGGTACTTCCACCACCTCATTCCGGAGCGCATTAAAAATCCCAAGCACATAGAAACATCTGTAGTACTGTCATGAATGTATCTATGCAAAAAATCAGTCGGAAGATTGATTCTGTATGCACAAAACATCGAAAAGCGCCGATGTGGCTGTGCAGATTATGTAACAAGATCTTACCCTGATCAGACCCCCGCGCTTAATAACAGACTTCAATACAACGAGGTACGAGTTTAAGTATGTATTGAAGTGTCTGGCTGCGAGAGACTAGAATGGAAGAGGTAAAATTGAAAGCGTCCACGGGTCACGGTTTCTGTCGAGGTTGATCACTGAGAGTTCGGGTTGCGTTGAGTAAGGCGGCTTAAGTTGATCGCCGATCACTGATGGCGCAACAGTGGCGGTGCCTTGTAACGTCGATCTCATTTCACCTTGCGCTGACAATAGAGACGACGCTACTGAGCTGCGCAAGCCCATAGAATCAACCCAAGTCCAATGTTGTATCCAAGGATCACTTGGATCACTGCGCTAGATCATGATCTCTTCTTTCCCCATCTAAGTATGTTAACCCGCCTTTCCTGCAATTCAAGCACGCAAAACCTCACATACGAACCCCGCCGACGTCGGAATAACGAACGGACAAAGATGTTGGACTCTTGGGGCTTCACGTTTGTTGTAGCACCGAGCAAACACGCCATTGCTAGCCACGTGGACGTATAAATTCCTCATTTGTCGACCACCCCCCGACCCCAAGAAAAACGTCGAACTGCATGCACACTTATTCCTTGTGCGAAGCGGCCGGTCAACGTATTTGTACACGGTGGTGAATTGAAGGATTCGAAGAAGACACGGGGGACGTGAACCACGACACAACCCGCCAAATCCCGATAACTTATAAAAGAGTTGTGCTTCTCGGCGACCCTTTCTCGGCGCTCGGTCATTCTGAATCCGCGTTTGTATCTGGCACTTATGGACGGAAGTCGTACGGCACATGGGTCGACAATCCCTGGATGGCAGACAGATTCTGACAGGAGCTATGTACCGAAGCCGAACTCATCAGATGGTCGGAATCATGTTCCGCGGACCGCAGTCGTATGTATCTGCCAACTGTATCCAATCCACCGAGCTAACGATGTCCGTGTTGCAATAGATTCCGCAGGTTTTTTTTAAAGGTTTCAATCTTCACAGCAATGCCTCGTTTCTCGCTCGTTTGCGAACTGAGCATGTGCATGAATTTGAATTTTCGTCAAGCTAGTCCCAAAGCAGCCCCAAGCATGCATACCTCAACTGCACCCGAGTCCAATGTCTCAGAACAATATTAATTTCTTAACCGGAGGCTGCGGTGTTACTCGGTTCGGATATCATCAGATCACTGGCAGTGATCGCCCGCGTGTCGCCTACACGGCCAGCCGTGACGGGCTACAAGCTATACAGAGTCTTGCTTCGCTCTTGCTTCCTACCACTGTTCTGCATTGGTTCTGGCTCTGAGGAGGAAAACTGGGCAGAGGTGGTTTGACCACGACGAACTCCACTCCTTCCCTCCATCAAAGACGTCTGCGATGGCTTCTCAACCAAGCCCACAAGCGCTGTGTGTGCCCTAGCTGGTATCCATTGAGTCAACTCTGATCGGTCCCCAGGCTAGGACCGTATTACTTTGGTGTTATCTTGAATTCATTTTTATATGGCGTGAGTCGCAAGTTCTCTCTGCTGTCAGTTTGTATTAACACGCTCGCTCAGATACTCGTGATACAGGCTAGTTTGTGTTCATTCCTTGAATCTTCGACTTTATTCAGTCGCATTTTTTTTTGTTTCAGACGCTCTCTTACTACCAAAACTATAAGATGTGTGCAGGATGTCTCGATCGTGCAAACTAATACTGATTCCCCTCTTTCATTTCCAGGGATAAGATCTGGCTTCGCGCATTTGTGCGTAAATGTGGTTTCCGTTGCCCAATTACTTTACTGATCGTTGTCTTACAGGTTCTGTATCTATTTATTGTGGAGAGCTTGAATACGGGAATTTGTGTGGCCATGATATATGAGCCGCTTGTGCAGCAGTTTGGTGAGTAATGAAATTTCGGTCGAGCTTGTTTAACGTTTGTGTTTCGAAGGCACGGATTTACCCACTTCTCTCTTTCCGTCTCGTACGTGGGCTCAGAGGATGGTTAGACTTGCATTAATTCCCAATCTCGGTCGTTTTAGTGCTTCCTTCTCGTAAGTCATACCCTTCTAAACATCCCCCCAAACTGACGCAAAATACTAAGAACCTTTCTTGGAGGTGAAGAGGGCATATTAATCGTCTGAGAATACGGTCATTAATCAAATCGCTCCAGGCGGCCATATTTGTTCCTGTCCAATGCTTCTACGCATGGCGGATTTATATCATCATCCGAAACCGGTTCGCTCCTGCACTCATTTGCATGGCCTCTCTGAGTTCCTTGAGTGAGTTTGTCGTCATGATCTTGCTGCCTGGCTAATGTTTGTAGTCGGCGCAGTTTGGACAGCGGCGATCGTTAACCGGGTGAAAGCCTACGAACACAAGCCCCAGGTAGATCATACTGCTCTCGTCTGGTCTTGTTCTGCAGCAGGTGTGTTCAAGTTTTCCATCCAAATCGCGACTCATTCCCGTGACTTAAGTTGCGGACACAATAATAACCGCGTCACTTATTTGGAGCCTGGTAAGTAGGTTGTGTGATAACAAATTCTAGGTCTAACAGAAAACAGCGACTGAAAAAAACTGGTGTCAAACGAACGGACGACGTAATTGATCGCGTAATTCGAAGTGGATATTTGCGTTGTTCCCTTGCTGGCATTCAGCTAATTTTATTATAATCTTCAGACTCGATCCAGACCGGTGGTGTAACAGTAGCATTTACCATCCTCGATGTCGCTCTCTTCGTCGCCCTTCCAAACAGCACATTGTCAGTCTTCAAGTGATTTTTGTCGTGAAAATAGGCTTATGTGAAATCTAGGAGCTTTGTTTTTGATTTCGCGCTCCCGAAGCTCTACAGCAATGCCCTCATCTCTACCTTCAATGTACGCAGCACAGCATTACCCGGAACGGTCAACCTGGACACGATGCCGGCGGGTAACATGCTGTTCTTAGAGGTGCGCTTTTTGCCTTAACCACACTTGACGGGGCACTGATTCATTTTCACAAAGACACACCAGCATGTGGGTACTTCAGCGTCTATCGTCTTCAACAAACCGCCATCCGTGAGTACTATGCTTCAGCCGTTTTCTGATAGGTCTGACGGAGAACAGTTCACCGAGCTCCGTTCGGATATGCTGGGCCTAGAGACCACTTACCAAGGACCTAGTGACACCTAATACATGTTGCAAGGTAGCCTTTTCTCCGTGCCGGCAGGTCTACCGCTTATTTCTGTGATAGATGGGTTTATACCAATTGTACAACTCAGCGAAGAGCCTCCCTGCGCGCCCCATTCACGCCGGCCAGCGAAAGCATAGGCACAGTGTATATACGCCTCTCTCCGGTGTACTGTGTAATTGTAAGGAGGATTAGCTATGTACAACAACGAAAACTACGGCACGTCAACATCCTAACTCGGTATTCGCCTTATAAAATACTCTAGAATATACCATAGCCTAGCTAGCTACAGGCATTTGTTATCCAAATTTCAGCGCAGACTGTACTGACTTATACCCATGCCAAAATATCTATCCAGAACGTCCTTGAAGTCAGTTCCGCTGGAGCCAAATCTAATGGGGCTGCTGAGGATTGAATTGGGGTCGCTACTATTTAAATCCTCTGCAGCTGCAGGTGTGTACATTACTTTTAATAGCATGTTACAGAAACACGAGCTCGCGGTGTCGAAGGAAGCTACCTCCGCATGCGCGCCATCTTCGCATTGTGCCGCACATGAAACGGCCGCAGCGGAATGTCTCGTGTACGTTGGAGTTCCTCGACACTTCCAGGCTGGTGCAGGCCGTCGTTGCGGTACGGATGCACATCGCTCATCCTGGCGGACCCAAAGTATTCGTCGTGGAATATTTGCTCGATGCGCCGGGCCGCACGAAGATTCCCAACCGTCAAGGCGCCGTACCCGGGCGGGTACACCAGCTGCGCACGGACGGTCTGCGCGTCGACAAGAAAGTGCAACTCCGCCTAGAAACAAGTGGTCAGTGCTGAACGAACAAGAACGCAGAGAAAACCACGCACATTATCTTCCTTGTACCAAGGATACGCCACGATGTCGCGGATGAAATCAATCGCGGCCGTGAGGTTGGTAAAACGGAAGAAACCCGTCAGGCACAATATGGGGGCATAAAGCTTGTCCTCGCCCATAATGGGCAAAAACGCTGCATGCCACCCGCGCGCGTACAGTGGCCGCAGAAACGCGTCAAAGTGTGCGTTTGTACATATCGTTTCCGCGTTTTCGTCCTCGGGCAAGGGCGGGAGAGCAGATATGGTTAAAGATGACGGCGTCCATTTTGCGTCGGCCTTGACAATGTTGGCTGCTCGGAAGACTTTTGCATCCTGTTTGATGCGGATCGCATCGAAGTCCGGCACATCTGGGCGTAGAAGCAAGGCCCGGAGGGGAAGAGCTTGTCGAGACGCAACGTATTTGTCCTGGTAGTGATTTTCGAGCAGGATTGCGAGGCGCAGGTCCCGGGTGGAGAGTCCCGGTCTGACGTGCTCTTCAGAGAGGCGTTCAGTTTCACTCAGGGTCCGCGAGGTGTGCATCCGCAAGAGCACATGCTGCTTCGCGCGGCCCAAAAACATAGTGATCCTCGGTTCATGCTAGATTTTCCAGATGAGATGTGGCGATGTGCCTATATTTGAAAACGCACCTTCTCTTGACGCGCAAGATCCACCACATCAGCCAGAAAGTTCGTGGCAGATCGGCCTCGAAGAAACCAAAATTTCTTCCCGAGTAAGGACACGGTGCGCGCGGTCCGTTCAAGAGTGTCGTCCGTTAGAATCATGTTCGGCATCTCCGTAAAAATAAGCCAGTTGCGCTCATACAACGGCGCGACATAGCGGTCGATATCTGCCTGTGTGATAGACTGCACTGAGGCAAAGGGCAATGCCAAAGGAAGAGGCGGGGGCTCCGGGAGTGGTGTACGAGAAATAGATAATGCTGGGGAGTAAAGGTCAGCTAGAGGTCCCAAAAAATGAGACAAAACCCACTTCGCGAGGTAGAAAAAAGCCCACGGCTATACCGAACAGATCTGGTACCACACAGGATGCGAGAAGCTTGCATCCAGCAGCTTCTTGCGCATGAGAGTACCACCTAAAAATTTGGCTGAGTTCAAACTCCCATGCTATCGAATGAAGAACATACACACCTAGAACTCGGGAACCTCGAAGACAAGCCGGCCACGATCTGCTCTCAACCGCTCAACGAAAACGAAGGGACTGGAAACAAAATTCGACGCGTATTTGTCAGCTGATCGCTGATCAGTCCCAATTCAGCTTTCCTTTCAGCGCTCACCGAGCCCGTCCTCTATTCAGTTCTTACCTCGGTTACAGACACTGCTGGTGGTGGTCACGTCCATCAAATCTTCCAACCTAACGACTAGGCCTCAAAACCTGCTTGCTATCGATGAGACTAGGCAAAATTAAACAAAGGGGACGTCTTGGCAAACATTGAGTAACAGTTCGCGCCGCGCGCGAAACAACGGTCTTGCGTTTGTTGTGCCTGAAGGTCAATTCGGCGTCAACCACCCCACCCGCTCCAAACCCAATTCAAACTATAGCTTTTATGTAGGCGCTGAACCTTACTTGCTATCACCGGTTCACACACTGGCGTGCTTCGTGGTTGATACCCTCGCAATTTATCCCGATTTGACATGACATATGTATGTTGCTGCACCTCTCCAAGACAGGTTGGTTTTTTCTTGGTAGCCATCTGTCCAACCCAAGTGATACTAATCTCGATCGCCTACACTGGTTTTTAATGAGGGTATAAAGACCCATTCATTCCTGCAAAATCCCTGACGACCCAAGGATGTTCCTCCTCTTGACTTGCGTTCTTTCCTCCCTCTTTTTGCCAGCTGCTTGCCAGTTTGACGGTGACGATGGAGACTCATTCCATCCAGATCCCCTCACTGCGGTGAGTATACGGATAATCTGCTCTGAGATCGATCTCATTTTGATTTCAGGCGCTCTTCGCTATCGTATGCATCTTTGCCTTGCTCTATGGCGCGCTGGCAATCTGGAACTTCGTCGCGTTGTTCACTTCGCGGGGCCACCGCTCTCCTTACGCCTTCCTACTTCCCACAATTGCTTTTTCTGCCTGGTCGAATGCCGCATATATCGCATGGATCATCCTCGAGAACATCCCGGCACTGAATGCGAATTCCTTCTTTGGGTCCGATCTGCCGGTCCTGCTGATACCGAGCCTCAGTTTCGTCTACAGTCTCTTTTCGGACTGGGCGGTCGTGCTTCAGTTTCTCGTTATCATCGCTGTCCTGTGGAATCGGGAAACCGCGTTGCGCACAGCGACGGATGGAAAATTTGGCGGCCACCATCCGGCGCTCATCGCGCTGCACGCCACCCTCGCCACACTCACATTTATATTCGGTACCGCGGGCGATGCGTACAGCATGGACACCAATGTGAAGTTGACGAACACAGACCCGGATTTCTTCGACTTCACCGATTATGATCATCGGATACTTGTTCGTCAACAGCTTTTGTATGTATTCAATACGTTTGAGGTACTCATGGTCGTCGATGTCGCCGTAACGACGACCTTGCTATGGCGGGCGTGGAAGAAGGCAGAGAAGTCAGACAAGGTGACTTGATATCTCTCATTCTTTGACGCACGTACTGATGTCGCTGCCCAGATCACAACCCTGATGTTATACGTCCTTGTCCCAATCTATTTCGTGTTCGGCCTGCTCCTTGTGATCTTCACGATCCTGTTTTCTCCCTCCGGTCTCTCAAACAACGCCGACGTCAGCGTCTGGGAGGGCGCGGGCCTCGCGAACAACATCCTCGTCACAGGAGTCAGCATCACGATCTTATTTTTCATTCTTGCCCTGTCCATCAAGAAACAGTACTGGAACTCCGGTGGCGTCGGTTCGTGTTATGCTCCCTCGATACGCGTATTCTCGCTCACAGCAAATATTACCAGGAGAGCCCCTCAGACAGCAGCAGTACTGGGGACCGCAGGCGCAGTACGTCTACGCCGCACCGCCCCAGGTTCCTCAGGCTGGGTATTATGTCGCTGGGCCCCAGCACCCGACGCCCTATGGCCAACCGCAAATGTATGCGGATCCAAACTCTCCGCCAACGCAACACGTACAGTATGCGCAACCATACGAGTCTGCTCCTGGCTCATTGGCGGCCCCGTCTCCGCCGCCGATGCAAACCGGTCCTGGTTCATATACCCCACCGCACGCCCAACCTCTTCCCGAAAAAACGGGTTAAACACAGTTCGATGGTGGAAAGCATTGGGCTGGATAAAACTGGGCCATGAATGGCTGTGCGAACCGTTCCTTTACCTTTGGATATTATTCACTGTATAATTTATATCAAGTCAAGTAGCCCCACACGAATGTATGATCATGCTCGAACCACGTCTCTTGAACACCATCTAAACAGACTTTTCTTTGAAGTCAGTCGAGTTTCAAAGGTTTCCTTTTTGGGGTCGACGTTGATCGCACGTCGTTCTTCGTCTCCCTTGTCTTTACAGTTCGAAGCTCTATAATTTCTTATCCTACGGCTTCGTGAATGGTACACGCCCGGTCCCTCAAGGGAAACGTGTTCAAAATCTGTACAGCGTGACCCGGGACAGGCGCGTCCAGCAGGTCGTCATCTTATTACCTTGTCAAGAACATCGTCCCTCCGCTGCGTCTCCTTCCCGTCTCCTCTGACGGCACACCCACTCTCCTTGCGCTTGCGCCACCACCATATCAAGTTACAGTCTGGTCAGCACTATTAAAACATAACTGCGTGCAATTTTCTTCCTCCCATCCAATTAGCAGCAATCGAATGAGAAGGAGCTTACCTATTTTCTGGCGCTCCACAAGCGTGAAGTGCTTCACAACGAAGAGCTCACTCAGGTCCCTACTTACATACATCACTGACCCGGCATATGGCTGGCTTCGGACAAAAGACTGCAGCAGCCAGCATGGAATAATCCGTCTTGACTCAAAGCTTCAGCGGCCCGACGGAGAACGACGGAATACGGACAGCACTGCCCGCACACGGACACGGACGGCGATTTTGAAAATCCTCTGACGACTGCGCTTTGATAGTATAATGATACCGCCGGGTCCTCTTCTCCTCTTGGCGCAGGCGCCCGCTACCTAACACCGCATCGAAATTGCATCGAAACATTATTACCATGATCTGTTTCCCGACAACGGGTTTTAAATCAGTCATAAAATATACATCTACTTATACGTATATACACACAGTTTGAACCTGAACCTGAAGCTGAGGAAGCGCATAGGCGCAAAAATTCGTGGATGATGCTAAGGTAAAGATAATTTACTTGAGAGTACGCCATACGGACACTGTCAAGCAAGTAAGTGAAGTGGGTGGGTGAGTAGGATCGGATCGAGGCGGGTCAGGGTCAAAAGGTAGCGCGGCGGGGGCGGGGGCGGGGAGTTCGGGCGGGGAGGTAGCGCGGAGACGTTAGCTGTCAGCTGGCGTTATGCATGAGCGTGAGGGACAGTCCGAGGCCGCGCAATGGTGGCGGGGTCGTGGCGTAGATACGTATAGATATGGCGATGCGAGGATGGGAAATGCATGAGCATGGATGGGATGGGGGGTGTGGTAGATGTATGGATAGATGTACAGAGATGAAAAAGGATACGGCGACGCGCGTTACTCAGGGTCGCGTCGCCGTGAGAAATGCCGCCCAAAATCAGGGCCGCGCCGTCGCGTCCGTCGGCTCCTGGACGTGCATGCGGAACTGAGGCTCGTCGGACTCGTCATCGTCCTGGTCCTCGGCATCGGAGCCGCCCTCCTCGGCGGTCGCGAAGGTCTGTGCCGATACGCCGCTCGCGCGCGATTCTGCACGCGACAAGGCCGTCCCGGGCGTGAGCTCCACCGTCGGTGTCTCCTCCTCGTGTGCTGGCGCAGCAGCCGCCTCTGGCTGGGTCGTCGAACCAGAACCAGGACGCCGGCAAGCCCGAGCCCGTGCCCGATGCCTCTCCCTCTCGCGGTTCGGAAGAGGAGGAGGGTAGGCCAGAGACCTCGTCCCACCCCGGTGGCGGCGCCTCCTCGCTCCCGGTCTCGGCCAATGCAATGCGACTCGTGCTTGCGCTCGCACTCGCATACGCAACGGCCGCCTCGCCCCACGGCACGCCAAAGCGGCCGAGCCCACCCTCCTTCGTGCCGCTGATGAGGCTCAGCTGCTCCGCCGTCAGCCCGCTCTTCGGGAGCGCGGTGAACTCGGTCTTGATGAGCGTGTGCGGAAGGGGGTGCGAGATGGACGCGAGGGAGATGAGCGAGGGGGAGGTGAGGTTGTTCGCGGACAGGGAGGTTGAGGACTTCTTGCGGCCCAGGGAGAAGAGCGTGGAGGTGGAGGTAGAGGCGCGGTGCCGCGTGGGGATGGGCGACGGGGCGGTCGTGGAGCGGGTGCGGGTGTGCGTGAGGGAGAGCCGGGTGGGGTCTTGCGTTGGAGAGGTGGTGGGGAGCGGGATGGGAGGTGGGGCTGCGGGGGCAGAGCGGAACATGGAGAAGATGCCTGAGCGACGTTGTGGAACTGCGACTTCGGGTTCTGGAGGTGCGATAGAGATGCCTGGAGGGTATTGCTCGTCGTCTAGGACCTCAAAGTACGCGGGGGCGTCGCCTCGAGGATCCGAGCCTAGCAGCGGAGTGTCGTGGGGCGAATGGGGCATGGGCGAATAGCGAGAATTATCAGGCGGATTAGAATCTTGGTGCTCATGACCTTCGCTCGATCCATGGCCCTCGCTCGACTGGTGTCCCTCGTTCGACTGGTCGTCTTCCTCTACGGCAGCAGCAGGCATCACGACATCTTCGCCATCCGGGCCACGCGACACGACCAGTTCCTGTTCACCTGGTTCCTTCATGTATGCGGGCAGCGAGACAGTGCTTATTTGAGAGGGCGTCCTTCGTGGGCGTCGGGGACGCCGAGCAGGGGCACTCGGAGCACGGTTGATGCTCCCGGCCAGCTGCTCAGCGGTAAGCTCGCGGGTAACCGGCATCCCTGAGGCCACCGCGGCACCCCTTCCCATCGAGGCAATGCGTGAACGGATAGACTTGCGCGTGCAGACAAGCACCGAGAGCACAGTTAGTACACTGATTACCACCGCAATGGGAATCTGAAAAAATATTCTAACTCTTCCAGATAAAGACAAGTGGCGTAGACTCACCCATGTTGAGGCGGGGAAGCCTGTTGGGGGATTTTCGTTGGCATTACCCAGGTTGCGCTGCGATATTGGAAGCAGCATTGCGGAGAGTCTAACACGCGAGATGGCGACCCTGCTTGACCTAGAGTACCCAAAGGCAGTGTCCGGCTTTGCGGCTTCGGGGAGAATGTCCGCTGACACAGCCGATATTTGATCGTCCCTCGTCAGCTCGATTGACTGCTCGTTCCTACATCCCCAACTTCTCCAAATGATCATCCAAGATCCTCCTATGGATTCTCTTTCCCCCGCGGATGGACTTGCGACTTTATTTAAGCTTATGTGGAAATTCTACTTGCAAAAATTTATCCTCAATCGCTCGCCAGACAGGATGCATCAAGGCCACTCAAACAGAACCCAGATGCCCGTCGATTCGACACAGTGTGGACTTTTCAGGACATAAATTGCGATGTTAATTCACCTGCCACTGAATACTCGAATGCAAGCTTCTGGACTGGGTCTAGAAACGCGTTCTCAAGCACCCTGCAAGCACCACTTTGAAGGGTTGTATTCTCCTGGCATACGGCGACAATCACCAGGGACGGCTGGACTAGTGAGTGCTAAACACTTCAAGAGTGGTTTACATACAGGTTGTTCAGTACATCGTGAATATAACATTTATCTATCTAGCCCATGCCCAACTACGACTTGTCCGGGAAGCCGAAATCAATGTTAAACGGCGGGTACACGTAGCGCTGCAGCTTGCCCTCTTTCGTCAACGCGTCCGAGTAGTCTCGCAGCGCCTTCTGGTCCTCCGCGTCCAGGTCAATCACCTGCAAGTTCGCCTTGATGCGCGCGGGCGTCACCGACTTCGCAAGGACCGTGCTGCCGCGGGCGACTGGTTTCAAAGGCTTTGTATTAAATTTCACGAACGGCGGAAGGAAGGGCGTACTGTGGTAGCTCAGCAACACCGTCGACGGGCTGACGCCGTGCTTCTCGGCGATCTTGACCACCGGCGCGACCTGCAGGAGGGGGCCACCCGTGCTCCCGAGCGGGCTGTACGCCATGATGTGGATGCCCTTCTCCTTGCAGAGGTCGACGATTTCCTGCTGCGGGAGAGACGGGTGGTTTTCGATCTGGTTCACGGCGGGGATGATCGTTGCCTTGAGAGGTGGTCAGTTAATACTCGTCAGCGTCCAGTTGAAGTAGCGCAGCGCGAACCTCGGGGAGGAGTTGCTCGAGGTAGCGCTTGCTGTACTGTTCGATGCGCGCGTTAAACGAGAGGTGAAATATTTTGCGCCAGGCTCACGTTGCAGACACCAATCGACTTGACCTTGCCGGTGGCCACCAGCTTCTCCATCACCTTCCAGGTGTCGATGTGGTTGTGGCTGTGGATAATGTCGCGCGAGCCATCGGGGAGCTTGGGGAACTTGTCGTCGTTTCCTAGTCCCAGTCAGCGCTCCAACTTACTTCACCCTCTCAACCAGTCCGCGCACACACCTTCGGGGTTCATCAACAGCGGCCAGTGCTGTCCTCAGCGATTCAGCTTCTACTCTTTCCTCACCGACGTCCGAAACCAAAGCCCAACTCACCACCAAGAACAAATCAACGTAGTCCAGCCCGAGCGCCTTCAGGCTCTTGTCCAGCCCCAGCTCGACGCGGGTGTTGTACGTGTTCCACACCTTCGACACGACGAAGATGTCCTCGCGCTTGATGCCCGCGTCGAGCGCCTCCTTGATGCCCTGCCCCACCTCGTCCTCGTTGCTGTAGCCGTACGCGCCGTCGACGAGCTTGTACCCGTTCTGCAGCGCGTAGGAGACGGCGGCTTTGACCTCGCCCGGGGCGGACTGCCATGTTCCTGGTGGAGTAAATTGCGGGGTAAATGGAGGTACCGATATCAAAGGAAGTAATGAAAGCGCACCGAGACCGAGAGCGGGGATGGTGTTTCCGTCGTTGAGCGTGAAGGTCTTGTCTGCCATTGTGTTAAGTGGAAGAAGGGAGCTGGGTCTTGGCCGGAGCGAGTGGCTTATCGATGAACCGGACGCGCCCTGGATTACATTGCGACACGCGATCTCGTGATTCTTGCGGCCCGGGGTCCCGTCGGCGGCCCGGTTCCGCCGCCGGAACGTCGGATGCAGTAATATGCCCGGACCGCCAAAGGCGGTCCGATCCGCCGGATGGCGGTAGATGCATCTCATCCATCTGCCGTCGTCCGCTGGATGGTGGTTCTCATCCGGCGTCCTCCAGCAGCATCCACCGGTCTCAAGAAGGTCCGCCGGACTCCGCCAGATCATCACACATAATTTAAGTTTCCCTTACCAGTGCCATTCACCACGTCTATCCAGCAGCAGCCGGTAGGTAGGCCGATTCCACCATTGTCATTGCCAAATCCGGTGGACGATGGCGGAATTTACTACAAATCCACCGGCATATGCCGGTGTTTCTGCTATCATCCACCCAAAGTGGTGATTTTACTGCACAGTTCTCCCAGCTCTCTCGCATCTGTGCTTCCAATGACGCAAATACATTCATAGGAAACATTATTGAAAACCCATTCACGTCATAGTCGGGGGTGTACTTTGAATCACCATATCAGATGAGAAGGGGGATCAAATTTATTTATTTGAGCTCTTATGGAAACCAGTGGAAACCAGTGGATACATGTACAAAGTTTTGGGCATCCACCGACCGCCAGCGACCTCTGCACGAGGACGCTGGAGTACGGTGGATGCAGGATAGGAGTTGAACGGAGATCCCCGGATGCCACAATCTTTCCGATATCTTATCATGGCATCCGTCGGCAACCATCAGAAGATATCGACAGATGGCGTCAGGCGCCGTCTGCTGCCGTCCGTCGGAGTCCGCCGCCGTCTGTTGACAATCCGGGCATATAACTTGATGCACCGCCATTTGTGGCATCAATCGATTCAATTTCGTTGACCTGAAGCTGTCGAAGTCAAATACTTATATTGAGGTGTGACAACAAATCAATACTGGATAACTTTCCATAAGCATTATCTTATTTTTGAGGGGTGCCAACGCTGCCGGCACCCATGTTTACTCCGAGTAATCTAATCGTCGATGGTTCCCATAAGCAAATAGAATATTATTTGCTAATTATTGGATGCAAGTACTTACATGAGGAACATTGTAGAGCCTTGAATACTCAGTGCATTGAGATGGGTGATGTCCAGACCTTGACGATGTACATGAATGTATGAGCAACATGTGTATGCACCTACTCGGTGCAGGTAAGCGGGCGGCGCCTGCTCGGTGCGGGTAAAGCGGGTGCTTGGCTCCACCGGCGGAACACGACTTCGAGCACGCTGCAGTCACCAGCTGCACCCACGCCTACCGCGGAGGCGTACACTGTACAACTCATCCTGCACGCACACACGTCTGCGACATTGAGACACCAAAAGATCGACGAGACGCATGCGCGTACATTTTGTGGGTGTCGTCCAGGGCGAGGAGGGCGACGAGAGGGCGGCAAAGAGGTAAGAAATAAACTTGGGCAGCGGCGCGCGCGCGGTGGGGGGGTGGATACGAGGCGAGGGAGTGAGGAGGAGAGCCACTTGAAGTCACATTGTGACACGCAGCCCAAAGAGGCGACATGGGAAGATGAGTGCCGTCGGATTCATCCGAATCCGTCTATTTGACGCAAATTCAGCCAGAGAATAATCTGAAGAGGGGGTAGAGACCCCCTCCTACAGATTATAATAAATTAAACTCTGTAAGAGGGTACACAAAATTCTAACAGAGATCTGGGCCCGATGGGGTCCCGACAGGTGTCATGTCAGTGCGGTTGATTCAGCGGATTTTGAGCTCAAAATATTCGAAATATATATTTTAATGCTTATGGAAAGTCATCCACTGTAGGGGGGAAATGGAGGCAGAGATGAATATGTAATTCTGGGTTTAAAGTTGGTTTTGTTTACTCAAATTTGTAACCCGGACATAGTTGTATCACATTGACCTGTTTCTCCCAGAATGCGAGCACCTGGCACAGCAATGGGTTGTCTGGGAAACTCTATGAAATATCTCAGTGTCAATTCATTCTGCAGAGTGGGAGAGCTAACCCTAAGCCAATAAAGTATAGCACGGAGTGTGCTATCCTGTACTATGACTCTATGAAAAAGTACATGTGCCCGTACATCTATGACCATTTGGCGACATAAATCAGACAGGTTGAATGTCGTGAACTCGTGGAGTAGCCTCTGACTTGTTCCACATTTCTTAATGGTTCTCAGGTAATGTCTGAAAAATACTTAAGTGGAATGATCAAGGAATGATAGAGTAGTCACCTACGGATATAGTTCACAAGGACCTCCTGCAAGTACCCTTCTAGCGCGGCCGATCCAACGAAGCACCAGTTCTTCTGCAATATAAGAGGGCTCTGAGTAGAGCCTCCCAGCTCTCTGAGGATCGGCCAAAAAGTCAAGTGGTGAATCTCCATCAGGGAAGGGTAATAAAAAGAGCTCGGGGAACTTGAGGAAGGGGCGGAAAATTGTGCCCGTCCAACCAAAGAGGGGAAGGTGATAATCAATATCACCATCTGCACGAGCCACAACTTGACATTGTGAGACAAGGCAAAGTTCTGGGTGCTGGGAAAACAGCTCGGTATATATTGTGTCGTACTTGAACGTCGCTGCACTTGGATTCCTGCTGACATGCAGGTATTCCCAGAGCCCAGTGATGGCTCTCAAATCATCCCACAATTGAACCAAGTCCGCTGGGTATGGGGGATGTCTCTTTTGCCAGTTGGAGTGGTATGATCAGTACCTTTGTGAACAAAAGTGGGAGAGAATGTGTACCTTAGGCCATGCATTTTCATGTTTGTTCAGAAATAGATGATTCTGCACAGTATGATTCTGAAGGAGATCAACCAAAGCTTCGGAAGGGGTCGCATTGATGAGCATGTTTGACAAGTGATATGATACCTCCCTGTTGAAGGATCAGTTACACATGAGCTGTGCGAATGGCATGATGACTTGCTGATAAAGATCTCGTTGAGCATCGGTTTGTGGTGGCTTATAGCCGAATAAATATAACAGGTCGTAAAGGCATTTCTCATCTAGACACGGGAGTGAGATACACCACCGCTGTGATCGTCTTGTATCAGAAAGATAGTCGCCGAAGGATGCATGCAAAATTCAATGCGTGCCCAGACTGTCCCAGATTCAAATCGAGTTCGAATGGGTGGCACCCTAAACAAGGAGTGTAGACGCCGTAATATCAGGCGACATGTTCCAGTACGCAGATTCAGAAGGATGTCAATCTCTTCAGGATTTGCACGTATCCTGCCCATGTCTTCTCTCTTGCCTATGCAAATGGTATGCAATATACGAAGCTGCAGTCCCTCTTGTTCTTGTGGTACAACAGAGAGAATTTGGGTATACAGATCATCAAGTGGGGCAGTACTCCGGGGATCAAGCTCCAATACAGAATTGAGTCTATCTGCAGGATGGTGGTACTCGTCATTGATAAAATGGATGACAGTGGTAGCGTAGATGAAGGTGGCAGAAGACATTCTGACCAACTGATCGACTGCGTCCAGTGAGGGCCACTCAGGTTCCAAATATATTCCTCGGGCAATGAACTCACAACGTATCCGGGAAAATTCTGCCTGGAAGTATGTTCGGATATCACGGTAGGCAGACTCGTCTGCAGAGAGTCCAAAATGCCAACAAATTGCAAATGTCTCCCCCATTTCGAGCACCTCACAAAGATGTGGTTCTGGACGGCTAACTATAAGAAGCCTGAGGCGGAGATTGTGATGCCGGATTGCACCAATAACAGGCGTAGAATTTGCTGCTGGATCTTATGATCTGCGCATTCATCTAGTCCATCCAGCACAATTACAGGGGTCCTCTGAAGATCCGAGAGTTTTTTCAAGGGCTCGACAAGAAGAACTTGGAAGGAGATTGCCAGGGCACGGCCAATAACAAGTTTATCTCCTTCCACAGCTTGCTGGATCGGAAGAAGCAGTTCTGTTACAGAAGTTGCCAGCTGGTATGCAATGGTGGGGATCAGTGAATGCCATGTTCCTCGTTTTGAATGACCGCGCTGGAAGAAGAATGATGCTCCAAGTCGGCCTTCAGTTTGAAGGCTCTTGGCAAACATCTGGGCAATGGCTGATTTTCCCGCTCCTGCGCAGCCATGGAGCCACAAGATGGTGCTTTCAGTGCTGGTATTGGTAGACCACAAATGAAGCTTTTCCATTATATCTGTCCTTGTCCCTGGATGGCAAGCCGGTTCTGGGAAGCGCTCTCCTGAGTCATGGAGAGCTTCCATGGCTACGTGGTGGTAAAGCAAATCAATGCCTAAAAGGAAGTCTTAATTCGCTGTTGGAACACACAAATCTAGAGACCACACCAGACTCTCCATACGAAGTCATGCTAAGCTGTGTCATGTTGCCAGCAACACTGTTGAACGTGTTTGAGTTATTTTGGCCAGCCCACCCTTGTGCTAGTGCATTGTGGTTTTGCAATGGCCATTGGAACTGGGAGGGATACACAGGAAGACCGTAGGTTACGTCGACTGTTTTGGGAGTGGGAGACTGCAAGGAATACAAAGGCTCCGGTTGATCATCAACATGCTGAGTCTGAGGGTGGAGATGTCCTGTTGCTGTCTGAGACGACTACCAAAAGAAATGGAGGCATGGGTTTACTGTAGGTACCCTGATTCCTCAGCACTCTTTGACTTCTGATTGGCCCAATGGAACCACTGCTCCCTGTTGTTGTAGCCAATGCGACCATGATCAAATATTGCACATCCTCCGCATACATGGACTTCACCTGTGAACTTGTGGCCGCCCTCGAGCCGTGGGTGGTCCCTGCTGACCACATTTCCTGATAGCAGTCCCACCGGTATGACGTGGGAGTTAAACACTTGTGACATGTTGCCCGCCACACTATTGAAGGTCCCTCCCTCGATGTGGGCACCATTGAGAGAGAAAGCCATGGTGAAGGTGGTGGACAGAAGGAAAGGACGTAGCGGTGACAAACTTCTGTCTTCACGAGGCAGTGCATAGTGCTGCCGACAGCTTCCTTCCTTACGTGGGGAACACAAGAGCAAGCTTCCTGAAACGGATGTCGGCGTTGAATCAATCAAAGTCACGACGAGTCATCTAACATTTATCGCAGATCTACACCCACCCGTCCCAATTATGTTTCATGCTCTCCGTTGATCTGTATGCGCACTCGTGCTTCCAGCGCGTGCTGCCAGAGTGAATCGCAATCGTGCCCAAGGCTGATCCCAGGTAAGTTTCCTTGGTTTCGGGTCAATCGATGCACTGGACGAGACACGCATGCATAGCCGATTCAGGTGCTCCTTCAGAAAGGCAGCATCTCAGTGGCTCATAAATGGATCAACCACCAGTTGGTGATTGCAGTTATTTAAAGACGACAGCTTAGAAATTGTGCGAATTTTGCTCAAAGCATGAATTAATCTTGGAGGTGCACAAGTTCTCCTGCACTACCTGCTCGTCGTTGCTTCCAAGCGAGAACAATTGGATATCGTTCGTTTGCTGCTCAACCATGGCGCCGATGTCAACGCCGCAACCACCGGACACAACGCATTGTGCACGGCATCATTTTATAACAGCGTCGACACTGTCCGGATCCTGCTCGAGAAAGGTGCAGATGTCAATGCAACGAGCGGCAGATACGGCAATGCGCTGCAAACAGCATCACACCGGGGCAGCATAGAGTCTGTCCGGCTCCTCATCGAGCACGGTGCCGAGGTCAACACAACGGGCGGAAGATATGGCAATGCGTTGCAAGCTGCGTCCTTCGGGGGTAACCTGGAGATTGTCCGGCTGCTTCTCGAGAATGGTGCTGATGTAAATGCAGCAGGCGGAGAATATGGCAGTGCGTTGCAAGCTGCATCTGTTCGAGGCCACGTAGCCTTTGTCCGGCTCCTTATCGAACATGGCGCCGATGTCAACGCAACGGGTGGAGTGCATGGCAGCGCGCTGCAAGCGGCGTCCCGGATTGGCGATGTTGATACTGTTCGTCTCCTTCTTGAGAAGGGTGCAGATGTCCAGGCGAACGGTCGATCTGCTCTGGATGCCGCGGCTCGCCTTGGCAGGTCACACATAAGTAATTGGTGGAAAGCCGAACAGATCACTCGCATCCTTCTTGAGCATGGTGCGCACGAGGAGAATATGACCGCGCACGCACCAAAAGGCGTACCATGAGGATGCGATGTCCGACTCATCTTCGAATGGCAGGCCCCAGTGAATCTGACGGAGGATATAAACGAGGATATGTAACATACGGACGCGCTCGAGGAGATCATGGATGCGCATGATGAAGATGCAACGCTCGACGCATCTTCGAGTTCCTCTTTGGCAAAATATACTCCGTATCCACATCACACGCATGCCTTGCACGTATATATGGATTAATAGAGGGTCCAAGTCGTGGCAAGAAATGTAAGGTCCCTATCATTGGGTAACGGTTAAAATCGAGGTGTAATATACAGAAGATAGCACAGCAACATACATAAAGTGCAGGATTAATTCTTTTGCACGCAAACGTGCACTGCCCCGTCCCAGTCCTCGTAAAAGCTCGGCCGCACCGGGACGCCAAGGTCGCATGGAACGCCAGAGGTGATCCACTTCTCTTCACCGAGCCCCACCCGCTTCCGCTGGCCCAGCTTTCCGTCCCCCCCTTGGTCGAACGCGCACCGAGAGTCCTGCAGTGCATTCGTCGTCAGCATCCCTCCAAACGGGCGAGCACCATCAGGCGCCGTCCGATACCTACCAAGCGTCTCGTCCCCACACATCCGCAGCCAGTCCGCCGCATGCACCGTACTTGCTGGTGTCTGCCGATCTCCCCGCTCGACACCGAACAGCGTGCCCGCAGGCGCAGCGGACGCGCCGCCGGTGTCGTGCAGCGCGAGCGTGTGCTCCAAGTCGACGAGCCAGACGTGCTGGGTCGCGAGGAAGTTGTTCATGTTGATGTCGGAGTGGTATATATTGCAAGAGGCGCGGAGGTGAGGTCGATGGGATGGGGGGGCGGCTGTCCTTCAGGATTGCATGCATGGGAAGCAGAGGTTAGGCAGGTAATTCAAGGTGATACATACCTTATTGACGTATACCGTGAGTCCGTAAAGTCCAACAACGCCCGAACGTCCTGGAAGAACGCAAGAGACATCCCACTGCGGGCGCCGCGGTGAGATCCCCGGCGGCACTCTTGTGCAGGAGTCGTGGACGAAGACTTTCGACGTGCTCTATCACGAGGATGGATCGTTCGTCGCCGTCGGCGCCGCAGAAAATGGCGTGTGCCTTGGGTACGCGGGGCGTGGAGGGGTTGTAGAAGACCTCATGGGTCGCGGCTTCGCCGAAGATGTCGTCGCGGGCACTGTGCTTAAGTTACTTGACGAAAGTTTTGGAAGATGGGGGACGAGACGGCGAATCCGGGGCGCGTTTTGAAGTAGTAGTGGAGGACAGTCTCACGAAGACGCGACGCGACTGAAGCTCCGTCAGTATGCAGTTGGACGAAGAGGGGAGTTTGGATGTACGATTCAGAGCCTCGAGGATTTGACGAGCCCGTGACGAATGTTATATGAGTCAAATAGCGGTCGAGGCACCCATTCAGCTCCAGAGCGACGGAGGAAAGCAGAGCGATTCAGGATATTCAATGCGGAGATTCGGGATCATCAGGTCAGCACCGCGCGGCATGGCCACTGGCGCTCTCTTGGCTGATTCTTGAAGTTGAACAACATCTCCGAGAGGCCACGTTTACTGTAGGACTGTGCAGGAATTCCCACCCAACTTGAAGCTTGAAGGCCGAACGCTGCCAAACGAGGGAGGCTGAGAGCGTCCAGTAAACCGGCTGGTGGGTGATGTGGACCTGAGTCTGGGTGGTATTGGTCTTTTGGTACAAGTACAAGTGCTGGCGGCCGGCGTTCGTGTATTTGAAGTAGAATAGGCTCGGTATTCGATGTGTCGTCGTTCATGCCAGTGCATGATCATGGGCCCATAAACATAGGATTCCGGTTTGCTCCGATGCTCTTATTTAATGTTCCTCGACCAGTCCAACGCTCCAGTGGGCATCGGACCTGAGGCCGTGGTGGTCTATGCGAAAAGAAGTCCAGGGAGGGCTTCGAGCTGGCTTCGAGACTGAAACACCAGAAGTTGGAGTATGCACACGAGACCACACTGCGAATATGTACCGGAACGCTTCCCTCGAATTCACTCCAATTCACTTGACACTATACATGTATCCATCGTGCAAACGATAGCCATCCTCAAGCTCTTATTTAAATACAGGCCCATCATCAATGTCCGCAGTCGTTGCCGCCGCAAGCCTCGTCGAAAAAACGTGTCAAGGCGTTCCAGAGACAGCCTCTCTTCGTCTCTCCATCGCACGCTACCCTCAGTACCATGTGTTTGACTTCCAGTCATCGACCCCCGGCTGTCTCAAGCCGCGCAAAACCATCGCCGGTGGCGAATCATCGACACCCGCGCCACGTCACCGCCCTCCCACTCTGCCGCTGAAGACTATTCGGGTGGAGCGGTGGCCGGTAGCAGTCTGGTTGTAGTTCGGGTACCGTAGAGAGACTTTGTCTAGTTCGAGTTGCGGAGAAATTTGAGGGATCTGCTTGGAGGTTGGGTCGTCTTGAAGTTGGATTTTTGAGGTACTTGAGAGAAACAGTCGATTTTTTTTCGATTTTTTTTTCGGAGATTCGGAATCACGGCTGTGTGTATAAAGACGGAGACGACGGGTGGCGTTTGTCGAGTGATAAGAAGATTGCCGCCGAAGATGGTGGTAGGAAGAAAGACAAGACGGCTTATTTGTACCACGCGACTTGACCACAACACCGCACACAGTGACCAGACCGCGAGCACGGCATCGACGACACCGGGCCCCGCTGGCCATATGTCGGGCAAAGCCCCTCCTCGCGGGCCTAGGGCTCTGCTGGGCCAGTCCCAGGCCCAGCCACCGCAGCCCCCAGATGGCCCCGCCACAAAGCGCATCGGCGCCGTGCCACCCACTGGCCCGCGCAGTCTCACAAACGGCTTTACCAGCGCAAAATCAAGGACTAGTCTAGTCAATGGCAGAAAACCCCAAGTCCGTGCAGTCGCGTGTTAAAAAAATTGTTAATTAATTGCATAAATAATAGACAAACGGCTTCTCGCCCTCGCCCTCGCCGCCCCCACCCCCGCCTCCGGACGAGCCACCACCCCCGCCACCGCCCACGGAGCATATTCCCGGCCCGTCATCCCGCCCCGCCATAGCATTTTCAATTCCGAAGACAAAAGTGTTTACCCCGCGTGCAGTCGCGTCCAAGGCCCGCGCCGAGCCCGCCCCGCCCTCTGCCCCGCCTCCCGCGTCCCCGCCGCCGCCACCGCCGCCGCCCGACGACGCACCCCCGCCACTGCCGCCCCCACCGGATGTCGGTCCGCCCCCGCCCGAACACGCCCCGCCGCCTCTGCCACCGCAGGACGACGCGCCGCCGCCCCCGCCCGACGACGCGCCTCCGCCCCTGCCTCCGCCCCCAATACACATCCCATACACCATCCACGTCAACATGAAGAAGCCAGAAGTCAAGACCGCGTCGTCTGTGTTCTCCATAAAACCATTTTCAATACCGCACACCGTTAGTGTCTTCTCGGCACCCCTCTGCATTTTCTTCTTCTCGGAAACGAAACGCACTCTCGTTAGAACCCACTGGACTTGAGAATGAAAGTTGGGCGTGGACATGTTTGCAATATAAACGCTCATCCATTCGGGGTCGATCAAACCTCGGTGGATATCGCGCCATGTCGCTATCGGGCACCGTTCGTGTTCGACGCGGATGGTCCGACTCTTTGGCGCTGACATTCATTTTCTCCGTTTTCTGTTTCCTCTTTGTTCGGTGCACTGATTATTCGCATAGGCTGCAGCAAAACCACCTCCAACACCGCAAACAAACCGCCCGAGCCCTCAATACCGCCTCCGTCTCTGCCCCCGCCCCCAGTACCAAACCCCCCGCCGATACACCCGCTCCCTGCGCGTCCACAGCAGCCCGTCGCGTCGACTTCACACGCCCCGCCCCCGCCGCCGCCGCCAGTCTCCCTTCCTCCATTTCCGCCCAACCTACCGCCCCCTCCGACAAGTTTACCCCCAGCCCTACCCCCGCCCCAACCCACCTTCTCATCACCCCCGTCTCCGCCCCCGCCCCCGCCCCCGAGTCACCCTCCCCCGCCGATCCCGGCGACGCGCGCGCCGACACCCCCGCCCGAGCCCGCGCCCGCGCCCGCGTCCCCGATCGCGGTGGACGTTCCGGTCGCGGAGACGCCCAAACCACCGGCCCCGAAGCCTAAGTCGCCGACGCCCCCGCCGCCGCCCCCGCGGTTCCCCGCCTGGCCGCCCCCGCGCGCCGAGCTGCCGTCCGCGCGCAGCCACAAGGTGCTGTACGACCCCCGCGCTCGACGTCAAGGACCCCGGCAGCGGCGGCAAGGAGCCGCAGGTGCAGAACGGGCGCCCCGCGGCGCACTGGCGCGCGCTTATTGCGCGCGTGCGGGAGCGGGGGAGCCCGGCGGTGGTGGCGGAGCGGATACGGGGGAAGGCCGGGAAGGAGATGCTTGTAAGGGTGGAGGGGGAGGTGTTGGCGTGTGCTGAGAACGGAAAGGGAGAGGGAGGGGGAGAGAGGGAGGAGGTGGAGGAGGAGGAGGTCGTGGTGCGCGACCCGCGGCGCGCGCCCGGCTTCAAGCCCCCCAAATCGCCGCGGACGGAGTTTGCGCTGGTCGCGTACGAGGTGCGTCGCCCTTTTTTCGCCCCCCGAAAAACAGCTGATTAACCACGCGGCACGCACAGCACGACGCGAACGCCGTCGCGCCGCCGCCGACGACCGTGCTGCTCACGGGCTTCGCGCCGCTCACGCCGAACGCGCTGCTGCAGCGCACCTCGCCGCGCACGGGCCCGTCGCGCACCTGCACCGCCAGATGGACTCGGCGACGGGCGCGGCGCTCGGGGTCGCGGTCGTGCGCTTCGCGGGCGCGGAGGACGCAAGAAGGTGCGTGGAGCGCGAGGACGGCGCGCGGGGGCCGATTGCGGGCGCGGGGGGCGCCGCTGCGAACGGGGGGATGGGCGGGGAGGAGCGGCGCGCGGTGCTGGACCCGGAGGGGGGCGTGCTCAAGGCGCTGTTGAAGGAGATGGATGAGCGGAGGAGGCGGGAGCGGGAGGAGAGGCGGAGGCGGGAGCGGGAGCGGGAGGTTAAGGAGAAGGAGGCGAGGGAGAGGGAGAGGGAGAAGGACGGGCGGGAGGGAAAGCAGGCGCAGGCGGGCCCGAGCACGGGCGGCACGCCCCGCGCGCACCCGTCGCTCCCGCTCAACCCTAAGTTGAATGTCAACGCCGCCGCCGGCCCCAGCGGGAGCCCCAAGATCGCGTCGCCGGGCGAGTCGCGCGGCAACCAGCGCTACCCGGCGCTGGGCAAGGCGCAGCACGCCCCCGTGCAGGGGGGCGCGCGCGTACGGCACGGCCGCGGGAACGGGTTCGTGCTGAGCGACGCGAATGCGATTTTGCCTGGGTCCAGCGCAAGTGCGGGTGCGGGCGCGGGCGGAGACGCGGGCGGGAGGGGCGGCGCAGCGTCGGGAGGACGGCGGAGGTGGAATCTGCCGCCGCGGCCGGCCAATAGCTACCGCCCGCGGGTGAGCCGCAGCCCGTCGCCGGACACGGGGCTGCTCGAGGCGGCGACGCGCGCGCAACATGAGGCGCATGGGCGCAACAGGTGGGGCCGCGATGGATGGGGGCCGGAGAGCGCGATGGGGAGGGGGAAGGGGAAGGGGCGGGAGCGGGACGAGCGCGCGCGCGCGGAGGCCCGCGCTGCGCTGGCGGCGAATGGGCGCGATCATTTGAAGCTGAAGGTCGAGTTTTTGGGCGCGGTGAGGGACGAGGACGTGCGCGAGTTCATGAAGGCGTTTGCGGTCGATAAGGTGCGTTCTTGTGCGGTGTGTGATTGGGTGGGCGCTGATTTATTTGACTGCAGATCGTGCGCGACGACGAGGGCATCTACGTGGCATTCACGGACGGCGGGACGGCACGGCGCGCGGAGCGCGTGCTCGGTGGGGGCGCCGCGATGCTCGGCTTCCACGCGGTGACGCTCTCGGTGCACCCGGCGCCAGCTGCTGCTGCTGCTGCGGGGCCTGTCGTGTGGGACGACAAGACGCTCGTCGAGAAGGCGCAGGAGATGATCGAGCGGGAGCTGAGGGAGTTTCTCGAGAAGGATATTACGGACCGCATCGTGGGGCCGCATCTGCGGCGGCTGGCGGCGGAGCGCCGAAATAGACCTCTGAGGGAGGGCGAGGTGAGAGAGGGAGGGGAAGGGGAGCGGCCTGTAGCGGTGAAGCGCGATTTGAAAACGATTGTCGTTCAAGAAGGCGAAGAAGGAGGTCGAGGTCGAGGTCCCGCCGGAGGAGCACGAGGAGGAGCGGGGAGAGGAGCAGGTCGTTGTCGAGCGTCCGAAGAAAAAGCGGAAAAAGGAGGCGCCGAAGAAACAGCCGAAGAAGGTGCTCGAGGAGGATATCGAGAGCGAGGACGAGGCCGAGTCGGGCGAGGTCTGGGCAGGGCAGAAGCGCGCGGTGTCGGAGGAGGAGGAGGAACAGCCGTCGCGGAAGAAGGTCAAGCTGGACCAGCACGACCTGGGCGTCAAGAAGGGCTCCAAGAAAAAGAAGGTCCCCGAGAAGAAGCGGAAGGCGTCCGTCGAGGAGGTCGTGCTGCCCGACGAGTACGACACCCCCGCCGTCGCCGATCTGCGGCTTTCCCCAGGCTTGGAATCCTCACTTTCGCCTTCGCGCTCTCCCTCGCCTTCCCCGCCCGCGCCGCGGCTGCCGACGCCTCCTCCAAATGTCTTGGACGAAGGCATATGCGAGGACGACGAAGACATCTACTACGCCAAGCTCGTGCTTTCCGGTCGCGACATTGAGCCAAATCTGGATCCCGCACCGCTCCCGATGAGTGAGACCGCGCCGTTCTTCCGCAAACATGTCACCGGCTCTGCCCGCACGGAAGGCTTTCTACAAGATCACCCACGCCGAGAAGATCGCGTACGTCACGCAGTACCAGGCGCGCGCGACGAGCGTCGCGACGGCCGCACCCGTCGACGAGCCGCCGCTGCAGCACGTCGAGTCGTCGCGCTCGAACCGCGCCAATGCGCGTCGCCGCGCTCAAGGCCTGGAGGAGATCAACCAGGTGCAGCGCGCGGTCGCGCTGTCCAAGGGCGAGGCTGCGGCGAACGAGCTGAGTTTCAAGTTCAACCAGCTGCAGACGCGCAAGAAGCATCTGCGCTTTGCGCGCTCGCCAATTCATGACTGGGGCTTGTATGCGATGGAGAAGATCTCGCGCGGCGAGATGGTGATCGAGTATGTCGGCGAGGTCATCCGCGCGCAGGTAGCCGAGAAGCGGGAGAAGGCGTACGAGCGGCAGGGGATTGGCAGCAGCTATCTGTTTCGTATCGACGAGGACCTGGTGGTGGATGCTACGAAGAAGGGCAATCTTGGGTGCGTCGTTTTGGTTTGGCTCCCTAATTATACTGACTCTGTTCATTAGGCGTCTGATTAATCATTCTTGCGATCCTAATTGTACAGCCAAAATAATTACGATTAATGGGGAGAAGAAGATCGTCATCTATGCGAAACAGGAAATCGAGCTCGGTGACGAGATAACCTATGGTGCGACTCACTCTTTGTGTCCTTTTCCTCATTTCTAACCTCACATTTGTAGATTATCACTTCCCATTCGAGCAAGACAAGATTCCTTGTTTATGTGGGTCTGCCAAGTGCCGAGGCTTTCTCAACTAGAGCTTCCATAGTTGTCGTAAATTTTATACGCTTTTCTTATTATTCATACCCTCATCAGCTGCATATCCGTCCTGTTTGTATCTGTCAATATCATGTTTTGCTGTCGGACTAGCCAGTTGGCTCCACTTTTTAGCATAGAGTGTTATATTTTGCGCTACCGACATTTGCATGCTACAAAGAAAATGATCTATTCACCACTTAGGACCCAAGTGTTAGAAATTTATAGTGCTGCTCTGTGAGTTGCTGAAAAGCTCGCGTAGTGTATTTTTCAGGCGACTCATCTCAGCTATTCGGCCGTTATTCAGCCAAGGCTTTCGAGAATTACTCGATTAGGACGTGAACGGTTGCTTGTTTGTGAATGTGTCTACTACTTGATTCCTTTCCCTCACTTGAGTTTCACTCCTAAACTATGGCGGGATCCAAGTATGCATATGTCCGCAATTTTGAGCTTCCAGATCCGTTATTACCCGGAACCTTCATGGTTTTTCGGTTAGATGGCCACTCATTCCATCGGTACGTCTGCATTCTTAGAGCCTCTGGTTTAGTGCGATCTTGGCTGCTAGGTTCTCTGATGAGCACGGATTCACTAAACCTAATGATATACGCGCTCTTGAACTCATGGACCACGCTGCGAAGGACCTTATGGAACAACACTCTGATATTGTGCTTGCGTTTGGAGAATCTGATGAATTCAGGTCTCTTTTCGCCTATACATCTGAACTTAGCTGAACTGTTCTCCCTCGTCTCATTTCACCTGATGTAGCTTTCTTCTTCGCAAGTCGGCGGCATTGTATAATCGACGACAATCCAAGATCATATCGACTCTAACTTCCCAGTTTACTTCCTCATATGTCTTCCGATGGTCCTCCTATTTCCCTGATTGTCCTCTCAAATATCCGCCATCGTTTGACGGGAGACTCGTACTCTATCCAAGTGCACGTGAAATCCGTGATTATTACTCGTGGCGACAGACAGACAGTAAGCCTTTCATGCTGGCGCTCATCTTGTCACTGACCCAAGGTAGCGCACATCAATAATCTATATAACACGGCATTCTGGGCTTTGGTCCAGCAGGGTGGGGAAAGTACCACTCAGGCTCATGCAACTTTGAAAGTACGTGGGGGTTGTGACTGTCCAGCGCTGGAAAAACTAAATAAACGACCGGTCAGGGAACAGTTTCTAAGCAAAAGCACGAAATCTTATTTTCCCGCTTCCAAGTAAATTACAATGCCCTGGATGCCAGGTTCAGAAAAGGAAGTACGTTGGTCCGAGAAGAGGTCAGCCACAGGCATGTAAAATATGGTGATGTACTGAACGGTTTATAGATCTCTGAGCGATCCCTGCCCACCACTGAAGAGCTCCCTCCAACCCAAGATCTGCCTCCTTCTGAGACGGCCGCACCCTCTCCAATCCGGATGCGCGGAAGGAAGAAACCTCGCACAACAATTGTCGTGCTGCATTGCGATATTATCAAAGACAATTTCTGGGACACTAGACCCGAGATTTTATCAGACGATTAAATCGCGCCAAGCTCGCATCCGTTTGCTTTTTGCAAGGACAGATTTGTCGCTCGGCGCAGATCAATATTATGAGTTGCGTTCTGGACATAATCGTGGACTGCATCGTCATCATTGGAGGCGAGCAGGTGGACACGGGGCGGTGCACAGGCGGGGCATAGGCGGGTGTGCGCAGCGGGCGGTATCCCTTGATTGTATGTATGGTATTCTATCTAAAAAGGAAGCATCTTAAGCTTGTTTTCTCGCCAAGCCTTTGGGTAACTCTTTGACCCACGGAGAAAGTCTCGCCCCCGCATGTAAGGTCGTAGCACCTCGGGGATTATGAGGCCCTATTAAACTCGTTAGCACGACATCACCCCTAGTATGTATATACATACATCTGGTGTCTGGTAGTTTTCCACAAGGCAGCAGAGTGCACGCTCAGTGGCACAGAGCGTCCCGTTTAGCATATGAACATAGACCTTGCGCGTCTGGTCTTTAGTCTTGATACCGCATCGGACCTCAAGCTGCCGACTCTCTGATAATACACTATGAGCGCACGAAAACAAAGCTGGAAGTCAGACTCACGGTAGTCGGTGCAATTCGAGCACGAGACGAGCTCCCTGTAGTTCTTCTGGAACGGGAACCACCCCTCGAGATCGTACTTTTGCGCTGCCGCAAGATTGAGTGCGCCCGAGACGATGGCAACGACGCGATGGCGCAGACCAAGGCTCTGGTAGAACGCTTCGCTGTTCCCAATCATGGTGTCGAACATCTCCCAGCTCTTGGTTGGGTCCGTCACCAAGAATTGTTCGATCTTCTCGAACTGGTGGACACGGAAGATGCCCCACATGTCGCGTCCAGCGGCACCTGCCTCTTTTCGGAAACACGTCGAGTATCCAGCGTACTTTATGGGCAGCTGTACATCGGGCTGCTCAAACCATTCTTCCGAGTGGAAAGCCGAGATAGGTTGTTCCGAAGTTGCAATGAGATACTTTTCGTCGTCCGAGCCGATGATCTGCCCTTGTCAATCAACAGGAGTGGCTGAATAAAGAGCGCGTACTTTGTACAGTTCCTCGTCAAACTGATCCAGTTGTGCCGTCTTGGCCATTTGGTCCTTATTCATCATAAACGGCGGTTGTATCTTTTTGTCTGGTTATAGACCGGGGTCAGAGCATTAGCAATCGCAGAGGGAAAAGCGCGCACAGCCCCGTTGCCGCAAAAATTCAAGCCCGTACGCAATTAAAGCTTGGTTAAGATCCACACCGTCGTTCGTAAGGAAGTAGCCTCTGTGCCCCGCGATTTTGGCACCTGCAACGACCGGTCACCTCAATGATGAGCGAATAAAATGTCAAACCGTACCCCGGCCCAATTCGATGGCATCCAGTCTGAGTAGCACCTCATGATGCGGCATTATGTCGGTTCTCACAGGGGGCTCATCCGTTTCCTGAGGCGGATACCACGTCCGGAGCGTCGCATTATCGTCCTGCGCATGTTCAAATTGGTGAAAACCTGAACCGACGGAGCACAAACCTCGGTCTGGCTGACAGGTACATTGTCGCCGACAATGTTCCCTACCAAGCTCGCCTTTTGCCGCATCTTTACTTCGAGCTCCTTGGCCTCCTTCCGGATTGCGTCGACCTTCGCATCCAACTCCTTCTTGGTTGCTACCAAATCATCTGCTGGCTCCTTCGCCTAAATCCGAAACGCGTTAAGTAACTGGAACGGCGCCCAAAGCTGAAGCCGACCTTCTTCTTCACCGCAATTTGTTTCTGAACGTCGTTTACCTCCTTTTTTGCGCGCGCGGCATTAAAATCCACTGTATGTAGTCAGATTAGCAACGACTGTAGACTGCCCCGGAACGCGGCGCACTCTTGGCCCAATCAGTGTACATCTGGATAACTTCGTCGACCACTTCCACCGAGTGGCCGCGTTTCCGCTGCGACTCGCGGATTATTTTCGAGTGGTCGCCTTTGCTGTCGATGAAGTCTAGGATATCCAACATGTCGATTTGATGTGGTGGTGGTGTTCAAGTTCGCGGCTTTATATCGTTGGTTACGTATACAGATACACCTATCACCTGAGCGCGTCGAGTCAATTTTTCCTATGTCAATTCGAGTCAGAAAGCAGATGCTGTCCACGGAAAGATAGAATACTTTTCCCACGGCCTGTGACCTTTTATTCGTCTTTTAACCTTGGCAGAACGAAGAAAAGACATCCAAGAAAAGGGGCGGGGTATTGATTCGACCCTTGCACTGCCAGATGAAACTACGGCTTGAATGAACACTCGGAGTCCTGCCGCATGCCAGTAAGACATTTGAACCCGTCGATGTAGTGCAAAAGTTCGAGATTAGGCAGCAGAGACTCTGGCAGGGTTCAGGAAAGATTGGCGTCCCTCGGGTGTATACTCTGTGTCGATCTTGAGAGTCTGAGACGTGCATCCTGGAGAGATGAATTGGACGTGAAAAATCGGACACTGAGCATGATTCAATTGAAGGAGTCCAAAGTAGCGTCGTTTCAACCCGTATACGGTTTTTTAGTCGCGGCTTCAACTAGGTCGCAGCAAAACGCGGAGGCCGTCGGACGGAGCACGTGGAGGCTGTTACGTTAGCCACCACACTAGACCAAACGAAGGTCCGAGGTCGCGTTTCGTTCGCCGGCTCCTTTCCGTCTCCCATTCTCCTGGTCAACGACCACCCTTACCACCACCATGTTCAGCCTGATCCGCCGCTTCTCTGGCTCCGTTATCCCGCGCCCAGACCGACCGTGGGCAGACGATCGTGCGTACACCTCACTTGCCTTTACGTTCTTTCATTCCCGAACGCGTACCTTCCGCCCGATACGCTCTTTCCCCTTCATCTCGCTTTTATCTCGTTCCGTTTCATGTCGTACCGCTAACGCTTCCCCAGCCACGTCGAACGCACCTCGCGTCGGTGCCAAGCGCCGCATGGCGGACGAGGACCGCGACGAGGACGACGAGGAGCAGGCGCGCTTGAAGAAGAGCCGCGGGCCCGCAAGCGAGATCCCGGCCGACGCGCGCGAAAGCTCGTCCACGCCCCTGCCGCAGGCACCCGAGACCGCCGGCGTCAAGGAGGTCACGGAGGGTGTTAAGGAGGTGGAGCTCGAGGAGAAGCCGCAGGCTCTCCCGGAGAGCGTCCCTCTGCCCGAGGAAAAGGCGGGCGAGCTGGACGCAGATGTCTCTTCGACTGCCTCCACGCCACCGCCTACTGGCGAGCCTTCGGAGGGACAGGACACCGCTGTCGACCCCGAGGAGACGATGGCCACCGCAGAGCCCGCTTCAGGAGAAGCTGTCTCAGACCCGGTTGAGGCGGACACCAAGGACGCTCAGCCACCTACGGATCTGCCCGATGCCGTCGTCGCAGCCGACTCGGACGCAACGCCTGCCCCCGCCCAAGCTCGTCCGATCAAGAAGTTGCGAGCCAAGCCTCAGAGCACCACGAAGCCCGACGACGCTGCACCGGCAGTCTCAGAGAGCACAGAGAGTTAATCTATTCCAGCGGCAGAGAGGATACCCTTGGAATGTCACATTTTTACTTACCATACTTTTATTCTTGCTTTTTGCCTTACGTCCTCTAGGTCGTTGTATTATACCAATTGACTCGCCTGTTGCCCAGCTGCTTTGTATACATCGAGGATGGATGTGTCTTGTGCGTCTGCGACTACTTTTGGAAGCAGGATCCTCGGTTGCAGTCTTACCATCCTCGGTTTAAACTGGTGAATATTTTGAACTCCTGGAGCTTGGTTCCGGACGAATACAGCAGGCAGTCTCTCCATAATTTCCAAGCGACGTTCCGATCCGACTAACCACCCTCTTCAGCAAGGACACCGAACCCAGAACATTAGTAACGTCCTTGTCCGCGCCGTCTTTCCTCCAGAACTTAATGCCTTAGGGATGGGCCTTGTTGGCAGCTTGATTCAATGGACGGGACGACATGGAAATGCGAAACACCGACGCCGTCCTCACCACCTCACCTCACTCAGGACGCAAAGGACAATGGACGGGACGGGACGACATGTAACAAACCGACGTCGTCCTCGCCACCTCACTCAGGACGCTAAGGACAATGAACGGGACGGGATGGCATGTAAAGCCGACAAACCGACGTCGTCCTCACCACCTTACCTCAATCAGGACGGTACAGAACATCTCAAGCTACCACGCGTCTTGGTGGGTTTGGCCCGTGTACGGCTTGACACTGCGCGATCCTGCGCAAGGACTGCAGACCGGTCTTCGCAGCGGGCATATGATGAGCTCGTGCTGGCCGCAACTTGAAAGCTCCATGAAGAAGGTCGCAGAACGGCATGCACCGCGGACACGCGGTGTCGCACGTTCAGTGTTCACCGCCGGCTTCTCGCCGTGCGGTCCTCACGGTATCGTTGCGCGCGCATGGAGGTCGTGGGTTACGCACATGCGCAGGTGCGCAAGTGTGAGAATCATCTCGCCGCCGCAGTCCAGATTAATCATTGGGCTCCGGCGCACGTATCACTGAGGCAAAGACAGTTTCAAGTTCTATGGACCGTGAGGGATTCAGATCGGAGAAAACTCGAATCAGTGTGAGACGAAACTATAGGCCGCGATTTCTGGATTCTGTCGAACACGATATATGTATGATATAGTACAGTAAAAACAATCTGAATCACCGACGCGCAGCGTTTTGTTTGACGCTGTTGTTAAGAAATCCTTCCCCAAACCACATTCTTCTCCAGTCCACCCGCAAGTCCGAACTTCTCCCTGGCTCTCGGGTTCTCTTTTGTTTTGAGCTTGCTCGGAGTGGTTCAAAACCACAGGATCCCCGGAACCATTTGGCGCCTCATGTTATCAAGCCTCATTTGCCTCGCATTTATGTGCATGTAGGCCACTTGACACCTGTGGTATATCGCAGACATCTGGCACGGATAACCTATCCACTTCGACTTGTCAGATCTAAACTACTTCATCGAAGCAAGTCGTGTTCCGTCTCGGCTTCTGACTCAAATTCGACACCTCTGTGGATTCGGCGCTGTCTGTATTCAAAAGCACACGGCCCGGATCATAGTCGACTAACCGCACCTCTCTCACCGACGCCGGGCATGCACTGAACGGTACCGTGCAATAATGATCGAAATGATCAGGCTATGGACTCCAGGCTTGGCCACACCACTCAACGCCGCTTCGGAGTGGCGCAGTATTTAATGCCAGTACTTGCGTTTCGATCCCACTTCCCTCTTGACTTTGCCTCTCTCCCCACCGACTCGTGTGGCGTTCAATGCTTGGATTCCTTTCCTTCTGGCGACAGGACGACGCTCCTGCTCTGCCGTCTCATGCGGCGAAGAGGCAGGGCCGACGAGTCGACAAAGCTGCCATTGGACGGCCGGTCCTACGCGCTGTACCGCGTCGGTTCGAGATATATGCGCCTGCGGACTACATACGGGATCCGCTAGCTCGCAGTACCTCGCACCGGTCCGGCAGTTTACACTCCCATTGCGCCCCTCCATCACCGGCTACAGCTCATTCTACACCATCGGGGAGAGACAAGCCTCCCTCGGGATATCCACTCATTCGCTCTTATTCTTTGCCCACTCCAGTACCCTCATCTCCAAGTGGGAGTACTGGGAGTACTGGGAGTACGGTTTCTAGCTTTGGTGCTACTCCCGCAGCCCGGGCGAACTCATTTTCGCCTCTTCACCTCGACATCCACAGGCCGTTGTCTCCAATCCTGGAGATCTGTGTTTCACCCATATCCATCAAGCCGACGAGTCCTAAGGACGATATCTCCAGTTTGGACTTGCAGCGTATGTTTGTATTCTTTCTTACCTTGATCCCCATCTCAACGGAACTCGTGTAGGAACTAAAGAGAGTTCACTATTCGTTCAACGCACACCGACTTCGGAAAGGATGGCTGTCGGTCCGATTCCCGCTCATGCACCCAGCCTGCCCCCGCTCAATATGTCTCCTTATTTTCCGGGCCCTCATCCGAGTGAATACGGAGACGGACCACCACGGCGGCCTCCTCGAGTTCTCGCTCGGAACACGGTCCACAGCGAAGGCGCGACGCGGAGCAGCACCGGCTCTCTGCACGCGGAGAGCTTCGTCACCGCGTCAGAATCGATGCATACCCGAGATGCCGCACCCGCCGATGTCCTGCCTCTTGAGCTTACAAGCAGCGTCAACCGATCCACCAGCAGCACCATCCACGGTTCCCATTGCGAGCCATTCCCAGTCCGCCTGGAGCGCCAAGGCACGGCGGTGTCGGGCGGCGCGAGCTCGACCTTGCGGCTCAAGCGACAGCACTTTGAGTTCGCGACGCCTGCCTTCTGCGCGTTCTGGCTCGGCTTCCTCTTCCCGCTCTTCTGGTGGATCGGGGGCTGGTATTTCACATTCTTCCCCGAGACCCCGGCGTCGCGAACGCTGTGGCAGCACTACGTTCTGGACACTCAATGGTATGCCGCGCTCACTTGTGGTGGCCGGCGACGCAACAGGCTGGAGAAGGGGCGGGCATCGCGCCCTGTGAAGCCGCTGCTGCTGCCACAGTGGGTGGGCAGGAGCAACACCACCGCCTCGCTGAAGGGCATCTCCTACTATTATCCGTACGTGTCGCGCCCGGCCCCGGGCGAGAAGGGGCACGTCACGACGAGTCCGCCGCCGCGGGGGTTCCGGCATCTGCACAGGTTTTTCGACGAGATGACGCGGTCGCGCCTGGCCAAGGTCAAGCTCAACCACGAGTCGCCGAGACGGATTATCGATCCGTGGATACAACGGTGTCGCCGTGCGCTGTGTTACTTTTGCCTGCTGCTCTTCCTGTTTGTGTTGGGCATGATGGGCTGGAGTTTTGCAGTTGGCGCTGGGAAGACGCATTACTGAAGCGACATGAACGCTTTCGTTTACTTATGAAATATGTACATTATGGAGATCAATGAACTTTTTTTGATAATACGCTGTGCTGGACGAACCAGCATTTCTGGAATTGAAAACGGAAGATGGATCATGTCCGGGTCATTATCTCGCAATTAATTGCTCGTCGTGATACTCAAATGAAAAAAACCAAAGGTTCACCCTCTCAAGTTCCAGTCGGAAACTCGACCGATCGCAACACCGTTTCACTAGTTTCCTTTTTTGGGTCAATATTTGTGATCCGCTGATGGTTGGTCATGTTCTGAACTGTATTCTCAGTATTCAGGTTTGTTGGCCTATCTCGCACTATATTAGCTAATTTTCAAAGGTGCCATTACCGATCGATGTTCTCAGCCACAAATTTCGTTCATTTGCTGCATCATGGTCAGGATGGCTGTGGAGGGTGAGATTGTCGGGGTTGGATGGCCGAGCGGTCTAAGGCGCCAGACTAAGGATCAGCTTCCTCTGAAGCTCAACTCACTACTGTGTGGTGATCTGGTCCGAAAGGGCGTGGGTTCGAATCCCACTCCAATCAGTGTTTTTGTTTTGCAATCCTTCGTTTCCACCTATTTTTCTTCCGGATACTCCGATCTCTCTCAACTTTCTCCCGCATGATGTTCAATCTCAGCAAATAATAGCACTAACCCATATTACTTCGTCTCCAGGCTCTCATCTCAAAAGCCGTGGTTCATTTTCCGGTGCTAGTTACGGCTCAGCAGCACAAGAGTTGGGAAAAACGGGAAGGCATCATATTCTATACGAATACATTGGGCCATCGGTACTTGGTGAATTACGTTGTTTCCCTCCTTCTCGTAGCTGCAATAAATAAATACGAGTGAGAATAAGAATGAGTGATGGTTAAGATCACAGACCAGAAGAGCCGGCTTCAATGCGGCGAGTGCCATGGCGGCCGACGCGAAGAGAGGATGCTTCGTGCCTGGCGGCGGTTGAGTAGCCGGATCATCGGTCGGTAGGTTCTTGGAGGTTCTATTCCAGGTGGGCGGGGTACGGAGATATCGCTCGTCAGCACGAAGGAGTGAGAAATACGCAGTTGGTCGGCGCATCGATGGTCTTCAATTCAAAAGGCTCGAGAGACCAGGGTGTGCACGGGTTTCCTTTGTTTGAAGCTTCCACGATATGAGTGGAGGAAGCGTGAGAGAGTTGGGGCGGCGCACCATAGAAGACTGAAGGAGACTTGAAAATGTGCAAAGAAACATGTCATAGAGTTGTGGAAGGCGACCAAAGGCGGGAGGGGTGTACATAGGCGGCGTGCTCTATTAGTGGGACGTAGCGCGCGGGCTGCTTTGTTCTTGCAGCATCTGCATATTACGAGGTAGGGCGTCCGGCACTGAGAAGGTTTGGAGAAGGTCGCGCAAGAGGCCAGACGAGGTGGGTCAGCAAAGAATGAGGCGTACTGACCCGATACGAAGTCGGCCGAGGAAGGAAATGGTAGCACATGCACTGCGTAGGTGGTAGCGCGGTTGTATGGGTAGCGGGGTAGCAGTATGTACTGGTCGGTGCTGTTCCGAGCAGGGCGGAAGGAAGGCGGGCCGGGTGTTTATATGACAAGCCAGAGCGAACCGCCGGCCCGGGCATTTGAACGTCGTGGATCTTTCAACTTACAACTTGCAAGTATGGGTTTTCGAGTGACTGAGCGAACCGCCGGCATTTGGATCTTTCCAGTATGGGTTTTCGGGATCATCAGGCCTGCAGTTCACCAGTAGAAGGTAAGACGGTCTAGTAAATCCTTTATGAATACACAACTCAAATATACTCAGTGCTTTCAGAAAATTGTCACAGGCACACTGAATCGATATCCATTCACCTCGATTCGTCGAACGACAAACAGGCCTAGGGGCGCTACACATTGTACATTGTGACCGAACTCAGGAGGGGCATCCCTATCTCTTCTTTCTCTCCATCGATGTGCATCCCGGCTTTCACCGCTGCTGGCAATACCACCCACACCTGGAGATCATCTTTCCCTTTGAGAAAAAAACTTACCCCCTCCAACTCTACATCGAGATATTCTTCTCCGACATCGGCCGGGCGCGCACCATAACAAACACAGATGTTGCATCGGTCGCATACTGTTGCACCCGCGGTTCGACCAGCTATCCGTTCCTCATCGTTCATATGCGAAACCCGCACTTCCAACATCCACCGATTTCCTTGAAACTCGAAGGCAACGACTCTTCCGAAAAGACGCCTTGGGTGACCGTCGGGAGGGTCGGCAGCACCGTTCGCGGGCTGGTTGGAACTTGGCGCTACGACGTGTGCCAAACGGTGGCGTTCCCCGATTATGGGGCCCGACCCAAACTCGAAGACCTCATCGCGCTGGCGGAGCTCGCCCATGAGCGAGACTGCACGCGTGGCGCGTTCCCCGTTACCCTCTTCTTTGCGCTGAAAACCCTCTTCAATGGGACTTGTTCCAGTAAAGGGAAGCCCCGCTCAAGGAAAGCAGCGATTTTGGCCAGTCTGGATATCGCAGACGAGGCCAAAAGTGCTGTTATTGACGCCTTCCCCGCTCGGCAACGGCGCATGGAGGAGCAGATCGAGCGGTATTGTTACCGTATCGTCACACTTTATGTACGTCCAGTATCTTCCGTGCGGAAATGTGCGAGCTGATTGCGCCTTCTCCCAGCAAGAGGTTGATCCCCAGACCCACGGCCCCAACTCGGCAATGGATTTGCAGGATGCATTGGCAGAAGTGGCTATCTTACAGGAGACGGTTACCCAGCTTACTGCCATCCTCGATGCCGTTAATCCTTCATAAAGAAATGGTTTTTAAAGAAATCCTGGTCTTTGGTTTGACTGGCGGCTAAACGTGTGTTGACGACGACTATTCGTCTCAACCGCCAAGCGCCGCAGGACGCCAACGCCTGGGGCTTTAGGCAGTGGCGCCACATATTTCCTAGTTATGCTCCGCAATTTATGTACTGCTTCAACAGGTACGTATATGAATCCCTTCTTTGTATCCGCAGTTCACAGCGCCGGTAACCGTGAAGCTGATATGAATTGAAGTAGAAACACCCCCTCACTACTTCTGATTTACGGGCCATGGCGCACACCTTATAATTGGGCCTTGCTTCATCCCCGACTGGTTTGCCGGCTTCTACTCGAGAATGGTGCCGAGGTCAGCGCAACGGGCGGAAAATATGGCACTGCGTTGCAAGCTGCATCTATTCAAGGCCACGTAGAATCTGTCCAGCTTCTTCTCCAGTATGGCGCCGACGTCAACACAGCGGGTGGAGTGTATGGCAGCGCACTTCAAGCTGCGTCCGCAAAGGGCTATGCGGAAGTTGTTTGTCTCCTTCTCGAACACGGCGCCGAGGTCAACGCAGCGGGCGGAACATATGGTAGCGCGTTGCAAGCTGCGTCTCGCAATGACCACATCGATGCTGTCCAGCGTCAACGCAGCGGGTGGAGTGCATAGCAGCGCGCTGCAAGCTGCGTCTCGCAATGGTTATATCAACATTGTTCGTCTCCTTCTTGAGAAGGGCGCAGATATTAATGCGGTTGGTGGATCTTGTGGCAGCGCTTTGAAAGCCGTGGCCCGCCTTCACGGATCGGGTGAAACCAATTACTGCCATGCTAAAGAGATCATTCGGATTCTTCATGAGCATGGTGCGGATGAACGTTAGGATGTAATGCTCGACTCATCGACTCCTCCAGCGAAACTGACAACTAGATATAGAGGAAGGATCAAGTAGTATATTTCAATCCAACTCCATATCCATATCGTACCTTGTACATACCCGAGTACAATTGCAAGTCGTGGCAAGGAATGCAAGGTCATCATCGGGAACTAAAATAATTAGTCTCCGACCATGCCTTAGGATATTCCTTGATCAGAACAGGATCCTGAGCTTGCGAAGGTTGGCCCCGGTTTTCTGTCTGCCTCGGGGAGACTAGTGGTGATTAAAATAATTGAGGTATAACATCATCGCGACACATACATAATTAGAGCGCAGGCTAGCGCAGGGTTGATTCGTCCGCCTTGGGAGGCCAAGAGCTCTCAGACACGCAAGTATCGGCTGTGCAGTAAGTCACGGTTCCAATGATAACACCAAATGCCCGGAGTGCGCATCTCTGCACTTCGTCCGACTTCACAGCCCCTTTGCACTGGATCGTGACTCGAGAGTGGGCAGGCAAAACGGCTCCGACCCCCGACGTTCAAGTCCCTTAAAGCTCGATAAGACGGCAAGATAAAGCACTTCAAAACCACTCAAAAACACCACGCAATGTCTACCCTGACCAAAACCGAACGCAGCCAGCTCGCCCGCAAAACTATCAATCAGCACATCCCCGAGGTAGTTCAGGCGTCTGCACGCGCTAGGAGCGGAGTCCGTTCTTCCAAAGTCCTCCGGGACCTGAAACCCATATCCAATCCCCAAACACGCACCAAAATCGGGCCGACACTCCCTAAAATCACGGTGGTGGAAGGAGACACACTCGAGGTCGCGTACCCAATGTGTATCGACGGTGGAGGCTCGGTCGCGGTACTTTCCATGGCGTCTGAGCTGCGTCCCGGAGGCGGCTTTCTCACCGGTGCGAATTCGCAGGAGGAGAGCCTGTGCATGCGCACGACGCTGTACGCGAGCCTGCAAGAGAGCTTTTACCGGCTCCCCGAGCTCGGTTGTATCTACACGCAGGACGTCTGCGTCTTCCGTGGCTCATATGGCGACTCTGAGTCGCCACCGAAAGCAGCCTCCGCCGTCAACCCGACAGCCGACTGGTGGTTCGTGGATGTGATCTCCTGCGCAGCTGTGCGGGGGCCTGACGTCGATGAACATGGGAATTACTGCGACGCCGTGCAGCGGGACTTAATGCGCGAGAAGATCAAGTGCGTCTTTCGCGCAGCTGCGGCGCAGGGGTGCAGGCGGATCGTTCTTGGCGCGTTTGGGTGTGGAGCGTTTGGAAATCCACCAGCAGAAGTCGCTCAACTGTTCCGCCGCGTTTTGTTGGGGCGGGACGGGAACAGAGGAGGAGAATTCCTGGGGTGCTTCGACGAGGTGACGTTCGCTATTAAAGGCGGGAGACGAGATACATTACCTGCATTCAACGCAGCCTTCGCACTCGATTGAGGTGGAGAAGCTAGCATTACCCACTGTACAATATACAAGCGATACATGGCTCATGATCTGTGAGACGATGCCCGCTCTCTTACACCCTCTGCTAAGCTCCTAGGATCCAAGATCCAAATTGCCACCACCTCAAGCGGATCTTCAGCCTCGCTCGGGATGTCCTCCGCTAGGCGACCCGCAACGCGGGCAGCCCTAATCTCCCTCAACAAAGCCTTGACACTCGCCTTGTTCGCCGTCAGCGTCGTCCACCCATGCTGCGCGCCCCAAAGCATGCTTTGCGCCGTATGCGCCGTCAGCCGTGCGTTCGCCCGCACCACCGTCGCTCGCTCGCTGTCAGGATTGCGCCGGTAGCCATTGTTGCTGTACAGTACCGGCTCCGGGCCTTTTTGTGGTGCAGCGGCGGGGGATTCCTGCCCCAAGATGTCGCGGCACGTCTTCTCCATCGACCGAAAGAACTGGGCGCGTCCAGGTGGGCCGTCGAGCGGGGGGCGGTCGCCAGGGTACACGCGGACGGGCAGCAGCGGGATGTATCCGGTCGGGTAGCGCGATCCTGCCCAAAACCGCGCCCCCGCGGTGCCAGGCGCAGAATCCGGATCCGGAGCACTGAAGAGAATCTCTGCGCGCTGTTTTTCGCCGGGCCCGCCGATCTTCGTTACGATCCGCATGAAGCGCTCGTGCGCCTCGGCCGTCGTCCAAAACTGCAGCGGAGAGGTGCCGTTGGGAGGGAGAAGTGGGAGCAAGCGGGTGTACAACTCCTGGAACATGCCGCCTCTCCCCATTTCCTGCAGCATCTCCTGCATAATCTGGCTTGTCAGCGCGCGCGCTGGTGTTGCCGTATCTGCGAATTCGTTTAGGGGGTTGGATTCACGTATGCGCTGCGGCGCGGAGAACCTCAATTGCGCTTCTTCCACAGACGCGGGGAGAGATGCGTGCGTGAGGTCGGATACCAGCGCAATTAGTACAGATAGATCAAGATTGATGTTTGCAGTGGGGACGAGTTGGGTCGGAGGAAGAGCTTGCGGAGCGCGTATCGGAGGGGGGAGATCGCTTGGTGCACGTTCTCCAAGCTCGACATCAATTCCCATGGTACGCAGGCAGTCTATCGTTTGTGATATTCGCGGATCGTCCTCGGACGGGTTCAAGCGCGTGAGGCGTAGCGTCACTTTCGGCGGCTCCGGTCCCGCTGAGGTGTCAATGGGGTTCATATTTGCTGCCGCTACAAGACTTCGACCCATCCGCAGGACAGAATTGTCAAACTCCTTCTGCGCTAGACTTGGTCCGTGCTCGGAATCGTCTTCATCCTCGGAGTCGGTAAAGTATGAGTCAATTTCTCGGAATTCTGCCAGAATGCGTGCATTTTTTATTCTGTGGCACGAGGTAAATTGGGTGAGAATTGCAGATTCGAGGAAAGCGGCCCACGTATTGACCCTGATCCACCGCCTACCACTGTCTGCCACAACATCCACTTTGACGGAGTTGATCTTCTGCGCTGGGCGCCGACGCTGGCTCCGATTCGATGGATGGTCGGTTGGGGCAAGCGGGAACGACTTCAAGATGGAAACTATCGACGCAGGTCCACAAAGAACTTCGTTCCAGACAGCGATTAAATAACTGTGAAGGAGTTTGGATCATCGTGGAAACCTGGAGGAAATTTAAATACGGAGCATTGGTAGACAACTTGGGAAGGTTGGCAGAGTTTGGATCATCGAGAAACTACTGGAGATATCAACAGATGAGAATGGATCCGGGGACTTTGAATCTGCGGACCCACCTTTTCTAACGCGTCGAGATCAATTTTGACCGAGTCTCTGAGTTGTTTAAGACCAGGAATGCTTTCTTGCTGCAACCATTGGACATCCTCGGTCGACTCGGAGTCCAAGGAACCAGTAATTGCTTCAGTTGAAGAATCGAGAATGGGAGGTCGGGCAGCTAGAGGTCGAAAATCGGACAATGACTCGTGAATGGCGCGCAGAGTTGACTTGATTTGATGGAGTTCTGGGTGAGCAGACCTCATAGCTGGTTCAATTTCTGGGAAGTCAAAGTTGAGTCAAAGCGGTTTGAATCAACCCAGGATTGGAAACTTGATGGCAGCGGCCACAAATTCACAGCCACCAACCGCGTCTTGTCTTCTACTTCCATCAACCCGTACTGTCTTTTGTCGACCATGTACACCTACAAGCTCGCCCTTCTCGTTTTCGCCGCCACCGCCGCCCACGCCTATCCAGTTGCGTCCAAGAATCCAAAATCGCTCGCCCTTGTCGCCGCCAGACGCATCCCTCGAATCATCGAAGACGACCCGCGCGCTGAAAGGCGCCAGATTCACAACGCCGATTACCAGGCAAATCCCCCCCCGCCTAGCCCGAGTCACGGCCCCGCCCAAGACGAATCATCTCCTTCCCCTGCGAAACCAGCGCCCTCTGAACCTGTTCCCAAGGACAAGCGGCAGATCCACAACGCCGATTACCAGGCCAATAGCCCACCGCCTAGCCCCAATCACGGCCCCGCTCAAGACGAATCGTCCTCTCCTTCTCTTGCGAAACCTGCGCCGTCTGAACCTGTTCCCAAAGATAAACGGCAGATCCACAACGCGGACTATCAATCAAATGGTGCACCGCCTAGCCCCAATTCCGGCCCCGCTCAAGACGAATCGTCCTCTCCTTCCCCTGCGAAACCGGTGCCGTCTGAACCTGTTCCCAAAGACAAGCGGCAGATCCACAACGCGGACTATCAAGCGAATGGGCCGCCGGCCAGCCCCAATCCCGGCCCCGCTCAAGACGAATCGTCTCCTCCTTCCCCTGCGAACGCGGCGTCCTCTGAACCTGCTCCCAAAGACAAGCGGCAGATCCACAACGCGGACTATCAAGCGAACGGCCCGCCGCTCAGCCCTAATCCCGGCGCCGCCAAGGACGAACCGTCCCCTGCGAACCCACCCGCCGCTGTGCCGTCCTCTCAGTCTGCTCCCAAAGACAAGCGCGCGCTGTTCGAGCACACTCCCGTTTCCTCTATCCCGTCTCCCCGCGTGGATAAGAGCAGTGTCGTGATGAAAAAGCGGTCTATGGCTCTGGGCGGGGTGGACACCCTTGCGGCAGCGAATCTCGTGCACCACCGCGCTGTGCAACTCGTGTCCCGCATCGCCGAGGGCGAGTGGTATTATGGCTGGCGCAGACGCAACGTCGAGGAGTTGACGAACGCCCAGAACCCTGACTTTAATCACGGCGCGGTTGCGCGCTGGAGCAGGGCGGAGGTGGACAGGATGCAGGCGTGGAGTAAGGGGGTGCATCTGCGCATGGAGTGACTGGTGGCTCGGATTTGATGTTTCTTTTTTATACCCTTCGATTTGTATTCCGGGTAGTGACGAGAACTTAGACGCATTCTTGATTCATTCCTTGCGAGTTCTCGCCAATTATATATGTTTCTGGACGATAGCGTCCTAGGCCTCAGGGCTTATACAGATCTCCCACAAGAGCGCGACGAATCTTCTAAGTCAAGTACTTCGTTAGTTCATTGTTATTGTACAGCGATAACTATGCGACATTAGAAAGTAAGTATCGACGTTGCAATGGTATCAAAGGGTGTTCGTTTGCATAATGAATGTCCGGGTATCGTCTCCACGTTCCGGTGATTACTGCTTCGTACTGGGTCCGTCGACGTTCTCGACGAAGCGTCCCGTGTCGGTCGTGGTCTGGGCCTTGGCCTTACCCTTCCCGCTCTCGCCACGGTTCAGCCATTTAGTGAGACTGCGCTTCGTGCCCTTCTCGCCGGGTACCACCTCCCCGGGCGCTTTCCCAGCGCCAGGTTGGATCTGCTCTAGGTCGGACGGCGGCGCGACGGGGGGGTCCTTCCGCTTCAGTTTCCCCTCCTTATCCGCCTGCACCTTGAGAAACTCCTGGCCGCGGATGCGCAGGAACTCCTCCAGCAGCGCGGCGTTGCGCGAGTTGGCCTTGAAAGCCGCGAGGGCGACGTCGCCCGCGAAGGGGATGAGGCCCATAAGCGCGCTCGCGGCGTTGTTGGAGAGCATCTTGCGCACGAGCCACGGCGGGAGGTCGGCCTTGCGGGCCTTGCGCACGACGAGGAGGTAGTTGAGGGAGACGTCGGCGACGTCGCCCGCGCCGGGGATGATGCCGATGATGAAGGTCCAGCCGAAGCGCATCCCGCAGAGGGAGAAGCCCTTGTCGAGGTAGTGCGCACGGCGCTGGATGGATTTGAGGATCTTGGTGTCGCGGGCGGAGAGGCCGGGGGGGACTTCACGTCTTCTCCTTTTCTTCCTGCCGCGCGCGTCTGGGTTGGATGAGTTTGGATCGAGTAGACGCAAGAAAAAGGGACTGACCGGTGTACTCCTCGTACATGGGGTCGGATGGACTGTATTGTTCCAAATGTCTTTCGAATAGGGCCTTTCCGGCCTTGTTTAGAAGGGCGTTGCTCATGATGGGTGTTATGGGGAGAATGTGGATTCATGGAGTCGTATTTGAGGAAACGATGTTGTGCCACAGTGACAGGCGCACTGCAGTGACATCATCGTGCTCATAAGATGACATTGAGCACAGCTCCACGGCCTTCGATTCAACGCCGACGTCCATTCCAGGAAGCTTGCTGTCGGCGCTCGTGGTGTTCCCCAAATAATCTTACGGCCTACAAGGATTTCGTTGCCTAGCATTTGCAATCTGGCCAAAATCGAAATTATTTGAAGCTGGCCATGGAATCTATTCCCGGTGGCAAATTGCGGCATGCTCTCAGGGTCGAAAACAGACCTCCTGGCCTTTTTAGAAGAGCTTGCATTAGAAGGAGACTCGACTTCCATTCAAACGCTTGGTCAGTTTTGTTTTGGGCTCTAACTAATGCCCCGCAACGTGTCACTACGTACGTTCGATCTGAAAGATCGCCCCAGCATCCCGCAAATCAGATCTTAGCGGGAGGGCGAAGTATATATTTCTTCAAGTCTCTTGAGTACGAACAATTCTATGGAACAACTCACTGTTTTTTCCATCCCCTTTCTCTTGGCCTTCGTTGAAGTTACGAATGCTCGTGTGCACACTCCAAAAGCGTCCCAAACGACACACTTGCACTCTCTCACCGCTGTCGTACTCACCCTCCTTCTCGTCTCGTCATGTTTCCCCGAAATGGTAAACTTCCGGCTGCCGGCTCTACACTGGAACAAAAACACACCGTCTGGGCCAACCAAACAGGCCCCGGATCCGCTAGCGCACTCGGAATCACTCGATATTGTGCTCGTCGCCTCGGTCGATGGCAAATTCCATGCCCTCAATCGCACTACGGGGCACACTCTGATCCATCGCTCGCGCCGCTGGTCCCCGCGCGCCACATCGACCAGGACCCAGATCTCACAGACGACTTGAACGCGTACCAGGAGACGTACATTATGGAGCCGCAGTCGGGGGACATATATGTCATGGCGACGCCTTCCAGCCCGCTCCAGCGTTTCCCGTTCTCCCATGTCCGAGCTCGTCGACATGTCGTCCTTCAGCTTCGCTGCGGCCGGTGACCACCGTGTTTTCGTTGGGAGGAAGGAGACGTCCTTGTTGACGGTAGAGCTCGAGACGGGGAATATCAAGGCCGCGATCGACTCGGCGTGTCCGTGGGATCGATTCGAGGATCTGCGCGAGGACGATGAAGTCGACCTGGACGAGCTGGAGGGGAGCAAGCCGCCAATGTCGAAGCCCACGGAGGTGTTCATCTGCGGGACTGGTATGTTTGCCTGTGATTTTTGAAACTAAGTTTGGACCGTCGGGCCAGATTATCATATCACCATCCATACGCGGCCGTCTAGTAAACACCGCATCCCCGTCCAGAATCTGTCGTTCTCGACCTACGGCCCGAACAGCCAGGGCAACATCCTCCAGGGATCGTATCAAAGACGGTGTGTATATCCAAGGCCTCTCGAACGGCGAAATTTTCTCGTTCGAGGCCAGGGGAGAGGGCAAGGACTATTTGATTCTGTGGAGATATGAATTCAAGAGCCCAATGTACATGTTTATTTTCTGCTATGCTAGCGCTGTAAACTCAACCCTGATATATATAGTGTAGCGGGCTCGTGTAGATGTCTCGGGCCGATTTTTCGTTGGCAGGTAAGCAAGCAAGCTGTCGGTACTATGCACTGCCTCGTGAAGACACGAGTTTCTCACTGCCCCCTCCTTTCCTTCTGTCCACCACCTTCGCCATGGCTTTCTCTCTCAATGGTACCCACATCGAGGGAGGGACCTTCAATAGTGTGGCGGGCAACATGTCACAAGTGTTTACCTCCCACGTCGTACCTGCGGGACTGCTACCGGGCAACGAGATCAGCAGGGATTACCCACGGCTCGAGGGCAGCCACAGGTTCACAGGTGGAGTCCACATATGCGGAGGATGTGCAATATTTAATCATGGTCACATCAGCTACAATGACAGGGAGCAGTGGTTCCATTGGGCCCATCAGAAGTCAAAGAGCGCTGAGGAATCAGGATACACGGCCCTATGGTAACTCCATGCCCCCATTTCTTTCGGTAGTCATCTCAGACAGCGACAGGACATCTCCGCCCTCAGACTCAGCATGTTGATGATCAACCGGAGCTTTCATATTCCTCGCAGTCTCTCACTCCCGAAACGGTCAACATAACCTACGGTCTTCCCATGTGTCCCTCCCAGTTCCAGTGGCCGTTGCAAAACCACGATGCACCAGCACGAGGGTGGGCTGGCCAAACTAACTCAAACACGTTCAACAATGTTGCTGGCGACATGACACAGCTCAGTGTGAATTCCTATGGAGAATCTGGTGTGGTCTCTAGATTTGTGTGTTCCGACTGCAAATTAAGACTTTCTTTTAGGCCTTGATTTGCTTTACCGCCATGTAGCCATGGAAGCTCTTCATGACTCAGGAGAACGCTTCCCGGAACCGGCTTGCCATCCAGGGACGAGGACAGCTATAATGGAAATGCTTCATTCATGGTCTACCGATACCAGCACTGAAAGCACCATCTTGTGGCTCCATGGCTGCGCAGGAGCGGGAAATCAGCCATTGCCCAGATGTTTGCCAAGAGCCTTCAAAATGAAGGCCAACTTGGAGCATCGTTCTTCTTCCAGCGTGGTCATTCGAAACGAGGAACATGGCATTCACTGATCCCCACCATTTCATACCAGCTAGCAACTTCTGTGACAGAACTGCTTCTTCCGATCCAGCAAGCCGTGGAAGGAGATAAACTCATTGTTGGCCGTGCCCTGGCAATCTCCTTCCAAGCACTTCTTGTTGAGCCCTTGAAAAAACTCTCAGATCTTCAGAGGACCCCTGTGATTGTGCTGGATGGACTAGATGAATGTGCAGATCATAAAATTCAGCAGCAAATTCTATGCCTGTTCATCAGCTCAATCCGGCATCACAATCTCCGCCTCAGGCTTCTTATAGTTAGCCGTCCAGAACCACATCTTCGCGAGATGCTCGAAACAGAGGAGACATTTGCCATTTGTCGGCATTTTGCACTCTCTGCAGACGAGTCTGCCTACCATGATATCCAAACATACTTCCATGCAGAATTTTCCCGGATACGTTGCGAGTTCATTGCCCGAGGAATATATTGGAACCTGAGTGGCCCTCACCAGACGCAGTCAATCAGTTGGTTAGCATGTCTTCCGCCACCTTCATCTACGCTACCACTGTCATCCATTTTATCGATGATGAGTACCACCATCCTGCAGATAGACTCAATTCTGTCTTGGAGCTCGATCCCCAGAGTACTGCCCCACTTGATGATCTGTACACCCAAATTCTCTCTGTTGTACCGCAGGAGCAAGAGGAACAGCAGCTTCGTATCTTGCATACCATTTGCATAGGCAAGGAAGAAAGCATGGGCAGAATATCTGCGGATCCCGAAGAGATTGACATCCTTCTGAATCTGCGTACTGGAACATGTCGCCTAATATTACGGCGTCTACACTCCTTGTTTGAGGTGCCACCCATTCAAACTCGATTCGGATCTCGGACAATTTGGGCACCCATTAACTTTTTGCATGCATCCTTTGGCGACTATCTTTCTGATACAAGACGATCAAGGCGGTGGTGTATCTCACTCCTGTGTCTAGATGAGGAATGGATTTACCGCCTGTTATATTTATTCGGCTATAAGCCACCACAAACCGATGCTCAACAAGAGCTTTATGCGCAAGTCATCATGCCTTTGCATGGCTCATGTGTAACTGATCCTTCAACAGGGAGGTATCATATCACTTGTCAAACTTGCTCAAGAATGCAACCCCTTCTGAAGCTTTGGTTGATCTCCTTCGGAATCCTACTGTGCAGAATCATCTATTTCGGAATGGAGACGATAATGCATGGCCTAAGGTACACATTCTCTCCCACTTTTGTTCGCAAAGGTACTGATTGTACTACTCCAACTGGCAAAAGAGAGGCTCCCCATACCCACCGGACTTGGTTCAACTGTGGGATAATTTGAGAGCTGTCGCCGGGCTCCATGAGTGCCTGCATGTCAGTGAGAATCCAAGTGCAGCAACATTTAAGTATGACACAATATATACTGAGCTGTTTTCCCGACACCCGGAACTTCGCTTCATCTCACAATGTCAAATTGTGGCTCCTGCAGTTGGTTTGGATATTGATCATCACCTTCCCCTCTTTGGTTGGACGCGCACAGTTTTCCGGCCCTTTCTCAAGTTCCCTGAGCTCTTTCCATTACCCTTCCCCAACGGAGATTCACCACTGGACTTTTTGGTTGATCCTCGGAGAGCCAGGAGGCTCTACTCAGAACCCTCTTTTATTGCAGAAGAACTGGTGCTTCGTTGGATTGGCCGTGCTAGAAGGGTACTCGCGGGAGGTCCATGTGAACTAGATCCGTGGGTGACTACTCTATCATTCCTCGATCATTCTGCTTAAGTATTTTTCAGAGATTACCTGGGAGCCATTGAGAAATGCGGGACAAGTCAGAGGCTACTCCACGAGTTCGCGACATTCAACCTGTCTGATTTATGTCGCCAAATGGCCATAGACGTATGGGCACATGAAAATACTCATAGAGGCATATTATGGGATAGAAAACTCTGCGCTGTACTTGATTGGCTTAGGGTTAGCTCTCCCACTCTGCAGAGCAAATTAACACTGAGATATTTCATAGAGCTTCCCAGACGATCCATTGCCGCGGCAGGTGCTCGCATTCTGGAAGAGACAGGTCAATGTCATACGACTATGTCCGAGTTGCAATAAGTAAACAAAACTACAGAATTACATATTTGTCTCTGCCTCACTTTCCCCCCTGTTCCGTGCTACATTACAGTACTGATTTGTCGTCACGCATCAATATATCCTTGTGTCTGTTTGTCTTGCACGTCCATCGTACTCATCCTTCTCGCATCCTCATGTTGCCCCAAAATCATCAACTTAGTCGATCTCCAGACCTACACAAACAATATCCAGTCTCTTTCTGAGCCGGCTAAGCAGGAGAGTCCAACTCCGGATCAGCTAGGGGACTCTGAACTACTCGACATTGTGCTCGTCGCCTCGGTCGATGGCAAATTCTATGCCCTCAATCGCACCATGGGACACACTCTCTGGTCCATGTTGTTGTTCTCCTCCTCAAGCACAATCATTTCTCTGCCCTCATCACTCGTGCCACTGGTCCGCACACACCACATCACCTAGAACCCCACCTCAGCAGGCACTGCGGGTATTACGTACTGGTCCTCTTAGGTGGGTTGTTCTGTATGCAAACAACCTACCTAAGAGGTGCGCCTCCGCTCGGTGACAGGGGTGTTGGCGGTGATAGATGAAAAGATAAGATTATGGTAGCCAATTAGAATGCCAGCTTGGTGGCCACGTGTCGGCGTCCTCTTTCCTTCCCGCCGCCTCTGGCACTTTTCCGATACTCTACGTGCACTCTCCTGCATGCACTTTCTGTGCAAACTTATCTCTTGACCCCTCCATTCACTCTGGACCCTCATTCAGCCCCTGTTCCACCTCTTCCAATCGCCGCCAGGAAGCCGTCCGTGCCGCCTCTTTGTGCAATTTCAAATTTGAATACCATCCTATGCGCACTCTTCGGCGCTATACAACTCTGGGGATTGTATGCACTTTACTAAATCCATCTCTGGCTGCTTCCGCCCTCACTTCACCTTATTTTGCCTGTTCTTTTGCCTCTGGTCACCTCCCCCGGGTACATTTACTTGACCAGAACAACCATTGGTGCGGCGCATCAATATTAGAGTACTTCGCTTCGTTTGTGGCATCAAGCTGATCTTCTGCCATCCATTTCTGCATGCCTCCAGCACCTCCTTTTTTTGCCTCCAGCCCACCTTTCCCGCCTCCTCCTCGTCGGCCCCCTTTACCCGTGCCTCTAAACACATTTTTCTATCTCTTGTACTCAATACATACTCTGCCGCTCCTCCCCATAACCGCCTGCTGTGCCGCTTTCACTTGCCCCTCGCCTCCAGCGCCGCCCTCTCACCTCTCACTTGCCGCCCCCCACTTCCTACGCGATACACGCGCTCCTCACAAATACAATCAGCCTTTGTCGTGTCACCTGCATCACCATCACCCCCTCATGCTCACATTTTTGCGCCTCCCTTGGTTGCCTGCGCCGCCACCGCCTGCCTCACATTATCAATGCAATTTATCTTTCTGCCCCCTGCAAGCTCTATCCCTTGCCTACTCATTGAACCACCACCACCCTCTGCATGTTGCTTGGCCCATCATCATTTACTGCCTGCTGCTCACACTGCTGCCGCCGCACCATGTGGAGGTGCTGGGCAACACCCAGGTCGACAGTCTGCGAGCCATGCATACAAGGCTTCAGGGGTGAGATTTATCGTAAATGGTGGGGGTGCACGGTGCGAGGGTGGGCGGCGGCGGCAATGACAGCTTGCTGCTGCTGCTGCGGGGTCCGTGGGGATGATGCCACTCGAGATGCGGAAGGTAGGGTAGCCGCCATGTTCATTCTTGTCCTCCTCCTCCTCCTCTTCCTCCTTTTGATTTTTGCGCTTCCACAATATTTTTCAGCAACAGTCCTGAATTCATCGCTTCCTCCGTGATGTCTTCAAGGCCAATAAGCGTCGAAGCACAACCACTGCTAAGTGTGTCGCACTTTCCCAGAACCTGCTGCCAGGCGCGCTGCATCTTGTCCACGTTGTCAAACAACAGGAGGAACATGGGTTGGGCCACTTGGACTGCTGCTCTGATGGCATGAAGCTGAGTACTGGAATCTGCTGCCAGGCCATGGAGAGTAGCGAGAACTGTGCTATAGCTCACGGAAAATCCGATACGGCAAAACAAGGCAAATATATCCCGATGCGCGTTGCAGGTGAAGAAGAATAGGCCGATAAAGGTGGGAAAGACAATGGCATAGAGCGGAAGTACAGCACGATGAGAATAACAGCGGTTACCCCCTTGAAACATTCTGAGTCTAAATAAGACACCGCAAATTTAATTACTGACCAGCCATGGATCCCGCTGCATTTTTAGGGGGACACCATTACTGAGCGGCTCGTCCTCAAGGTTGTATTCTGTAACCGAGTTCTCCGAGGCCTCGTTATCTGCCGCGGGGCCATTAGGCTGCGATGCAGGGGCGCCACTTGGGATGGGGTCTAGCTCGGGTGTGGGCTGTGGCTCAGTTATAGCGGGCTCCGGGACTGCAACTCCGGCAGCCTGCGCAAGTTTTTTCTGGGCGTCGTCACTGACAGCAATGCTGGTAAGGCAGGTTGAAGGCAGGCAAATATTGCCGGTGCATTAATTGCAATGATCTCCTGGTTCTTCGTCATAACAAGGGGGCGTCGTCGACCCCGCTATATATATGATGAATGAATAAATGAATAAATGAATATATAAATGTGAGTGGCGGCCTACGGCCGCTACAAGAGAAAAAGAGGAATGGGTCCAGTGATAATAAAAGGTGAGGGCTTGCGGGGGAGGGGGCCGCTCCGCGGCCGGCTCGCTGAAACGTCTGCTCACCGTGAGAGGTGGGGGACGAGCGAGGCGGGATGAAAGCGGCGGACGGCCCCGACTCCGGTACACAAGGATGAGACGGGCCCCGATGAATGAGGCGACCCGAAACAACCAAGCGTGAGCAACAGGATGTGGGTGGGTGGGACTCGAAAAAGAGAGGTTTGAGGGAGAGGATCGAACGAGGACACGTGAAGTGAAGGAGGACGCGGATGGAGCGCGTCAAGATGGGATGATCACGTGTGTGTATAGGTGCTATCTAATCTCGCTCCTCGCTGCCCTTGTCTTCCACTCAGGGAGACTCGTGCCTCGCCTCTCCTGAGCTCGCACTCCAATTCAAAACCTCGGACCACGAGAATTTTTCCGCTGGTTCATCCCGCCACCGCTCACGTGTGAAGCCAAAAAAGGGGTGAAGCAGGTACTACTCGGCTTCATCCTTCAAGCGTGATAGAACGACTCGAAGCGCCCAGTCAATGAAAGCATCGTGGGTGTTGTTATTTGGGACTTCGGGAAGCTCTGGTAAGAGGCGCGGAGATGGGGGGAGCACGTATCGAGGAAGATCAAGATGTAACTCGTCGTCTGCCGTGGCGTGCTTTTTGGAGCGGGGATCTTCGAAGATTCTTTGGACGATGGATATCGGGTGAGTGCTAGGGTCCGTTCCTTGACATTGCAGAAATGCTGTGACTGAACGAAAGACTTTTTAATGTTTATTGTGCGCAGGGTCCAAAACTGCCGCAAAGCAATCCCCGACCGTCTCGAAGCCGGCCTGCCGCAAGCATCGAAATGCGACGAGAAGGCGGTCCTCCACTGAGAACCCCGCTGGCCAGTGAAATCGCGCGCGCGAAGGACGCCGCGCTGGCGTTCGTTGGGGACGCGCCGTGACATTGAGCACGTCGTCAAAGATCCCAGTGGCGAATCGGGCCTCGTAAGCAGCGATAACTATGCGACATTAGCAAGTGAGTATTGACGTTGCAATGGTATCAAAGCGTGTTCGTTTGCATAATAAATGTCCGGGTATCGTCTCCACGCTCCGGTGATTACTGCTTCGTACTGGGTCCGTCGACGTCCTCGATGAAGTGTCCCGTGTCGGTCGTGGTCTGGGCCTTGGCCTTACCCTTCCCGCTCTCGCCACGGTTCAGCCATTTAGTGAGAGTGCGCTTCGTGCCCTTCTCGCCTCCCCGGGCGCTTTCCCAGCGTCAGGTTGGATCTGCTCTAGGTCGGACGGCGGCGCGACGGGGGGGATCCTTCCGCTTCAGCTTTCCCTCTCTCTCCGCCTGCACCTTGAGAAACTCCTCGCCGCCGATGCGCAGGAACTCCTCCAGCAGCGCGGCGTTGCGGGAGTTGACCTTGAACGCCGCGAGGGCAACGTCGCCCGCGAAGGGGACGAGGCCCATGAGCGCGCTCGCGGCATTGTTGGAGAGCATCTTGCGCACGAGCCACGGCGGGAGGTCGGCCTTGCGGGCCTTGCGCACGACGAGGAGGTAGTTGAGGGAGACGTCGGCGACGTCGCCCGCGCCGGGGATGATGCCGATGATGAAGGTCCAGCCGAAGCGCATCCCGCAGAGGGAGAAGCCCTTGTCGAGGTAGTGCGCGCGGCGCTGGGTGGATTTGAGGATCTTGGCGTCACGGGCGGAGAGGCCGGGGGGGGGCTTCACGTCTTCTCCTTTTCTTCCTGCCGCGCGCGTCTGGGTTGGATGAGACTGGATCGAGTGGACGTGAAAAAGAGACTGACCGGTGTACTCCTCGTACATGGGGTCGGATGGACTGTATTATTCCAAATGCCTTTCGAATAGGGCCTTTCCGGCCTTGTTTAGTAGGGCGTTGCTCATGACACGAATTCGCAGATACGGCAACACCAGTGCGCGCGCTGACAAGCCAGATTATGCAGGAGATGCTGCAGGAAATGGGGAGAGGCGGCGTGTTCTAGGAGTTGCACACCCGCTTGCTCCCACTTCTCCCTCCCAAACAGCACCTCTCCGCTGCAGTTCTGGACGACGGCCGAGGCGCACGAGCGCTTCATGCGGATCGTAACCAAAATCGGCGGGCCCGGCGAAAAACAGCGGGCAGAAATTCTCTTCAGCGCTCCGGATCCGGATTCTGCCCCTGGCGCCGCGGAGACGCGATTTTGGGCAGGATCGCGCTACCCGGCCGGATACATCCCGCTGCTGCCCGTCCGCGTGTACCCTGGCGACCGCCCCCACTCGACGGCCCACCTGGACGCGCCCAGTTCTTTCGGTCGATGGAGAAGACGTGCCGCGACATCTTGGGGCAGGAATCCCCCGCCGCTGCACCACAAAAAGGCCCGGAGCCGGTACTGTACAGCAACAATGGCTACCGGCGCAATCCTGACAGCGAGCGAGCGACGGTGGTGCGGGCGAACGCACGGCTGACGGCGCATACGGCGCAAAGCATGCTTTGGGGCGCGCAGCATGGGTGGACGACGCTGACGGCGAACAAGGCGAGTGTCAAGGCTTTGTTGAGGGAGATTAGGGCTGCCCGCGTTGCGGGTCGCCTAGCGGAGGACATCCCGAGCGAGGCTGAAGATCCGCTTGAGGTGGTGGCAATTTGGATCTTGGACCCTAGGAGCTTAGCAGAGGGTGTGAGAGAGCGGGCATCGTCTCACAGATCATGAGCCCTGTATCGCTTGTATATTGTACAGTGGGTAATGCTACAGTGGCATTAATGCTAGCTCCTCCACCTCAATCGAGTGCGAAGGCTGCGTTGAATGCAGGTAATGTATCCCGTCTCCCGCCTTTAATCGAACGTCACCTCGTCGAAGCAGCCCAGGAATTCTCCTCCTCTGTTCCCGTCTCGCCCCAACAAAACACGGCGAAACAGTTGAGCGACCTCTGCTGGTGGATTTCCAAACGCTCCACACCCAAACGCGCCGAGAACGAGACGCCTGCACCCTGCGCCGCAGCTGCGCGAAAGACACACTTGATCTTCTCGCGCATGAGGTCCCGCTGCGCGGCGTCGCAGTCAATTCCGTGCTCGTCTACGTCCGAGCCCCGCACAGCTGCGCAGGAGATCATATCTACGAACCACCAGTAGCCGTTGGGTTGACGGCGGAGGCTGCTTTCTGATTGATACCCCGGAACAAAGAGCGGACGCGAGGAATGTCCCCCGCGCGCGGAAACGTCCCCGGCTTTGAACACAACGCCCTGCCTTCCTCGACTCGCGCGAAGAACGATCAGCGCCGACCTTCCGCTAAGAGTCCGCCTGCGTCCGCAAGCAACATCTCCCACGCAGGCAGGTCTCCCCGACGTCCCAGCAACACAGACATCCCCACCCACGCAAAGGCTCTCCTAGTTGCACAGGGGACATCGCTCCAACCCCGCCCCCTCTCTCTCGCAAAGATCAGGGCAAAAGCACCCCGTCCTACGCCTCGCCTCCCAAGCCGACACACTCCGCGACCTCCCCGCCCACACCCCCTTCCCAGCTCCTCTCACGCTCCCCACTCCGCCCAAAAGAAACCAAAAAAGAGACCGTCGCAAGAAGAGCGAAAAGCGGCGTCGCAAGAGTCCGGTAACGACAGAAAATCAAGAAAGCCAGAGGAGAATCGACGAGAATGATAACAAAACACAGAAAAAAAAACGACTCACCCCCAAACCCACCCTGCCCCGGCGCCGGCGTCCCCGGGTACGCAAACACCGTCTCGCTCCTTACAGGCGCCAAGAGGTACTCGCCGTTGGTGGAGGGAGTGGAGGAGGAGGGGGCGCCGGTGCGCATTACTGCAAAACAAAGCAGGTCAGTACCCGATGTAAGAGGAGATGAGAGTAGGGGAGAGTAATAGAGGAGAAAGAAGAAGGCGAGAGAAGGTGGGTATCGAGAATCGGGGACTAGGACAAGGACGAGCGCGTGGTCCTGGGGGGCGGTCAACAACGAGGAAGACGACCCAGGACGTGTCGTCCCCAACATATCATCTCATCCTAGTCATCGTCCCCGCATAACATCTCCTTTGCCGCCAGCGGCCCAAACAAGACCACGAGAGCAGGCGCAGGGCGGTCAACTCCTTCTCCCTCCTGCCCCAGCGACAAAAAACGACGCCGTATTGTCGTCGTCCCCCATTCTCGGCGTCATCGTTGCTGCGGGAAGACGATCGCAGAATCCTCGCGCCGCCTCTGCGCACCACGTCGCCTACATTCCTCGCCCGCCCGTGGCGCTATCTCCGTGCGACGCTCCCCTCCTTCGTACGCCCGCGCTCCCCCGACGCAAGCAACGGCCGCCAAGCTCGCCATGATACTCCAGGTTCTCGATGCCCCACTCTCCCCCTCCTCGCATCGCGTCGTCACTGTCACTCGCCCGCCCGCAAGCACGACGTCGTCAGTCCTCCTCTCCCCGACTCTGCGGGGCACCGCCTCCGCCTCCAAACTCAGCGGAAGCTCGCTCCCCGCGCACAAGGATTTCCCAAAACGAAGACGAGACTTATACGTACGTGCGACGACCCCCGCCAAGCAAGACTCCGCCCGCGCTCCCCGCGACGCCGCTCCTCGCGCTCCCCTGCCCGCACCTCCTCCGCCCCAAGAACCCCCAAGAGGAAACTCGCGCAAAACGAGTCTCCCAAGGGACAGCGCCTGCCGCGCACCGGGCACACCACCAAAAGAAGAAAAACACCCCTCTCTCTTCTCCCTCCCCAAAAAAATCGAAGGCCTATGATAAAAAAAAAAAAAAAAAAAATCGAAGCCGGCAGCAAAACCTCTCCGCTCTCGAAATTGAAGCGTACGAAGCCAGTAGCAAACAGAAATCGAAAAAAAAAAAACCTTGAAAGAACGAAAAGACAGAATAAAATAAAATAAAAACTCACAGGCCCTCCAATCTGCCTCGGGCTCGTAATCCTTACACTCCCCTCGCTCGGGTTCGGGTTCCCATATGCGAAGTAGAGGAGAAAGGGAGACAGCGGAGTGTCGAGGGAATTGACCCGCCTTCCTGGCAGAAACCCGGGCGGGTTTGTCGTATACGCGCTGCGTCCGTTGCACCCATTCCAATGGACGCCATCGGGGCGTAGCGTTTTGGGGTGGAATTGAGAACGCGACGGATACCTGAGTTTCGGGAGGAAATGTGACCGGGGAATATTTTTGGAGGGAAGCAAAGAACGGAATGGGGACAGACCTGGAGTGGGGCAGACGAAGGGCGAACCGCGTTGAGGGTGCTGCAGCCGAGGTAGAGGGCTATAGGCAGTTTGCTGCACGAAGGACATTTTTCTTCCATGGTTTGGCCGGCGGGTATGGGGTCGAGAGTCGAGCAGGAGGGAAGAAGAGAGATAGGTGGCGGACGCCGGCATTGACGCACAGGTGGTACGGGCGTCGCGGCATCGGTAAGAGTGGCGGCGAAGTGGCGGAGGATGGGCGGCGGCGAGGCTCAGAATGGGTTGTGACGGCATATTGTAGGACAGGCAACGGCGTAGCGTGGAACGGGCGGGGGCAGAGGGTTAGGAGAAATGCAGTGGGCGGTGGCGTGGGCAAGCGAGCGAGCGGGTGCCACATGCGCACAAACAAACGCGTCGCGTGGACGCGGCAGCGGCGGCGGCGGGCGGGTAGGATGGGCATACAGCATTAGTATATTTGAGGAAATGTCGCGCAGGACATCATCGTGCTCATATGACATTGAGCACAGCCCCACAGCCTTTCCGCCGACGTCCGTTTTAGGAAGCTTGCTCTCATGTTCGCCACATAAGCAAGGAAGCTGTATTCACTGCCTCGTGAAGACAGCAGTTGTCACTGCCCCATCCTTTCCTTCTGTCCACTACCTTCACCATGGCTTCAAGTTTCTCTCTCAACGGTACCCACATCGAGGGAGGGACCTTCAATAGTGTGGCAGGTAACATGTCACAAGTGTTTAATTCCCACGTCGTACCGGCGGGACTGCTACCGGGCAATGAGGTCAGCAGGGATCACCCACGGCTCGAGGGCGGCCACAGGTTCACAGGTGAAGTCCATGTACGTGGAGGATGTGCAATATTTGATCATGGTTGCATCAGCTACAACAACAGGGAGCAGTGGTTCCATTGGGCCCATCAGAAGTCAAGGAGTGCTGAGGAATCGGGATCCATGGCCCTACGGTAAACCCATGCCTCCATTTTTTTTGGTAGTCATCTGAGACAGCAACAGGACATCTCCGCCCTCAAATTCAGCATGTTGATGATCAACCGGAGTCTTCATATTCCTCGCAGTCTCCCACTCCGAAACAGTAGACGTAACCTATGGTCTTCCTATGTATCCCTCCCAGTTCCAATGGCCGTTGCAAAACCACAGTACACCAGCACAAGGGTGGGCTGGCCAAAATAACTCGAACACGTTCAACAGCATTACTGGTGACATGACACAGCTTAGCGTGACTTCATATGGAGAGTCTGGTGTGGTCTCTAGATTTATGTGTTCTGACAGCGAATTGAGACTTCCTTTTAGGCATTGATTTGCTTTACCACCATGTAGCCATGGAAGCTCTCCATGACTCAGGAGAACGCTTCCAGAACCGGCTTGCCATCCAGGGACGAGGACAGCTATAATGGAAATGCTTCATTCATGGTCTACTGATACCAGCACTGAAAGCACCATCCTATGGCTCCATGGCTGTGCAGGAGCGGGAAAATCAGCCATTGCCCAGATGTTTGCCAAGAGCCTTCAAACTGAAGGCCAACTTGGAGCATCATTCTTCTTCCAGCGTGGTCATTCAAAACGAGGAACATGGAATTTGCTGATCCCCACCATTGCATACCAGCTGGCAACTTCCGTAACAGAACTGCTTCTTCCGATCCAGCAAGCTGTGGAAGGAGATAAACTCATTGTTGGCCGTGCCCTGGCAATCTCCTTCCAAGCGCTCCTTGTTGAGCCCTTGAAAAAAACTCTCAGATCTTCAGAGGACCCCTGTGATTGTGCTGGATGGACTAGATGAATGCGCAGATCATAAAATCCAGCAGCAAATTCTACGCCTGTTCATCGGTGCAATCTGGCATCACCATCTCCACCTCAGGCTTCTTATAGTTAGCCGTCCAGAACCACATCTTTGTGAGGTGCTCGAAACAGAGGAGACATTTGCAATTTGTCGGCATTTTGCGCTCTCTGCAGACGAGTCTGCCTACTGTGATATCCGAACATACTTCCACGCAGAATTTTCCCGGATACGTTCTGAGTTCATTGCCCGAGGAATATATTTGGAACCTGAGTGGCCCTCACCAGATGCAGTCAATCAGTTGGTCAGCATGTCTTCCGCCACCTTCATCTATGCCACCACTGTCATCCATTTTATCGATGATGAGTACCACCATCCTGCAGATAGACTCAATTCTGTCTTGGAGCTAGATGCCCGGAGTACTGCCCCACTTGATGATCTGTACACCCAAATTCTCTCTGTTGTACCGCAGGAGCAAGAGGGACTGCAGCTTCGTATCTTGCATACCATTTGCATAGGCAAGGGGGATTACAAGGGCAGGATATGTGCGGATCCTGAAGAGATTGACATCCTTCTGAATCTGCGTACTGGAACATGTCGCCTGATATTACGGCGTCTACACTCCTTGTTTAAGGTGCCATCCATTCAAACTCGATTCGGATCTTGGACAATCTTCCCCATTGACTTTTTGCATGCATCCTTTGGCGACTATCTTTCTGATACAAGACGATCAAGGCAGTGGTGTATCTCGCTCCCATGTCTAGATGAGGAATGCATTTACCACCTGTTATATTTATTCGCCTATAAGCCACCACAAACTGACACTCAACGAGGTCTTTATGGGCAAGTCATCATGCCTTTCGCACAGCTCATGTTAACTGATCCTTCAACAGGGAGGTATCATATCACTTGTCGAACCTGCTCAAGAACGCAACCCCTTCTGAAGCTCTAGTTGATCTCCTTCGGAATCCTGCTGTGCAGAATCATCTATTCTCAACCAGAAATGACTCTGGATGGCCTAAGGTACACATTCTCTCCCACTTTTGTTCACAAAGGTACTGATCATACTACTCCAACTGGCAAAAGAGAGGCCCCCCATACCCACCGGACTTGGGTCAACTATGGGATGATTTGAGAGCTGTCGCCAGGCTCTGTGATTCGCTGCACGTCAGCAACGATCCAAGTGCAGCGACATTTAAGTACGATGCAATATATACCGAGCTGTTTTCCCAACACCCGGAACTTCGCCTCGTCTCACAATGTCAAGTTGTGGCTCCTGAACCTGTTATCAATTTACACTTTGACCTCTTTGGTTGGACAGGCACAGTTTTTCTGCCCCTTCCTCAAGTTCCCTGAGCTCTTTGCATTACCCTTCCCCGACGGAGATTCACCACTTGACTTTTTGGCCGATCCTCGGAGAGCTGGGAGGCTCTACTCAGAACCCTCTTATATTGCAGAAGAACTGGTGCTTCGTTTGATTGGCCGTGCTAGAAGGACACTCGCAGGAGATCCTTGTGGACTATATCTGTAGGTGACTACTCTATCATTCCTCAATCATTCTGCTTAAGTATTTTTCAGACATTACCTGAAAACCATTGAGAAATGCAGGACAAGTCAGAGGCTACTCCACGAGTTTGCGACACTCAACCTGTCCAGTTTATGTTCCAAAATGGTCACAGATGCATGGGCACATGGAAATTTTCATAGATACATAGTATCGGATAGCGCACTCCGTGCTGTACTTGATTGGCTTAGGGTTAGCTCTCCCACTCTGCAGAATGAATTAACACTGAGATATTTTATAGAGCTTCCCAGACGATCCATTGCCACGCCAGGTGCTCGCATTCTGGGAGAGACAGGTCATGTGATGCGACTATGTCCGAGTTGGAAATCTGACTACTAGTAAACAAAACCGACTTATGTAAAACACAGAATTACATATTTGTCTCCGCCTCACTTTCTCCCTGCCCCCCTGTGCTAGTAGCTACATTACAGTACTGATTTGTTGTCATGCATCAATATATCCTTGTGTCCGTTTGTCTTACGGGTCCACTCACTGCCGTCGTACTCACCATTCATCCTCATGTTGCCCCAAAATCGTCAACTTCTCGGACAGGATGGGCCTGGCCACCTGAGAATCGGCTGATTTCTATCATCTGCCATGATCTAACCAGAATCAATATTTGATTGAAGCTGGCAATCAATGCTGCTCTGAGTCTGGCTTCACCGCAGACCCATTTTTGGAATGTTGAAACCCCACTGAAACACGGCAGTACTTCGAAGCCACCTCCCTCAATTTCGCGTCTTTCGACTCTGGGGCTTCCACTTGTCACGCCATCTCTCCAGGAGGCATAAACATGCATCTCCAACTCAAGCTATCAACGTCCAAGGGACGTCAATCTTCTGCCCATTGCCTCTGATTCTCTCAAATGTCGGCTGCGGGACGGCACGACTCCCAGTGTAATTTCTACCTCATTCAAGCTGTATTTTCATCTGGTGGAAACTATGAGGCGGTGCCCCAACGTCTTGAAGTTTCTGGCAGCTCCCAAGCTCAATTGAAATATATCTTGTCGCTTTTTTGTATACAAGGAAAATCTCAGTGTCCCTCCCTTGGTCACAGGTTTTGTCTTGGGTTCTGACCAATTGCAATTTTCACCGCTGCAACGTGTCGCCACGTATGTTCAACATCTGAAAGATCTCCCGCCCCCACAAATCAGATCGTAGCGGGAGGGTGTGCCATATAATTTTTCAAGTATCTATCTAGTCTTGAATTAACTCGACACAACAACTCTATGGCACAACTCGACGTGTTTACCATATTATCCTTTCTCTTGGCCTTCGTGGAAGTTGCGAATGCGCGCCAAGTTCACACTCCAACTCCAAATGCGCCATCCCAAACAACCCACTTGCACTCTCTCGCCCGCCGTCGCACTCGCCCTCCTCCTCGCCTCATCATGTTGCGCTGAACTTGTGAGCTTCCGGCCTCCGCCTCTACACAAATGCAATGCATCTGGGCCCGCGAAACAGCCAGATCCGCGAGCGGACAACTCCGAGTTGCTCGACATTGTGCTCCTCGCATCGGTCGATGGCAAGTTCCATGCCCTCAATCGCACCACGGGCCATACTCTCTGGTCCATGTCGTCATTCTCCTCCTCCTCAAGCACAACTGTTTCGCCACCCTCGTCGCTCGCGCCGCTGGTCCGCACGCCCCACATCGACCAGGACCTGGACCTCACAGATGGCTACTTGGATGCGTGCCAGGAGATGTACATCATAGAACCCCAGTCGGGGGACATATATGTCGCGGCGACGCCTTCCAGCCCGCTCCGGCGCTTCCCGTACTCGATACCCCGAGCTCGTCGACATGTCGCCCTTCAGTTTTCACTGCGGCTGCTGACCACCGTGTTTTCGTGGGGCGGAAGGTGACAGTGGAGGTGGTGGTGGAGCTCGAGACGGGGGCGGTCCGATTTGGAGGGGCCGATACCGATACCTGCCCGTGGGGTCCATCTCCTACCTTGGATGCACGGCATAGGCGCCGAGGCGCAGGGAGGTGGTGGTCGGCAGGACTGGTGTGTGCGTTCCCGGCGACGCTTTGTTCCGCAAACTAAATTTTTGTACGCAGACTACTACATCACGATCCATACTCGACCGTCCGACAAGCGCAAGCTAGTCCCCGCGCAGACTCTCGCATTCTCGACTTACGGGCCAAGCAGCCGGGACAACGTCCTCCAGGGATCGTATCGCAGCACCAAGGATGGGGTGTACATGGAAAGCCTCCCGAATGGAGAGCTCCTCGCCTTCAAAACTGGGAGCAGAGAGGACCCGGGGGTCCTCTGGGGACGTGAATTCAAGAGCCCAATGTACGTCTTATATAAGTATTCTCCATTGCAATGCCGAATAAATATTCTTCACAGTGTAGCGATATTCGACGTACTGCGGAGTCCCGCCCAGGACACGGTCTTCATCCTCCTTCAGCCCCGCCCACAGCTCTACACCATCCTTCCCAACCTTGTGCAGACTACCTCGATGGACCAGCTGCGGCATCTCGACTCGGTGTATGTCAGGCTGGTGGAGGCGACAGGGAGTCTGTTCGCGATGAGCCCGGACCGGTTCCCGCTCGTTGCGTTCAGCGGTGCGGGACGAGGGAGAGGCAAGCTGGAGACAGCTGGGGGAGAGCCGAAGCAGCGGTTGTATGGCTCCGAGGACGAGGACGGGGCCGAGCGGTGTTTGGATCGGTCCTCGTGGCGGTGTCTGGTCGGGATGCACCCGCTCGAGGGCGGGGACGGGGATGGCCCTGAGTACCGCCTGAAGCGGCTCATTGATGGCGTGCCGGGCGTTGTGAGGGAAGACCACAAATGAAGAGTTTTGCTGTTGCACAGAGACCGCAAATGAAGTCGTTTCGTTGTTGCACGCGACCGAAGATGCCTGTCCTGCTGTTCGTATCTTGCTGCCAAATTGGATGGACAGTCCAGCCAGCGAGTTGTCGACTAGATGGAAGCCTATGGAAGCTTGGATGGAGACCTTGACCCTTTGTACTCGGAGATTGAATTGATTCGCAGTTTTGCAGATAGCCCAGAAGTATGTATGCAGAAGTGCTACCCACTGGCAGCTCGGGAATTTGGTGGTCACTGCGAGACGGAGGCTGCTGGCCGGCGGACCCTAGCGTTGAGCACTTGACCACCAGGGCTCCAATAAATGTGGGCTGGGATAGCCTGGAAGGAGCTGGAAGAGGACTACTGGTTGGCCCATGTAACGAAGAGTGCGAAAGAAGAAGCCGATTATAACACGGCCAAATCAGGGCACAGCATCCAATTTTGCTGTACAAGCTTTACTCTTGGGTGCTCTGTTGCTGTAACCTCTGCTCTTCTTTTTAGTGCGCAGAGACCACAAATGAAGCAGTTTCGCTGTTGCACGCGACCGAAGATGCCCGGCATTGAGTTTTTCGGCCAAAACTTTCTCTATTACACGCCCTGCGAGCCACCAAAGTACCCTCCTCATGAAACACGCCCGACTCTTCCCCCAAGCAAACCAACGCCCGCAAAGGTTGTCGACACCTCTCCGCCCGCGCGTATGTGTCCCTCCTTATCAAACAGGCGCATTTCCCAGTCGTAAGAGCGGTATCGTCGCCCCAAGTACGCCCATCGTCGGACCCCTTTGCCCTCCACTCATTTCTCATTTCAGCGCTATCCTTCGCGCTGGCTCTTCAGCTTCGGCTCGCCAACCAACTCTCTCGCCACGCACGACTTGTTCCCACCCTCAATACTGCTGCCTCAAACAAATCGGTGTCCGCAAGCCGCTTTCCGTATTCCGTGACGATCCGCGTACCATGGTCCGTGCAAGGCTTTTCCAGATGTACGTCTTTCTTGCCATGCGAACACCGTTGCTTCCAAAGGCTGCTGCGCTGACGACCTTTTCCAGTCCCACCTCGCAATACGCGCAGCAAATCCATGGCAACCGCTCCTTGCGCTAATCGAGGAGGATCAGCGCGACTCCGCCCGCCTCCAATTCACCGCGCATTCTCATGGTGCGCCTTTCTCGATCTCATCGCGCTCTGTCATTGGAATCTTTGTAACTATCAAGCAGGCACACGCACTGCTCTCCCGAAGACCGTTGTTACGCTGGCTAGTGCGTACACATCCCTCTCTGTCTCTTTCGAGCGCCATTCGCGTGCCCCGGTCCTTCTCGCTCCACCTCCGAATATATCAGGCAAGAACAGCGAGCCATCGCCTCTACTTAGGACGACGAGCGCCCTCCCTCTGCGCTGGCCGCCTCATCCGCACACTTCAAGTCACTCGCCGCAACGTTGAAGCCAGCTCTTTTGGTGCGTGGTCCTAACCCCCGCTCACTCTCATTCTCACTTATCCCTATTTACTGCAGCTAAGAGAAGGGGAGAAACAACGTACCTAACCAAATACCGACGGCCCATTCTACTCGTATACAACCCATGAATAAATCCTCTTCTCGTCAAACATACCACACCGTCCGAGTCCAAATCGACCCCCCACGATTCTCTACCACAGCCGAGTCACCGTCTGCGAGGAGAATAAGATGGAGAAATCGAGAAGAACGCACCTCCTGCGCCGAGTCGCGTCCCATCTTAGCGTCCTGAAATTGGAGACGCCGCCAGCGCTGTTGATGCCGGCCAAGTGCCTTTGTGGGGACTTTCCGCGGGCGTGCGCCGCGGCAGCAGCGTTTCTTCCAGGACACTCGGGCGCCACTGGATTTCATCGATTCCAGGGCGCTCACGATGTATGGCATGTACTGCCTTTCAATTACTTCCCTCCATTGCTTTTACACTGGCTAACTGCTCCTTAGTTTCTATTAATTAAAACAAGTCGCAGATGCGTGAAGCTCCCGCGCTCCAGACTTCAGCCGCCCACCATCGACCTCACCTCCGCACCTATTGTGATCTACCATTCCGATCGACATCAAGACGCACAACTTCCTCCTCGGCCCTACCCCGCGACCCAGCGCGTCCACCGCTCTCAATCATCTTCCAATTCAGCTGCAAAGTACACGAGCACCTTCGCTAACGCCCGACTCTTCCCAACTTAAGCAAAACACAATAAACGACGTCCTCAACATACGTCCGCTGTTTCTTCAAGTTCAAGATCGTTCCTCACTTTTCGAGGCTCGCCTCGTGACTCCCTGCAAGAATAACCGCAGCATCGTGTACAGGGCCTCCCTCCGCCTCTACGTTTCCAACAGCCAAACACGATAAGGGCTGTCCCCTCGGATTCGGCGTTGCCACACACTCGCGCCTCCATGCTCAGACTAAAACCGGCTCTTTTGGTGCGTCCTCACTCTCACTCGCCAACTCCCGCTCATATTAATTCATTTCAGCTACGCAAGAATGAGGGGACGTACCAGTAACACAGCACATGTATGTAACTACTCCTGAGTCCTGAATATACTCTCTTCCCTTTCCCCTCGCCCATCCCCGCGTCGTCCGAGTCCGAACCTCCCTACCGCCGAGTCAGCCCCCGCAAGGAAAGGGATCAAGAAATGGATCCAGAACCTACCGCCCGCCGTCGAGTCGCGTCGCTGCTCGTACCTCGCTGCTGAAGAACTGGTCGAGGTCTGTCGAGGAAGTTGAGCAAGCGGGTGATCGCCATGGCGAGTGGCGGTGACTCACCTGCGCTGAACGTCCATCTCGCCAGCCTCCAGCCTCCAGCCTCCGGGCTCCTCGAAATCATGAACGACGGGTGGGACTTTTCAATACCCGCGGTACTTGGCTTGTCATCCAATCAGCCTCGGCTCACCTGCAAGACCCTTTGCGCTGGTCTTCACCCGCCTCGTCTCTCTGTGGCGCTGTCCAGCTCTTCCGGTCCGCCGTCCTCTTCGTTGCTCTTCAATTCATGTGTAAGAACATGACCACTCTTCCAGCCCACGCCCGACTTTTGCAAGCAAATTCCGCAAACACAAGAACGATTTCCTCGACCTCATCCGCCCGCAGCTCGTGTTAGATCAGGGTCCCCTGTTGAAGGCTTTTCCTGTGCGTGTGTGTCCCTCCTTCCCAGCCTACTGCAAGCTGAGGCGTCTCCCGGCGTCTCCCAGCCAAGATTGACGCTCGCGTGCCCAGGACCTTTCCCGATCGCCCCAACCTTGCTCGCTGCACGACAGTACCGCCCGATAGTATTTATCGATTTGGTTGAGACGACCGCGCGCTCCTCCTACTTCCATCCTCCGCACTTCCCTCCCATGCATGACTGGATTCCCCATCTACTGGTGCACGATGCTTTCACTCACCCTCCCATCATGCTCATCGCCCCATTCATTTTAGCTCTACGCGACGCACCCCATTGCACCGACTACTGCGCGCGCCTCTCCCCTTGCCGAGCGATACCCCCGCTCTATCAAACACGCCCAGCAAGAGCAGGAAACACTCAAGCATCGCCCGCAACAGTTTTTTTTTCCGTGTTGTCCACTGCGCTCTGTCCCAGTAGCTCTCCGCAGCACACCAAAGTACCGTTCTTCTGACCACCACCGCGTCGCCGGTCTTGGCACCCACGCCCTCGACGCCGCCAGACCAAAATCGTCGCCGGATACATGGGCGACGGCAAGACGAACACCGTCTCCTCGCATCTGGCACGCCCCTCAACGCACCTTTCCAGCTCTTTGGGTGCGTAGCCCTAACCCTGACTCTCTCTCTGTGTATCAATTTTAGCTACGAAGGAGGAAAGGACGTACATACCACCAAAGCCGTGTATGTCACTAGCACTGATGAATACACTAGACTCTCTTTCCCGCCATCCATTCCCGCGTCGTCTGAGTCTGAATCCATTGAGTCTGGCTCATCGACTTCCAGCGCGTCGGTACATTTCCGCTGCTGTACACTGCAGGACTCAACGGCGAAGGGTCGGTGCGCGGTAGATTGTGATCAAGTGAAATGGAGTGTAACTTTGGCGTTGTCGAATCCACTTTTTTTTCAAGTCAAACCCATTTATTAAGACTATACGAGTACATGAGTCCTACAAAATCAAGTCTCCCCGTCCCCGTCCGCGCCCACTCACTCGCCGTCCACCGCGTCGCGCTCCTCCCCTCACTCTCGCCACTCTCGCTCCCAATGCTCTCTAGCTCCCCCATCGGCGGCACGAACACCGTGCTCCTGCTCCCGTTACTCCCGTTACTCCGCACGCTCCCCTGACTCCGTACGCTTCCCTCCCTGAGGAGACTCGCCGCGCTCGCGCTCTCGATGGTGCGGATGCTCCCCGCGCGCGCGACGCTCCCCTCCTTGCTGCTCGAGCTCTCGTCCGCGTCATCTGCGGCGGCGGCAGACGCAGAGCCCGAAGACGGGGGCGGCGAGTCGGGGAGTCCAACGGGGTGGTGGACTGCTTCCCTGTAGACTCGTTAGCTCCATCTACTTAACACAAATTTTCAGGTCCATGAGAGAAAGGAACGGAACGGAACGGGAACTCGTTTGTACGCGGCGGGTTGGGCCACCGCGCCTCGCCTTGCCTTGCTAGGCCGTTCCTTTACTCGACGGTTGACGGACTTGGCCCTGCAACGCAGTCAGCATCGCGACGAAACAAAACAAAAACACCACTTACAAATTCTTCGGGAAATCCACATCACACCCACTCTTCACCGCCTCTATTCGTTCGCATTCCGTTGCCACTGACGGTGAAAGGTATACGAACGAGTAATTCCGGTTTTGAACGTCCGACAAAGATAACCCAACGTCGAGGAGGCCATATCACACTCGGAATCGAATCAACATAGGCTGCTGAGACTCAGAGGATCTGCACGCATGGTTTTTAGTCGAGGAAATTCGTTCAAAAGTCTCGACCAAACTTTCAAGTCTGGCGCTAACGCCCACCTCCACCCACATCATTCAGTCTCACACCACAGCACACCGCACCAGACACAGTCAAAATGGGTTATAAGACAGCCAGCTATCGACACATCGCGCTACCTACGCCCACACCTCCCACATCCTCTAAAGTCTCGCAAATGCGTATTGTAGGCAGCCGGTAAGTCGAATACCACCGTGCGTATAGTCTGTTATTGTGTATCGATGTATATGCAGGGGAGAGTAACAAAAGGGGGGACATGGAACCTAAACTTCGAAGGGGGGAATCGGAGAACGTAGAACGGAAAAGGGGAGCAAGGGAATAAAGGTATTCGAAGATGAATGAATTGGATACGGATGCAGGTCAGGAAAAAGTCGATGATAGGTCGGTGGCAGTGAACGGATCGCGCGCGCGACGCTCGGTCGTCGGTCGTGGGCGCTACAAACAAATCGGGTCGAATCGAGTCGGAAGGTGGATATGATACGAGGTGGTGGCAAAAAAAACATCGGTGTCGGACTTGCGACCGAGGTGGGACAGTGTACATGAGACAGTCGGGGGTTCACGCGCCATTGGCGAGGAACAGAAACAGAGTCGGGGAGGGAGCCAAATCGAGGAGCCAGTCGGTCGGGTGTAGGGGGGCGAGAGAAGGTAAAAGAGGAGGAGTGAAGGAAAAGAACGATAGCGCCAGTAGTGCAGCCCGTCATGAACCTGCAAGAGCAGTGTCTGCTTGATACCCCTGCGCGTATACATCGCCCACGCGGACGACGCGAGAAAACCACGCCAAAGTGCAGTTACCAAACAAGGAAACCCACTTGCGCCGTCGAAAAACGACATAAGTCTGCGCGTGCGCCAAGAAGGAACAGAGAGCGGACACGAGGAATGTCCTCCGCGCGCGGAACTTTGAACACAACGCCCTGCCTTCCTCGACTCGCGCGAAGAACGATCAATGCCGAACTTCCGCTAAGAGTCCGCCTGCGTCCGCAAGCAACGTCTCCCACGCAGGCAGGTCTCCCCGTGTGCAAACAACGTCCCAGCAACACAGACATCCCCGCCCACACAAAGGCTCTCCTAGTCGCAGAGGGGACATCGCTCCAACCCCGCCCCCTCTCTCTCGCAAAGATCAGGGCAAAAGCACCCCGTCCTCCGCCTCGCCTCCCAAGCCGACACACTCCGCGACCTCCCCGCACACACTACCTTTCCGGCTCCTCTCACGCTCTCCGCTCCGCCCAAAAGAAACCAAAAAAGTGACCGTCGTAAGAAGTGCGAAAAGCGGCGTCGCAAGAGTCCGGTAACGACAGAAAATGAAGAAAGCCAGAGGAGAATCAATGAGAATGATAACAAAACACAGAGAAAAAAAACGACTCACCCCAAACCCACCCTGCCCCGGCGCCGGCGTCCCCGGGCACGCAAACGCCGTCTCGCTCCTTACGGGCGCCAAGAGGTACTCGCCGTTGCCGTTGGTGGAGGGAGTGGAGGAGGAGGGAGTGCCGGTGCGCATTACTGCAAAACAACGCAGGTCAGTACTCGATGTAAGAGGAGATGAGAATAGGGGAGAGTAATAGACGAGAAAGAAAAAGGCGAGAGAAGGTGGGTATCGAGAATCAGGGAATAGGACAAGGACGAGCGCGTGCGCCTGGGGCGGTCAACTACGAGGAAGACGAGCCAGGACGTGTCGTCCCCATCTCATCCACGTCATCGTCCCCGCATAACGCCTCCTCCTCTGCCGCCAGCGGCCCAAAGACCACGAGAGCAGGCGCAGGGCGGTCGACTCCTTCTCCCTCCTGCCCCAGCGACAAAAAGAGACCCACTACAATCCGTTTCCGTGCACCGTACTCCATCCCCATCGTCCTGCTCATCCATTCCTCTGTTTTTTCACTCGCCTACATTCCTCGCCCACCCGTGCGCCATCTCTGTGCGACGCTCCCTCCTTCGTACGCCCGCGCTCCCCCGACGCAAGCAACGGCCGCCAAGCCGCAATCATACTCCAAGTTCTCGACGCCCCACTCTCCCCTCCCCGCATCGCGCCATCACTGTCACTCGCCCGCCCGCAAGCACGACGTCGTCAGTCCTCCTCTCCCCGACTCTGCGGGGCACCGCCTCCGCCTCCAAACTCAGCAGAAGCTCGCTCCCTGCGCACAAGATTTCCCAAAAGGAAGACTTGTACGTCGTGCAACGACCCCCGCCAAGCAAGACTCCGCCCGCGCTCCCCGCGACGCCGCTCCTCGCGCTCCCCTGCCCGCACCTCCTCCGTCCCAAGAACCCCCAAAAGGAAACTCGCGCAAAACGAGTCTCCCAAGGGACAGCGCCTGCCGCGCACCGTGCACCCCACCAACAGAAGAAAAAACACCCCTCTCCTCTCCCCCCAAAAAATCGAAGGCCGATGAAAAAAAATGAAGCCGGCAGCAAAACCGCTCCGCTCTCGGAATTGAAGTGTACGAAGCCAGCAGAAAATAGAAATTGAAACAAAGAAAATCTGAAAGAACGAATAGGCAGAGAATAAAATAAAATAAAAACTCACAGGCCCTCCAATCTGCCTCGGGCTCGTGATCCTTACACTCCCCTCGCTCGGGTTCGGGTTCCCATACGCGAAGCAGAGGAGAAAGGGAGACAGCGGAGTGTCGAGGGAATTGACCCGCCTTCCTGGCAGAAACCCGGGCGGGTTTGTCGTATACGCGCTGTACCCGTTGCACCCATTCCAATGGACGCCATCGGGACGTAGCGCTTTGGGGTGGGATTGAGAACGGATACCTGAGTTTCGGGAGGAAAATGTGAGCGGGGAATATTTTTGGAAGGAAAGAAGAACGGAATGGGGACAGACCTGGAGGGGGAGACGAAAGGCGACCCGCGTTGAGGATGCTGCAAGCCGAGGTAGAGGGCGATAGGCAGTTTGCTGCACGAAGTAAATTTTTCTTCCATTGTTTGGTGGGCGGGCATGGAGTCGAGCCTAGAAAGGAGGACAGGGTAGAGTCGAGCAGGAGGGAAGAAGGGAGATAGGTAGCGGACGCCGGCATTGACGCACACAGTGGCACGGGCGTCGCGGCATCGGTAAGAGTGGCGGCGAAGTGGCGGAGGATGGGCGGCGGCGAGGTGTAGAATGGGTTACGAGAGCGTATTGTAGGGCAGGCGACGGCGTAGCGTGGAACAGGCGGGGGCAGAGGGTTAGGAGGGAGGCAACGGCGTACAGTGGCGTCGGCAAGCGAGAGAGCGGCGCCACACGCGCGCAAACAAACGCGTCGCGTGGACGCGGCAGCGGCGGCGGGCGGGTAGGGGTGGGCGGATAGAGTTTAGTGTATTTTGAGGAAACGTCGCGCACTGCAGGACATCATCGCATGACATTGATCACAGCCCCACGGCCTTTCCGCCGACGTCCGTTTTAGGAAGCTTGCTCTCATGTTCCCCAAATAAGCAAGGAAGCTGTATTCACTGCCTCGTGAAGACAGCAGTTGTCACCGCTACATCCTTTCCTTCTGCCCACCACCTTCGCCATGGCTTTCTCTCTCAACGGTACCCACATCGAGGGAGGGACCTTCAATAGTGTTGCAGGCAACATGTCACAAATGTTTAACTCCCACATCATACCGGCGGGACTGCTACCGGGCAACGAGGTCAGCAGGGACCACCCACGGCTCGAGGGCGGCCACAGGTTCACAGGTGAAGTCCACGTATGTGGAGGATGTGCAATATTTGATCATGGTCGCATCAGCTATAACAACAGGGAGCAGTGGTTCCATTGGGCCAATCAGAAGTCAAAGAGTGCTGAGGAATCGGGATACACGGCCCTACGGTAAACCCACGCCTCCATTTTTTTTGGTAGTCATCTGAGACAGCAACAGGACATCTCCGCCCTCAGATTCAGCATGTTGATGATCAACTGGAGCCTTCATATTCCTCGCAGTCTCCCACTCCTGAAATGGTTGCCGTAACCTATGGTCTTCCCGTGTATCCCTCCCAGTTCCAACAGCCATTGCAAAACCACAATGCACCAGCACGAGGGTGGGCTGGCCAAAATAACTCAAACACGTTCAACAGCATTGCTGGCGACATGACACAGCTCAGTGTGACTTCTTATGGAGAGTCTGGTATGATCTCTAGATTTATGGGTTCTGACAGCGAATTGAGACATCCTTTTAGGCATTGATTTGCTTTACCGCCATGTAGCCATGGAAGCTCTCCATGACTCAGGAGAGCGCTTCCCGGAACCTGCTTGCCATCCAGGGACAAGGACAGCTACGATGGAAATGCTTCATTTGTGGTCTACCGATACCAGCACTGAAAGCACCATCTTGTGGCTCCATGGCTGCGCAGGAGCAGGAAAATCAGCCATTGCCCAGATGTTTGCCAAGAGCCTTCAAACTGAAGGCCGACTTGGAGCATTGTTCTTCTTCCAGCGCGGTCATTCAAAACGAGGAACATGGCATTCACTGATCCCCACCATTGCATACCAGCTAGCAACTTCTGTAACAGAACTACTTCTTCCGATCCAGCAAGCCGTGGAAGGAGATAAACTCATTGTTGGCCGTGCCCTGGCAATCTCCTTCCAAGCACTTCTTGTCGAGCCCTTGAAAAAACTCTCAGATCTTCAGAGGGCCCCTGTGATCGTGCTGGATGGACTAGATGAATGCGCAGATCATAAAATCCAGCAGCAAATTCTACGCCTGTTCATCAGCGCAATCCAGCATCACAATCTCCACATCAGGCTTCTTATAGTTAGCCGTCCAGAACCACATCTTCGTGAGGTGCTTGAAACAGAGGAGACATTTGCAATTTGTCGGCATTTTGCACTCTCTGCAGACGAGTCTGCCTACCATGATATCCGAATATACTTCCATGCAGAATTTTCCAAATACGTTGCAAGTTCATTGCCCGAGGAATATATTTGGAACCTGAGTGGCCCTCACCAGACACAGTTGATCAGTTGGTCAGCATGTCTTCCGCCACCTTCATCTATGCTACCACTGTCATCCATTTCATCGACGACGAGTACCACCATCCTGCAGATAGACTCGATTCCGTCTTGGAGCTCAATCCCCAGAGTACTGCCCCACTCGATGATCTGTACACCCAAATTCTCTCTGTTGTACCACAAGAGCAAGAGGGACTGCAGCTTTGTATCTTGCATACCATTTGCATAGGCAAGGGAGAAAACAGAGGCAGGATACGGGTGGATCCTGAAGAGATTGACATCCTTCTGAATCTGCGTACTGGAACATGTCGCCTGATATTACGGCGCCTACACTCCTTGTTTGAGGTGCCACCCATTGGAACTCGATTCAGATCTCATGTATTTGGGGCATCCATTGACTTTTTGCATGCATCCTTTGGCGACTATCTTTCTGATACAAGACGATCAAGGCGGTGGTGTATCTCGCTCCCAAGTCTAGATGAGGAATGCATTTACCACCTGTTATATTTATTTGCCTATAGGCCACCACAAACCAACGCTCAACAACATCTTTATATGCAAGTCATCATGCCTTTCACACTGCTCATGTGTAACTGATCCTTCAACAGGGGTGTATCACATCACTTGTCGAACCTGCTCAAGAATGCAACCCCTTCTGAAGCTTTGGTTGATCTCCTTCGGAATCATACTGTGCAGAATTACCTATTTCTGAACACACTCGAAGATGCATGGCCTAAGGTACACATTCTCTCCCACTTTCGTCTGCAAAGGTACTGATTGTACTACTCCAACCGGCAAAAGAGAGGCCCCCCATACCCACCGGACTTAGCTCAAATGTGGGATGATTTGAGAGCTGTTGCCAAACTCTATAAATGCCTGCAGATCAGCAAGGATCCAAGTGCAGCAACATTTAAGTATGACACAATATATACCGAGCTGTTTTCCCGACACCCAGAACTTCGCCTCATCTCACAATGTCAAGTTGTGGCTCCTCATCCTCTGTCTATTCATTGTCCCCTTCCCCTCTTTGGTTGGACAGGCACAGTTTTCCGCCCCTTCCTCAAGTTCCCTGAGCTCTTTCTGTTACACTCCCCCGATGGAGATTCACCAGTTGACTTTTTGGCCGATCCTCAGAGAGCCGGGAGGCTCTACTCAGAACCCTCTTCTATTGCAGAAGAACTGGTGCTTCGTTGGATTGGTCGCGCTAGAAGGACACTCGCAGGAGGTTCTTGGGAACTATATCCGTAGGTGACTACTCTATCATTCCTCAATCATTCCGCTTAAGTATTTTTCAGATATTACCTGGATGCCATTGGGAAATGCGGGACAAGTCAGAGGCTACTCCGCGAGTTCGCGACATTTGACCTGTCTGATTTATGTTGCCAAATGGCCATAGATGTAGGGGCACATGAAAATTTTCATGGATGGATAGTACGGGGTAGAGACCTCCACGCTGTACTTGATTGGCTTAGGGTTAGCTCTCCGACTCTGCAGAACAAATTAACACTGAGATATTTCATAGAGCTTCCCAGACGATCCATTGCAGCGCCAGGTGCTCACATTCTGGGAGAGACAGGTCAATGCGATGCGACTATGTCCGAGTTCTGGATATAGACAAAACCTAGGCTCGTTTCAGCCTCTATAGTATGGACTGTGTGATTTCCTGAAGATAGTCGTTCAGGATCACGTATACTAAGTATAGAGACAAAACCGACTTTACATGTAAACCCAGAATTACATATTTGTCTCCGCCTCACTTTCCCCCTGTCCCGTGCTACATTACAGTACTGATTTGTTGTCACGCATGAGTCAATATATCCTTTCATCCATTTGTCTTACTGAAACAACGCAAGCCTGAGTGCTTTGAAGCACCTCCCTCAATTTCGCAACTTTCGACCAGTGCCAATGCCTGGAACTTCCACTGGTTGCATCATCTCTCCAGGAGGCATACACATACATCTCCAACTCAAGCTATCGACGTCCAAGGGACGTCAATCTTCAGCCCATTGGTTGTGATTCTTTCTGCGGGACGGCATGACTCTGAGTGAAATTTCTACCTCATTCAAGCTTCATTTTCATCTGGTGGAAACTATGAGGCGGCGCCCCAAGGTCTTGAAGTTTCTGGCAGCTCCCAAGCTCAATTGAAATATATCTTGTGGCCGTTTTGTATTACATGGAAAACTCAGCGCCCAGCCTCCCCTTCATCCCTTGGTCACAGGCTTTGTCTTGGGTTCTGACCAATTGCAATTTTTGCCTGGCGCTGCAACGTGTCGCCACGTACGTTCAACATCTGAAAGATCTCCTCACCCCACAAATCAGATCGTAGCGGGAGGGTGTGCTATATAATTCTTCAAGTATCTATCTAGTCTTGACACAACAATTCTATGGGACAACTCGCCGTTTTCACCTTATCAATTCTCTTCGCCTTTGTCGAAGTTGCGAATGCGCGCCAAGTTCACACTCCAACTCCAAATGTGCCATCCCAAACAACCCACTTGCACTCTCTCGCCGCCGTCACACTCGCCCTCCTCCTCGCCTCATCATGCTGCACTGAACTTGTGAGCTTCCGGCCTCCGCCTCTACACAAATGCAACGTGTCTGGGCCCGCGAAACAGCCAGATCGGCTAGCGGACAACTCCGAGTTGCTCGACATGGTGCTCCTTGCGTCGGTAGACGGGAAGCTCCACGCCCTCAATCGCACCACAGGCCATACTCTCTGGTCCATGTCGTCGTTCTCCTCCTCCTCAAGCACGACTGTTTCACCGCCCTCGTCGCTCGCGCCGCTGGTCCGCACGCACCACATCGACCAGGACCTGGACCTCACAGACGACTACTTGAGACGTACATTATAGAGCCGCGGTCGGGGGACATCTACGTTCTGGCCTTTCCGCATTCGCGTTCCGCCCCGCTGCAGCGCTTCCCGTACTCAATACCCGAGCTCGTCGACATGTCGCCCTTCACCTTTGCTACGGCCGACGACCACCGTGTTTTCGTGGGGCGGAAAGCGACAGCGGAGGTGGTGGTGGAGCTTGAGACGGGGGAGGTCCGATTTGGAGGGGCCAATACCGATACGTGCCCGTGGGGTCTGTTTCCCGACTTGGATGAACGGGACGAGTGCGAACCACTACCGAAACGCAGGGAGGTGGTGGTCGGCAGGACCGGTGTGTGTGTTCCCGCGACACTTCGTTCCACAGACTAAACCGCTGTACACAGACTACCACGTCACCATCCATACGCGGCCGTCCAATGGACGCAAGCTGGTCCCTGTGCAGACGCTCGCATTCTCGACTTATGGGCCAAGCGGCCAGGACAACATCCTCCAGGGATCGTATCGCAGCACCAAGGACGGGGTGTACATGCAGAGCCTCCCGAATGGAGAGCTCCTCGCTTTCATAACGGGGAGCAAAGAGGACTTGGGGGTCTGCTGGGGACGTGAATTCAAGAGCCCAATGTACGTTTTTTATAAGTATTCTCCATTGCAATGCCGAATAAATATTCTTCACAGTGTAGCGATATTCGACGTACTGCGGAGTCCCGCCCGGGACACGTTCTTCATCCTCCTTCAGCCCCGCCCACGGCTCTACACCATCCTCCGTAACCTTGTGCGCGCCACCTCAATGGACCATCTCGACTCGGTGTATCTCGGGCTGGTGGAGGCGATGGGGAGCCTGTTTGCCATGAGCCCGGGCCGGTTCCCGCTCGTCGCGGTCAGCGGTGCAGGACAAGGGCGAGTTAAGCTGGAGACAGCACTGGCAGGGGGAAAGCCGAAGCAGCGGTTGTACGGCTCCGAGGACGAGGACGGGGGCCGAGGGGTGTTTGGATCGGTCCTCGCGGCGGTGTCTGGTCGGGATGCACCCGCTCGAGGCCGGGGACGAGGATAGCCCTGAGTACCGCCTGAAGCGGCTCGTTGATGGCGTGCCGGGCGTTGTGAGGGGAGACCATAGATGAAGGAGTTTCGTTGTTGCACAGAGACCACAAATGAAGGTGCACGCGACCGAAGATGCCTGTCCTGTCGTTCGTATCGACGACTTTGCTGCCAAGTTAGATGGACAGTCCAGCCAGCCAGTTGTCGACTAGATGGAAGCTGGGCTGGAGGTCTTGACCCTTTGTACTCGGAGATTAAATTGATGGCTCGCAGTTTGCAGATACTAGTAGCCCAAAAGTATGTATGCAGACGTGCTAGGCAGCTCGGGAATTTGGTTGCCACTGCGAGACGGAGGCTGCTGGCCAGCGGACCATGGCGTTGAGCACTTGATCACCAGCGCTCCAATAATGTGGGCTGGGATGGCCTGGAAGAGGATTATTGCCGCCGAGTGACACCAATCGGTTGAGCCACGTAACGAGAGTGCGAAAGAAGAAGCCGAGGAACGGGGACTATAACACAGCCAAATCAGGGCACAGCATCGAATTTTGCTGTACAAGCTTACTCTTGGGCGCTCTGTTGCTGTAACCTTGTGCTCTTGGTGCTCCTTCTGCTCTTGGTGCTATAACCTTCTGCTCTGGTGGTAGAATCATACAAACTGGTCGTCGACTTGGCCATCTCCGTCGCTGGAATGACTGAATGGCGCCCTTGCTTTACATCACCGCTTTCTTCACTACCGTCTTCATCCTCCTCTGCGCATGCCGCGCAGAAGTCGATCTCCAGACCTACACGAACAATGTCCAGTCTCTTTCTGAGCCGGCCAAGCGGGAGAGTCCAACTCGAGATCAGCTAGGCGACTTTGAACTACTCGACATTGTGCTCGTCGCCTCGGTCGATGGCAAATTCCATGCCCTCAATCGCACCACGGGCCACACTCTCTGGTCCATGTCGTCCTTTTCCTCCTCGAGCACAACCGTTTCGCCGCCCTCGTCGCTCGCGCCGCTGGTCCGCACACACCACATCGACCAGGACCCGGACCTCACAGACGATAATGCGTACCAGGAGACGTACATCATAGAACCCCAGTCGGGGGACATCTATGTCATGGCGACACCTTCCAGCCCGCTTCAGCGCTTCCCGTTCTCCATGTCCGAGCTCGTCGACATGTCGCCCTTCAGCTTCTCTGCGGCCGATGACCACCGTGTCTTCGTTGGGAGGAAGGAGACGTCGTTGTTGGTGGTGGAACTGGAGACGGGGAACATCAAGGCCACGATCGACTCGGCGTGTCCCTGGGATCCATTCGAGGATCTGCGCGAGGACGATGAAGTCGACCTGGACGAGCTGGAAGGGAGCAAGCCGCCGATGTCCAAGCCCACGGAGGTGTTCATCGGCAGGACTGGTATGTCTCTGTCATTTATTTTTCCTCGTGTTTAGACCGCCGCGCCAGATTATCATATCACCATCCATACGCGGCCGTCGAGTAAACACCGCATCCCCGTCCAGAACCTGTCGTTCTCGACCTATGGGCCGAACAACCAGGACAACATTCTCCAGGGATCGTATCGGAACACCAAGGACGATGCGTACATCCAAAGCCTCCCGAACGGCGAAATCATCTCGTTCAAGGCCAGGGAAGAGAGCTCTGGGACCGAGGACCACTCGATCCTGTGGGGGTTAAAATTCAACAACCCAATGTTCGTGTTTTCTTCTGCGCCAGCACTGTAATGTAAACTCAACCTTATCTAGTGTGGCGATATTCGACGTACTCCGAAACCCTACCCACCACAACACCTTCGTCCTCCTCCAGCCCCGTCCGCAGCTCTCCGCCATCCTCCCCAAACTCACGCACGCCACCTCGATGGACCAGCTGCCCCACCTGCAGTCCGCGTACATCGGCCTCGTCGAAGAGACCGGGAGCCTCTTCGCCATGAGCCCGGACCGCTTCCCGCTCGTCGTGTTCAGCGGCGGCGGCGGCGGCGGCGCGCGCAAACCCCGGGTCATCAAGGTCATCGACGAGGGGCCGCGCGAGCTGCCGAGCGCCGTCGACGCGGTCACGGAGGAGCGCAAGCGGCGGGAGAGAAGGCGATGAGGGAGCGGAACTACGGCTCGGAGGACGCGCGGTGTCTGGACCGCGCGTCGCTGTACACCGACCGGCGGTGCCTCGTCGGGATCCGCCCGCTCGAGGGCGGGGACGGGGACGGGCCGGAGAACCGGCTCAAGCGGCTCATCGACGGCGCGCCGACGGTGGTTATGGACGCGGCGGTTATGCACTGGGACCCGCGGGAGAACGCGAACACGAACACGAACACGAATACCGTGCCGAGTGGGAATGGGACCCCAGACGGCGCTGGGGACAAGCCGCATGCGCTTCCAGGCAACGCGACGCTTATTGAGGGGCGCGAGCCGGCCGCGGAGGACTTTTCCTTTTGGCCGAGCATTGCGTTTGCGTTTGTGGTCGGCGCGCTGGGGCTTTGGTTTGGGTTTGGGCTGGGGAAGGTGCGGAGATCGAGTCCGCGATCGGCGCCGGTCATCGTGGATGTGCCGACCGCAGCAATTTCCGTGGTGGCGGCGCCGCCCACGCCCACGCTTCTTCCGCCCGAGGAGTCGCCCCCGCCGCTGTCGCCGCAAGTGTTGGCTACCAAAAAATTACCGCCGCTGCCGCCCGATGTTGCGGAGGACGCGGACGAGAGTGGGGATGAGAACGAAAACGAGAACGGGGATGCCTCGGCGCTGCCGGGCACGAAGCGCAAGGGGCGGAGAGGGCGGAGAGCGAAGAAGAAGAAGCCGGGTGTGGTCGACGCGGGCGAGAACAGTAATAGCCTCGATCTCAGCAGCGAAAAAGAAAATCTACAGGAAAGTCTGAAGCCGATAGAAAATGGCCTCGTCGTGCTGCCAAATGGCAACAGTAGTAATCCGTTGTCGCCATCGGGCCTGTCCTTCTCTCCTACCATTCCGGTGGTGGCCCCTCCCGTCGAACCCTCGTTGGTTGTTTCGGACCACGTTCTCGGTCGGTTTATTCGGCTGCGCCTTATTGGACTGTGCTGATATCCTTTTTCGTTATTGTAGGGTACGGCTCGCACGGGACCGTCGTGTACCGCGGGTCCCTCCAGGGCCGCGCAGTCGCTGTCAAGCGCCTGCTGCAAGACTTCGTGACGCTCGCCTCGCGCGAGGTCAGCATCCTGCAGGAGAGCGACGACCACCCGAACGTCATCCGGTACTACTACCAGGAGGCGCACTCGAACTTCCTCTACATCGCGCTCGAGCTGTGCCCCGCGACGCTCGCGGACCTCGTCGAGACGCCCGACCGCGACGCGTGGCGCGACATCGCCATCGCGTTCGACCCCAAGCGCGCGTTGCGGCAGATCGCGGGCGGGCTGAGGCACCTGCACGGGCTGAAGCTCGTGCACCGCGACATCAAGCCGCAGAACATCCTCGTCTCGGCGGGCGCGGGCGGCGGGCGGGGCGAAGGCGTACCGGATGCTGATCTCGGACTTTGGGCTGTGCAAGAAGCTGGACGTGGACCAGACGAGCTTCCTGCCGACGTCGCACGGGGCGGGTGGCGGCGGGGACGGTGGGGTGGCGATACTGCGCGGGGATGTGAAGCTGGACGAGATGGGCGCGGGGGATGATGCGTCCAAACACCCGGCCCGTCTTCTCCCGGGCCGTGTTGCCTTGACCCGCCTCGTCTCTCGTGGGCGCTGTCCGTCGTCCCCCGCGTTCATGTCCTTTCAATTTAGCTGCAAAGTACACGAGCAGCTTCGCCAGCGCCCGACTCCTCCAAGCAAATCAGCCTCTGCAAAACAGTGTTCCTCAGTCTACTGCAAGCTGAGGCGCCTCTCAGCCAATATTGACACTCGCGTGCCAGGACCTTTCCAAATCGCCCCAACCTCGCAATACTTGCTGCGCAACGTGACAAGTACTAGTAGTATGCATTCCCTTCGTTAGACGACGAGCGCACCTCCACCTGCATCCTCTGCACTTCCCGTTTTCATCTTAGATTCTGCATCCATTGGCAATGCGCGATGCTTACTCTCACCCTTCTTCCCTCATGTTGCTCACCACGTTCATTCAGTTCTACGGGAAAGAACTTGAACCGTGCGCTGACCCTTCGAAAATCCCCATTGCGCCAACTGCTTGTGTACGCCTCTCCCCTTGCCCATACTGACAAACGCCTGGTCCTCCACAATACCTATAGATCCCGCGCTGGCCCCTACCCACACGCCTTCAACGCGCGTCTCGCTCTTTTGGTGCGTCGTCCTCGCCCCCAGTCCCTAGCTCCCACTCATATTTTCAGCTACGAAAGGAGGAAAGGACGTACCTAACAAAGTACCGACAGCTCATTGTATTTGTTTACAACCCATGAATATATAATCCCTCTTCCCGTCATCCATCCCATGCCGTCCCGAGTCCAAATCGACCCACCACGATCCTCGACCATAACCGAGTCAACGTCTGCGAGTAATGCGATAAAGAAAGGAGGAAGAACGTACTCGCCGTCGACTTGCGTTGCAGTCCGTAACTCGCTGCTGAAAAATGTATGCGCCCGTGGTCCATTCCCGATATGTATGTCGTCGATTTAACATTCCACACACATACCTAATCACCATTGTAGTTGCCCAATGGCCAGGACCTTGCGTTTCTTTCCACAACTTAGACCTTCTGGTAATACATATATATGTGCAATGTATTCGTATGGATTGGAGTGAAATTTAATACTTGATCCTTCCTCTGTGTCTAGTCGTCAGATTCGCTGGAGGAGCCGCCTCCCAAGCCGACACACTCTGCGACCTCCCCGCACACACCCCCTTCCCGGCTCCTCTCACGCTCTCCACTCCGCCCAACAGAAACCAAAAAAGAGACCGTCGCAAGAAGAGTTAAAAGCGACGTCGCAAGAGTCCGGTAACGAGAGAAAATGAGGAAAGCCAGAGGAGAATCGACGAGAATGATAACAAAACACAGAAAAAAAAACGACTCACCCCGAAACCCACCCTGCCCCGGCGCCGGCGTCCCCGGGTATGCAAACACCGTCTCGCTCCTTACGGGCGCCAAGAGGTACTCGCCGTCGCCGTTGGTGGAGGGAGTGGAGGAGGAGGGGGTGCCGGTGCGCATTACTGTAAAACAACGCAGGTCAGTACCCAATGTAAGAGGAGATGAGACTAGAGGAGAGTAATGGAGGATAAAGAAAAAGGCGAGAGAAGGTGGGTATCGAGAATCGGGAATAGGACAAGGACGAGCGCGCGCGCCTGGGGCGGTCAACAACGAGCAAGACGAGGCCAGGGCGTGTCGTCCCCAGCATATCATCTCACCCACGTCATCGTCCCCGCATAGCGTCTCCTCCTCTGCCGCCAGCGGCCCAAAGACCACGAGACAGGCGCAGGGCGGTCGACTCCTTCTCCCTCCTGCCCCAGCGACAAAAAACGACGCTGTGTTGTCGTCGTCCCCCATTCTCGGCGTCATCGTTGCTGGGAGAAGACGATCGCAGAATCCTCGCGCCGCCTCTGCGCACCACGTCGCCTACATTCCTCGCCCACCCGTGGTGCGACGTTCCCCTCCTTCGTACGCCCGCGCTCCCCCGACGCAAGCAACGGCCGCCAAGCTCGCCATCATATTCCAGGTTCTCAACGCCCCACTCTCCCCCTCCTCGCATCGCGTCATCACTGTCACTCACTCGCCCGCCCGCAAGCACGACGACGTCAGTCCTCCTCTCCCCGACTCTGCGGGGAACCCCCTCCGCCTCCAAACTCCGTGGACGCTCGCTCCCCGCGCACAAGATTTCCCAAAACGAAGACGAAGCTTGTAGGTACGACGACCCCCGCCAAGCAAGACTCCGCCCGCGCTCCCCGCGACGCCACTCCTCTCGCTCCCCTGCCCGCACCTCCTCCGCCCCAGGAACCCCGCAAAGGAAACTCGCGCAAGACGGGTCTCCAAAGGGACAGCGCCTGCCGCGCACCGTGCACACCACCAAAAGCAGAAAAAAACAGCCCCTCTCTCCTCTCCCCCCAAAAATCGAAGACCGATGAAAAAAAATTGAAGCCGGCAGCAAAAACCCTCCGCTCTCGAAATTGAAGCGTACGAAGCCAGCAGAAAACAGAAATCGAAAAAAAACTTGGAAGAACGAATAGACAGAGAAAAAAGAAAAGAAACTCACAGGCCCTCCAATCTGCCTCGGGCTCGTAATCCTTATACTCCCTCGCTCGGGTTCGGGTTCCCATACGCGAAACAGAGAAACGGAGATAGTGGAGTGTCGGGGAATATAAGAGAATTTACCCGCCTTCCGGGCAGAAACCCGGGCGGTTTTGTCGTATACACGCTGCATCCGTTACACCCCATTCCAATGGACGCCATCGGGACGTAGCGCTTTGGGGTGGAATTAGGAATACGACGGATACCTGAGTTTCAGGAGGAAATGTGAGCGGGGAATATTTTTGGAGGGAAACAAAGGACGGAATGGGGACAGACCTGGAGTGGAGCAGACGATGGGCGACCCGCATTGAGGGTGCTGCAGCCGAGGTAGAGGGATATAGGCAGTTTGCTGCACAAAGGAATTTTTCTTCCATTGTTTGGCGGGCGGGTATGGAGTCGAGAGAGTCGAGCAGGAGGTAAGAAGGGAGATAGGTGGCGGACACCGGCATTGACGCACAGGGTGGCACGGGCGTCGCGGCATCGGTAAGAGTGGCGGCGAAGTGGCGGAGAATGGGCGGCGGCGAGGCGCAGAATGGGTTACGACGGCGTATTGTAGGGCAGGCGTGGAACGGGCGGGGCCAGAGGGTTAGGAGGGAGGCAACCAGTGCAGTGGCGTCGGCAAGCGAGATAGCGGTGCCACACGCGTGAAAACAAACGCGTCGCGTGGACGCGGCAGCGGCGGTGGTGGGCGGGTAGGGGTGTGCGGATAGCGTTTAGTGTATTTGAGGAAACGCCGCGCACTGCAGTGACATTATCGTGCTCATACAGCCCCACGGCCTTTCATTCAACGCCGACGTCCGTTTTAGGAAGCTTGCTCTTAATATTAGGGCATCAAACAGTAATTACGGCGAAATTTCTTTTTGCCTCTTTTTACCATGTTCTCAGCAGGTGGGTCCTTGCAAAACCATGGATATGTTAACTCCACAGGACCTCTACCTTGAGGCCAGGCGGATTTTAAATCTACCGCTTTCTTGAGCGACAGGTAATCTTTTGACCCGTATTCGTTACGGGGTAATCAAAGTGATCAAAATTCGACACTTTTAACAACATTGTGTCCGCATCTGACCACAGATGTCCCAAAATAATGGATCAGCTGGTAGGCATACACCCGGTGCAGCGATTGGGCCTAAAACCGGGGAGAAACTCTCAAATTTGACCGAGTTTAGATCAATTACTGTTAACCATAAGGGTACAAACCGTATTACGGACGGTTTGATGCCCTAGAGCCTCTTATGTTCCCCAAATAAGCAAGGAAGGTGTATTCACTGCCTCGTGAAGACAGCAGTTGTCACTGCTACATCCTTTCCTTCTGTCCACCACCTTCGCCATGGCTTTCTCTCTCAATGGTACCCCACATCGAGGGGGGGACCTTCAATAGTGTGGCGGGCAACATGGCACAGGTGTTTAATTCCCATGTCGTACCGGCAGGACTGCTACCGGGAAACGAGGTCAGCAGGGACCACCCACAGCCCAAGGGGGGCCACAGGTTCACAGGTGAAGTCCACATATGTGGAGGATGTGCAATATTTGATCATGGTCACATCAGCTATAACAACAGGGAGCAGTGGTTCCATTGGGCCAATCAGAAGTCAAAGAGCACTGAGGAATCAGGATACACGGCCCTACGGTAAACCCATGCCTCCATTTCTTTGGGTAATCATCTCAGACAACAACAGGACATCTCTGCCCTCAGATTCAGCATGTTGATGATCAACCGGAGTCTTCATATTCCTCGCAGTCTCCCACTCCCGAAACGGTCGCTGTAACCTACGGTCTTCCCATGTATCCCTCCCAGTTCCAATGGCCGTTGCAAAAACCAAGATGCACCAGCACAAGGGTGGGCTGGCCAAAATAACTCGAACACATTCAACAGCATTGCGGGTGACATGACACAGTTTAGCGTGACTTCATATGGAGAGTCTGGTGTGGTCTCTAGATTTATGTGTTCTGACAGCGAATTGAGACTTCCTTTTAGGGGTTGATTTGCTTTACCACCATGTAGCCATGGAAGCTCTCCATGACTCAGGAGAACACTTCCTGGAACTGGCTTGCCATCCAGGGACTAGGACAGCTACAATGGAAGAGCTTCATTCATGGTCTACTGATACCAGCACTAAAAGCACTATCTTGTGGCTCCATGGCTGTGCAGGAGCGGGAAAGTCAGCCATTGCCCAGATGTTTGCCAAGAGCCTTCAAACTGAAGGCCGACTTGGAGCATCGTTCTTCTTCCAGCGTGGTCATTTGAAACGAGGAACATGGCATTCACTGATCCCCACCATCGCATACCAGCTAGCAACTTCTGTAACAGAACTGCTTCTTCCGATCCAGCAAGCTGTGGAAGGAGATAAACTCGTTGTTGGCCGTGCCCTGGCAATCTCCTTCCAAGCACTTCTTGTTGAGCCCTTGAAAAAACTCCCAGATCTTCAGAGGACCCCTGTGATTGTGCTGGATGGACTAGATGAATGCGCAGATCATAAGATCCGGCAGCAAATTCTACGCCTGTTCATCAGCGCAATCCGGCATCACAATCTCTGCCTCAGGCTTCTTATAGTTAGCCGTCCAGAACCACATCTTCGTGAGGTGCTTGAAACAGAGGAGACAATTGCAATTTGTCGGCATTTTGCACTCTCTGCAGATGAGTCTGCCTACCATGATATCCGAACATACTTCCATGCAGAGTTTTCCCGGATACGTTGCGAGTTCATTGCCCGAGGAATATCTTTGGAACCTGAGTGGCCCTCACCGGACACAGTTGATCAGTTGGTCAGGATGTCTTCTGCCACCTTCATCTATGCTACCACTGTCATCCATTTCATTGACGACGAGTACCACCATCCTGCAGATCGACTCAATTCTGTCTTGGAGCTCGATCCCCAGAGTACTGCCCCACTCGATGATCTGTACACCCAAATTCTCTCTGTTGTACCGCAGGAGCAAGAGGGACAGCAGCTTCGTATCTTGCATACCCTTTGCTTAGGCAAGGGAGACAAGTTTGGCAGGATACATGTGGATCCTGAAGAGATTGACATCCTTCTGAATCTGCGTACTGGAACATGTCGCCTGATATTACGGTGTCTACACTCCTTGTTTAAGGTACCACCCATTCGAACTCGATTCGGATTTCCGACACTTATGCCACACATTGACTTTTTGCATGCATCCTTCGGCGACTATCTTTCTGATACAAGACGATCAAGGCGGTGGTGTATCTCGCTCCCGTGTCTAGATGAGAAATGCATTTACCACCTGTTATATTTATTTGGCTATAAGCCACCACAAACCAATGCTCAACGAAATCTTTATACGCAAGTCATCACGCCTTTTGCACAGCTCATGTGTAACTGATCCTTCGACAGGAGGGTATTATCTCACTTGCCAAACCTGCTCAAGAATGCGGCCCTTTCTGAAGCTTTGGTTGATCTCCTTCGGAATCATGCCGTGCAGAATCATTTATTTCTGAATGGACGCGAAGATGCATGGCCTAAGGTACACATTCTCTCCTACTTTCATTTGAAAAGGTACTGATCATACTACAACCAGCAAAAGAGAGACCCCCCATACTACCCACCGGACTTGATTCAACTGTGGGATGATTTGAGAGCTGTTGCCGAGCTCCTTAAATACCTGTGTGTCAGCAAGGATCCAAGCACAGCAACATTTGAGTACGACACAATATATACCGAGCTGTTTTCCCAACACCCAGAACTTCGCCTTGTCTCACAATGTCAAGTTGTGGCTCCTGTTGGTTTAGATATCATTCCTCACCTTTCCTTCTTTGGTTGGACAGGCACAGTTTTCCGCCCCTTCCTCAAGTTCCCTGAGCTCTTTCCGTTACCCTTCCCCGATGGAGATTCACCACTTGACTTTTTGGCCGATCCTCGGAGAGCTGGGAGGCTCTACTCAGAACCCTCTTATATTGCAGAAGAACTGGTGCTTCGTTGGATTGGTCATGCTAGAAGGACACTTGCAGGAGGTCCTTGTGAACTATATCCGTAGGTAACTACTCTATCATTCCTCAATCATTCTGCTTAAGTATTTTTCAGAGATTACCTGGATAGCATTGGGAAATGCGGGACAAGTCAGAGGCTGCTCCGTGAGTTCGCAACATTCAACCTGTCCGATTTATGTCACCAAATGGCCATAGATGTACGGGCACATAAAAATTTTCATAGACACATAGCACGGTATAGTGTACTCTGCACTGTACTTGATTGGCTTAGGGTTAGCTCTCCTACTCTGCAGAACAAATTAACACTGAGATATTTCATAGAGCTTCCCAGACAATCCATTGCCGCGCCAGGTGCTCGCATTCTGGGAGAGACAGGTTCATGCAATGCAACTATGTCCAACTTACAAACCTTGGTATTAGTAAACAAAACCGACTTAAAACACAGAATTACATATTTGTCTCTACCTCACTTTCCCCCCTGCCCCGTGCTACATTACAGTACTGATTTGTTGTCACGCATCAATATATCCTTTTGTCCGTTTGACTTACGCGTCCACATGCGTCCACTCACTGCTGTCATACTCACCATTCTTGCATCCTCATGTTGCCCCCGAAATTGTCAACTCCCAGTCGGACAGGATGGGCCTGGCCACCTGAGAATCAGCTGATTTCTATCATCTGCCACGACCTAACCAGAATCAATATTTGATTGAAGCTGGCAATTGATGCTGCTCTGAGTCTGGCTTCACCGCAGACCCATTTTCGGAAAAGCCACCTCCCTCAATTTCGCATCTTTTGACTCTGGGGCTTCTACTTGTCACACCATCTCTCCAGGATGCATATACATACATCTCCAACTCAAGCTTGGGCCGATGTCAAAGGGACGTCAATCTTTTGCTCATTGGTTCTGATTCTCTCAACAGCTCATATGGTCAGAATAACCAGTTAAACCTGGGATTGATTCTAGGGGCTTAATACATTATCTCTGGGCAATTATAACAGGTTATCTCTGGGGTGCCTATATAGGGCAAGACATCCCGGCAAGAGGTCAGGTGATCTCCGGGCTTGCCGAAGAATGTAACAGGTTATACTAGAGAAATAAAAGAAAGGTGGTAGCAAGGCTTGAACTCAAAAGCCTCTAGGTGACCTTACATAATAAGACCACCAGCACTCTAACCATTACACCAAAGCAGTTGTATAAGGTAGCAGGCATTGATCTCCATATATCTTGCCTCTCACCTTCAAATATTTATTGTTTCTATTTATTCTGCCATACCTTATTCCTCTAGCTGCCTATGTCCCAAGCCTATAGCATGCAAGGGACATAAAAGAGCATTAGACAGCCTTGGAAAGCATCAGATTGCCAGGAAAATTGTTTGGCACTAACCACTACAATTTTTCAGGTAGTTCAGCACCAATCAATAAATATTGGGAGGTGAGAAGCAAGATATATGGAGATCAATGCCTGCTACCTTATATAACTGCTTTGGTGTAATGGTTAGAGTGCTGGTGGTCTTATTATGTAAGATCATCCAGAGGCTTTTGAGTTCAAGCCTTGCTACCACCTTTCTTTTATTTCTCTAGTATAACCTGTTACATTCTTCGGCAAGCCCGGAGATCACCTGACCTCTTGCCGGGATGTCTTGCCCTATATAGGCACCCCAGAGATAACCTGTTATTCTTGCCCAGAGATAATGTATTAAGCCCCTAGAATCAATCCCAGGTTTAACTGGTTATTCTGACCATATGAGCTGGTAAAGCAACATTGGAACCATCTCCGTTAGTCCCTATCCTCAAAGCTGGGCTGTCTTACTACATAAATGATTCATAAACCTAAAATCCAAATTATCCTTGAAATCAGAATTCTTTAATTGCAAAGAGGAACTGTGCAGGCATATAACCACAATTGCAGGTATATGGGTTTTAGCTCAGAGCAAGCCAATTATCCATCTACGATGAGATGTGGCTTGTGTTGTAGGTGTCAGAGATCATCTGATTGCCCCAAAGAGTTTCACTCAGTTCAGGTACATTACTCAAGTATATACATATTGAATACTATATTCCAAGAGGTCAAAGGAGTGGTAAAGTAGATGACAGGGCCAATATTGTCTGCACTTTCCTTGCTCTTATGTTGCTTGGTTAGCACTAGTTGTGTCCATGTTTTATCCCTCTTTGATTTTATATGTCCTCCAGTTTAAACTGCTTGCTTTCTGTGTCTGCATCACCAGCAATGTAAAATTGATCTACCTCCAAAACCTCTGCCGTCTTCTCTCCTGCAATGTAAAATTGACTTACCTCCAACACCTCCGCTACCTCCAACATCTCCACTACCTCCAACACCTCTGCTGGCTTTTGTGTTCAAATGTTGTTTTCCAGCTCGGGTACTGAATAATTGAACAGTATCTTTCTGTACCTCAGTCTAACAATACTGGTGCTCTTCCGTCTCCTGGAACTCACAGTCATGTGCCTGTCTACCAGTCTCATCATGCCTCCCTCACCTCTGTCACAGTGTCAGCAACGGCCTCTGGGTCGGCTAAACAGCGAGTAACCCGACGAGAACCCCAACCAGGATAAACCTGATAGACACTAGTAGCTCATATGTTCCCCGAGCAGTAGGACCAGTCGTACGGCGTCCTCCCTAGGAGGCCGTATGTCGTAGGTCGGGATGCGAGGCGGAACCCGGAACAAGTTGAAGAGGGTGTGATATCCACTCAGGTATACAACCCGGGGCGTGGATATAACCCATAGTACAATGTGGAGGAAGCGGGGCAGGGTGGAGACAATGCCTATGTCAAGCCAAGGTAGAAGCCTGAGATTAGACGAGGTAGAATCTACTGTACATGGAGATTCTGCCGTGCTTATATAGGCTTCTAATGAATTAAAGTGATCGTGGTCAATCGCGATCAGTTTCTGTACCGTAGCATTAAGGAGTGTTAATGCTGATGCTCCTGGACTCCTCTGTGTTGGTTTCTGTGGCGTCGGTGGACCTAGGAGACCCGATGTTCGGGTTTCCTAGTCCTAAGTGTCATCGTATCCAGTGGTTCAAAACCCCGATCGGGTTTGCAACCACTCCTGTACTTCGTGTACGCTTCCCTGTCATCTGTGGTGTGTCCGGGGACTAGGATCCGCCTGTACGGGTTCCTAGTCCCTAACATCTTCTGTATCCCGTGGCGCAGACTCCCCGAGTCTGCAGCTTTAGAATCCGAGGCCAGGTTTCAACCGTGAGAAGGTCACGTGGTGGTGTCATGAGAGTCCCGTGCTGCTAAGATGTGTCTGTATCCATACAGATGTGTCATGCGAAAAAGTAGAACCTGGGTGATTTATGACACACAGTAAAATTCAATCTGTGCAGCCACCTTCATGTACATCGGCCTGGGAGTTGCTATCAGTTGATCTGCCAGACACCATTCACAATGCCCGCAGCTGATTGGACTCCACATTAGACACCTCTAATGCACCTCCAACACCTCTACTACATTTTCTGGGTAGTATACCGGCTTACCCTCATGGTGTGGATGTCTCTTTTCTCTGTGGTCTTGCACCAGCTTGTGCAATGCCATGGGTTGAGTGGCCAGACATGTCCGGAATGCTTGTGATTGAACTCCACATTCAACACCTCCAACACCTCTGTCACATTTTCTAGGTAGTATACTGGCTTGCCCCCATAGTGTGGATGACTCGGTTCTCTGTGGTCTTGCGCCAGCTTGTGGAATGCCATGGGTTGAGTGGCCAGACATGTCCAGAATGCTTGTGATTGGACTCCACATTCAACACCTCCAGCACCTCCGTCACATTCTCTGGGTAGTATACTGGCTTGCCCTGTGGTGTGGATGTTTCTTTTCTCACTTTCAATCAGCAGAACTGATTCTCACTGGACCTCAGATTTCACAGCAGTACTGACAGAAATGAGGTTGGGTTTTCGAAATTTGGGGAGTAGGAGGTGTTGGAGGCTCCAGCTAAGTATAAGTAAAAGCATAGACTGTGTATATAGTTCAAATGAGAGGTTATAAATTGTTAGAAACATTTCCTATTTCACCCAAAATTCATTGAAATGCCGCAAAAGTCAAGATCACCTGGTGCCGGTATGGCGGGCCGAAGCCCGGGCCGCGTTTGATCAGCCAATCACAAGTTGAATAAAGGTCAGCCCTCCGTAATTCAGGCCCCACACATCCAATACTGGCCGAAATATTGTGACCAGGGGCTCAAATCAAAGCCCTGAGTTGCCCCATAGATAAATGGTCAAAAGATCCTGGGTTATCTGAAGGTAAAGTTGCCGTGCAAAAATATCACCGGAATTCATAGTTGAACTTCGGCCACATTGTTCAAACTTCAAGCTTCAAAACATTGTGGATTTCCGGGGCTCTAAAACTGTTCAGTTATGACTCAAGTGACTTCTGATAGGTATTAGATCAGTGAACAGTGGATATTCAGAACACTGAAACATAGATATTTGGGGGAAACAACAAAATTTGATATTTTTATCAGATACGCAGTCAGGAATGTTGTTCTTAGAGGCCATTATATTGTTTATGCTCTCATTCTGTTCTCTGAAGTAGGTGGGGGTCATTCCTGACAGTGTCTGCTTTCTCGAAGCCAAAAAGAGGGCATGTTGGAGGTGGTGTAGGAGGTGAAGTAGGTGTACATTACCTGAGTCAAAGCATCTACCAACTGAATTTCAAGCTCAAAAAGTACATGTGGACCTAGAAATGCTCGCTAGTTTGCCTCACAACTGATCTGGGGGTCAGAGTAGACTGCACATTTAAAAATGCGATTTGGTTGAAATTTGGAACTGAGCTGTGATAGAGTATACTATGATATTTCTGAGAATTGAGGTCTTGAATGTTTGTGTTTGTTGGCTTTGAGTCCAGCTTAGAGGGGCTGCAATAGGCCAAAAGTGCAAAGACACTCTTTGGTTGCAACTTTGAACCATTTTAAGAACAACATGAGCCCAGTGTGGGCTGCTTCACGCTTACCACTTGAACAAGTTGCAATTGGTTGATCTTGGCAGTGGCTTCAGAGCGCTGATGGAGACTGCAGGTGAGTTGAAAGGTGTAAACTTATAAAGAGAGAGATTTATACGGGACTGTACTAATGTGTTCATGTGGCTCTTTGCCACCATGATTTCAGTTCTCTTGAAGGTGTTACACAAAGGTTTCAGCCCCCCCAAAAAAACAGAGAGAATATTTACCGCAATGCAAAAGGTGCTGGCCAATGGAAATCACTGTTGAATGCCTATACTGAACTGACCACTGCTCAGTAGCTGTGAGAAGATCTCAAGATTTACCTTTCTGCTTGTACTGGGGAAAATCATCCCAATATAGGTGCCAGGACCAGGTGGAACATGGGGCCTGGGGTGAAGGATATGATTACAAATGAACAGCACTAGAAAGATACAAAAAGAAGCACAGTGTTATCAAGCTGACGCCAAAAGCTGAGCCGGAAAGAAAGAAAGCAAAACCTTTGACAAAGGTGTTGGAGGTGTTGGATGTAGAACAGGTTACTTGCTCCTGCATGTTACACAGATTTATTAGAGTGCATTCAAAACAGATGGAGTGTGGGTTGAATTGACATTGGCCAGGCGGGACAGGAAGGAAGGAGGGGTGTCCATGTTGTGGGCCAAATCTGGGAAATGAAGGTGTCAGAGGCGTCGAAGGTAGAACAGGTTACTTGTTCCTGCATGTAGAGACCGGTTACACAGATTATTGGAGTGCATTTGAAACAGATAGAGTGTGGGGTAAATTGACACTAGCCAAGCATGACAGGAAAGAGGGAGGGGCACCCCTGTTGTGGGCTACATGTGAGCGATGAAGGTGTTGGAGGTGTTGGAGGCAAAACAGGTTACTTGCTCTTGCATTCATACTGGATCGCGTTTGACAGAGTTGGAGTGTGGATCAAATTGACACTAGTCAAGCAGCACAGGGAAGAGGGAGGTGCAGGGGGCTCCTCCTGTCGCAGGCTACATTCAGGGTGTTGGAGGCATTGGAGGTAGAACAGGTTACTTGCTCCTGCCTGTAGGAACAGGCTGGGCAGATATACTGGAGTGCATTTGATGGAGATGGAATGTGAGTTGAATCGACATTAGCCAAGTAGTACAGGAAGGAGGGAGGCGCAGTGAGCACCCCCTGTTGCAGGCTACATTGGTGTCGGAGGTGTTGGAGGCAGAACAGGTTAGTTGCTCCTGCATCTAGAAACAGGTTGGATGGCTTCATAATGGAATGCATTGAAGTGTGTATCAAATTACTGCCAGCCAAGCAGTACAGGAAGGCAGGAGGTGCAGGGGACACCCACATTGAAGGCCATATCTGAACTACAATGGTGGGAATGTACCGGGAATTGCCGGGAATAAAGTAGGCAACGATGGTCAACCACAGGACACAATATACCCAGATGGGGATCTATGACTAATAGCACCATTGCCTCCGATGTCAGAGGTAACCTCTTAGGTCATTTACTGCACCACATGGGAAATGACCTAAGAGGGGTTGCCGTAAGAATAAAGTTGCTGTCTTAGGTGGCAAATCCCACATGATCAGGCTTTTTCAACCAGGCACTGGCATTTTCCCTTTCGCGATCAACATTTGACTTCAAGTTTTCTTTGCATCTGTTCTTTCGTTCTGCAACTCACATACATAGTTCCCCTCGGCCCAGTCCAAAAAAATCCAACCCTACAGTCCCTACTCGGCTCACCCTCGCCTCCCTTCCCCTCCCCCCTCGCCGTCCCTTTAAAGCCTGTCTGCATCACCCTCTGCGTTGTTCAACGGTAATAGCGCGCGGGAAGGACCCGCAGGAAAGAAGGTTACATACTCCAGCTTAGTCCAGGCTAGGCTGAATCTGATTGGATGGATCAATGCACGCAAAAGGCTCTTGGTTTGTTCACCGTTATTCGGGTGGCTATCATATGGCACTGACTCACCATGACACATATGTACGGTGGCGAGCACCGAGCCTACTTAGGAGGGGGAGAGTTAGGAGGAGGCCCAGACAGCTGGCCTGAGCTGGGTATTTGTATTTCACGTACAAATCGGTGCACCGCGGGCGTGCGTGCTCCGTTGTCCCGTCACACTGAAAACGAAAAAAATACATATTGAACAGGTACAGACAGAGCAAAGGTGGAGCTGCGTTACCTCGGTCAGGTTCGCACGGCCGAGGGTGAGGGTGAGGGTGAGCCAAGTAATACTGGGGTTGAGTTTTGTTTTTAGCTATAGGCTGAGACTCTGAGCCAAGTTCAAGTATGTGAGTTGAGTCGCAGAACGAATGGACAGGAAAGGGAAGGAACTTAAAAAGGGAAGGCAAACTCCTGACTCACGAAACGAAAGCAGATTGAACAGACATAGGTGGAGCTGCTTCACTCCGTTCAGGTTCGCACCGGAGGAGAGAAACCTGACTGGAGAAT
>JARKIC010001353.1:0-129179 GCA_029378375.1 Mycena olivaceomarginata | reverse complement strand
ACGCCTTCCATTCCCGTGCCTCCTATCACGTCGTCTTCTTCTGCAGGCGGGCACGGCCGCGAATGCTGGATCATCCGACGGCAGTGGTAAAACTAGCGGTCTCTCCAAATCAGTGGCCATTGGTGTAAGCGTTCTCGCGGTCGTGATCGGTGGCGTTGTCATAGCCGCGTTGGTCGTATTCTTACGCCAACGGCGGAAGAAGCGCAATAGCTATCCAGAGACGTCCTCAGGCTCGCAGCCGCCGCTCAGCCCGACAGGTTCCATCATTCCGATCATGCCGCCGCCCCAGATGCGCCATCTGAGCACGGACTCGGTATACGCTATTCCCAATCCCTTCATGGACCCCCCGAGCGAGCCCCCATCGTTCGAGATTCCGTTCAACACTTCCCTCATGCAAAGAAGGATGGAGGGGCGCGGCCCTGGGTCTCCTGCGTCCCCCGCACCCACCATCCCTCTTCCAGCATACCTCCGGACAGTCGGAATAATAGTCCTGCGGGTGGGTATGCGCGAAGCGATCTCTGGATCACACGATCACCTGCGAAACCATCGTTCTCCGTCGTATGAAAGCGTGGCTAGCCACCTTCAATGTTGATGTATTTATTTAGATTGTAGCAACACCCTCGTTCGCACACACTCATTTGTAAAACTTCCAATCACTGAAAATTGTATCCAAATACATCTACTTACAACAGGAACCGAGGAGGTTAGTAGGTATGTAATTATCCGACGCTAAGATGAGGAAATGGGTTTGTAAAGATACAGTTTGTGCACGAATGATTCCAATTCCGAATGAATGATGAACAGAAGGAGAGGGACTTGTGTTTACAATAATGATAGAGAGAAACCAACATTTATTTTTCGAGAGCTGAAAGGCAAGAGCGAAGCGGAAAGAGGGGGCGACATGCTCAATGATCTGTTTAATGGTTAGAACCAAGCCCCCAACTCGCGAAATATACGGACCGGGCTGCCAGTAACCCATCAGCTGCTCCAGAACCTCGACCACGACACTGCTTTTGTACATCAGGGCATGGTCCGCGCCTTTGACAACCTTGACCGAGCACTTGTCGCCCATATTCTTTTCCATCCACCGCACCGCGTTCTCCGCGATTTTTCTCATCCTTGTCACCGTACCACACGTTCACCTCCAGTGGGTAGTGCGGTACGAAAACCCCACGGTGGTTGTAGTGGTTCAGGATTTGCAGTAGATCGTTGTGCATCCCCTTGGACGACTCGGCGTGCGAGCCGCGATCAGCGCGTTGCCCAGCGCAGACTGATACTCGCTGTTTGGCTTCTCAGTGCTGGGCGCAAACACGAGGTCGAACTGGTTATTGTAGCTGCTCGCCGCGGGCGACGAGAGCGTTGACGGCGGAGACCAAGTTTGCCGGGGGATGTGAATGACATGAACGTCGGCCTGCGCTCTCGAGGGAGTGGTGTAGAACTTCTCGCTCGCAGACCGAAGCCCATTGCCCTCGCCCGTGTCCTGGTAGCAACGAAATCTCGGAGGTGCCAGCTTTGGCCCAGCTCATGTCTTCAAACCCTAGTCCAACTTCGAATTTGGGCGTAGGGGGAAGTTGTGGGCTCGATGGCTCGGATCTCTTTGCCGACCCATATGAGGTCGACGCCTTTCGTAGCGATCCCATAGAACGCAAGAGCCTTCAACTTCTTGCCGGTTTGTGCGGGTGCGGGCTTCGAGTCATCGGGGTAACGGGGGCTGAGATCCTTTGGTGAGTCGATCCAAAAAACCACGAGAAGGCTTTCGCTTGGCTGCTTTGCTATCCTGTCTGGGTCGAGGGGCCGATCCCAGAGTGCTCCTACTGTCGAACCGGACCGTCAAAGTCACGCAGATCGTCATACTCACTAAAGTTGCTGCTGATACTGGGTCGTGGTCTGCCCTCTGCATCGTTGACTGATGCATGGACACCGAAGGCCTTTGTTGGCTGCTGGAGGGGCTTTTCGGCGAACGAGTGAGCGTGTAGCCGATGCCTTCATATGCGATCGTGGGAGGTTTGCCAATCATCCATGCCTGCACCTTCCACTCCGCCGCTTGAGCAGTCTTGAGAATACCGTTGGCACGTATTTAAGCCATTTGTAACCGCCTAATATTTGATTGTTCAGAACGCACGAACAAAACAAAATGTAAGGATATCGTACCATTCTCGCTGCCGCCGACCCAGGGTGCCAGTAAACAGATGTTCCCGGTATTCGTTCGGGAAGCTTGTTCGCAAAGGATAGCGCGTACGGCGTCCCCGCAGAGTGAGCCATCACACTGCATTCACTGATGTCAAGCAAATCGAGGATCTCCTCGACGACGGAAGCCCATTGCATGATGCCTTTTGACGCTTTGGACCTCGCTTCCGTCCCTCCCAAGGCCCCATCTACGGAAAACGCGCGAAATTGATATCAAAGTCCCTGCTAAGAGCGATGCGACGTACCGATCAATAGTAATGAGTCTCAAACCGAGGCACGTCGCCATGTCGTCGTATAATCCCATCACATGGCGCACGCATCCCAAGCCAAGAAATACAAGCACTGGGAATCCTGTGGGACTGCCGAGGTCGGACAGGCTGACGGTTAACGGGTTGTCCTGGGACGCATGAGGTGAGCGAGTGCATTTCAGTAGCGTGGTCAATCGCGCGGAGCGAAGGTACTGAGCAACAGCTTGAGAAGCGGACGGCCGTGTGAGCGACAGGAAGTTTGGGTCAATAGGAGATGTGGGCTGGTTATTCGAGCGTATGGACGGCGCGTACAAGGATGAACCCGCGCCGCCGTCTGAGCGGGGTGAGGTGATGCTGGCGTTGTCGGACAAGGTGGACTGTCGTCGTAAAAAGGATGAAGGAGGGGGAAGGGTCGGTGTCGGTTTCAAGCTGATTTGGTTTAGGGTCCGACGAACTTCATCAGCTATACTGTCGACAGATGAACGCGATATCATATCCTCGTCAGGCAGTACCGGCTCAGGCTCGGATTCTTCGTGGACGGTAGAATGACCATGGCTATGAGAATAGACCGATGACCGAGTGATAATCGAAGGTCGGGATCGAACTTGCGCCTGCTGGGAGCGCATGACTCCGAATGATTTCGGATATCGAAGGGGGCGACAGTTCGTTGCTTGTCTAGGGGGTATATGCCGCGGGATGACCCGCCTTGCGCGGAGTGGTCTCGACGGAAGGGAAGGCAGTCAACGGTTCATCTTCATCGGGAAACTCCGGAACCGGTTTCGCAGGAGTTATCGTCGAATTCGAAGCATTGCGGGTGGGAGACGGTCGAGTACGTCGTTTACGAGGTCGGGCCGCTGCAAGCGCTCGACGCCTTGTTTCCTCCTCTCCGCTGTCGGAGTTACTGGAGAAGGATTCTCTCTTTTGCCGTCGCTGTTTGGGACCCCCCCAAAACCACGCCGGGCGGAGGGGTAGGTAAAGGAGGCTCGTATAAAGGGTGATGATTTGTTATCCCGAACCGGTGGCGACTCGAAGAACTCGAGCCCCGCCCCATAATCTCGTCGCCACCGTTCATGCCATCTACAAGGGCGTCCATTGTCTCTACTCCGGATACCGGCGCAGATACCACTCCCGGAAAGTCCGCGAAGTCGAAGGAATCGACTGGCGTATCGGGGGGAGTTTCTGTGTGTTGCGTAGATGAGCCAGAAAAACGAAGGTCAGGGACTGCCCCCGAGGTCTGTTCGGCTGTATCGCTCATACGATCTGCCAGACAGTCCCGTATAGGACCTGCTCCGCTGAGGTGCACCAGCCGACTGATAGGTGGTTTCTGGTGGCAATTCGATGGTCGGAAATGCAATGGGGGATGTCTCTAAGGACGGCAATGCAGATTTAGAGGACGAGGAGGGGACAGGATCGCGGGTTTTGGATTTGAAACGAGTGGATACAGCTCGCGGGTATGCGTCAAAATAGTTTGAACGCGACCCAGACGGCTCGTATGGAGGTGTCGTGGGCGAGGTCTTTGTCTTTTCACGTCTGAGGGACATGAAGGAAGTGCTTTTGCGTATGTGAGCTGAGGAAGAGGTCGGGGCCAGAGGCTGAGGTCGAGAAACAAGCGACTGCATGCCAGGGCAGATGGAGGAGGTACCAGGGCAGATAATGAGCGGCTGAGCTGAGCTGGGCCACCGTGGCCAGGGAAAATGAAATGAACGGAGACAGCTTGCCTTACTTAACCATCAAAATGAAATTGAATCGGGATCGGCAGTCACAAATTTTAGTGCGAGAAAAGTACACGACGGAGCGCCCAAATACACGGTCAGAATCCACGATACAGCAAGGGTCGATACAGTAAATGAAGCAATTAGAGCATTCCGGTCAGAGCAGCCAACGCGGATCTCATGCGAGTAACAAAATCGTTCAGTCGTTGGCGCGTTTTCTCTGTGTGAGCGTAAGCGGCGATTCAAAAGACCCACAGCCAGGGTATTGGAACAAATATGCATGGTCCAGAGGCCTAGCGAAGACCAAGACAAAGAAGAGGAATGGGACCGGTCGAGGCAGAAGAGGCCTACCGAAGACAAAACCAAACAAAAACAAAAAGAGGGAGGGAGGAGGGCGACTCTGTAACATGCCTTGTTCGTTTTCTTGCGCCTGAAAAGCCAGGATTTGTTCCTCAAAACTACGCGTCGCCATATCGGTTTCGTGGAACGGACGGGCAGATGCCCAAACATGCGTCTGGAGTGAGGCGTCGAGGAGCATTTCGTTGAGTTCTGAATCATCACGGAAGATAAGGAGAGTAAAACGTCAGTCCATCAGAAAGAGTCCAAAGAGTTGACTCTGCAGATATCATGTGTTCATCTCAGACGCGTCGATATGCCAAAAAACCACCGAGAAGAGACGCTGGAGGACGCATACCTTTCTGGAACGTCTCATCGCGTACAGTTTCGTCTTGGAATGGAAAGATAATATCTGATTCCAAGTCAAACGGAGAAAATTGCGCTCCGATGAGATCCGCCAACGGCACGCGCGTGTTCTTGAGCTGTGCGGATGGAGGAGTACGAGGGCGGGGAGAAGATAGCTTTTCTGAGGAGATGGGACTACTGTCGCGACGCCCAGAAGGAGAACCTGGCATGGTGAAAGCTAGGAAGAAAGAGCCGTTTGCTCGCTTATATAACTGACGCGATCACGTGAAGTCATTCCAAAACACAAGTCGGACTTTATTAATAAGACTTAAAGCCGTTACAAGTTGTATGGCAAGCCAGCCACATTTTGTAAATTTCGCTGCACTAATGGCGGAAAAACGAGCAGTGCGAGAACCATGAGAATCTCTTTCCAAACGTGTTCTTCGGCGCCGCGCGCCAGAGAAGCTCGTTTGATCGCAAGTTTTTGACGCGCTCCCACACTTGATAAGGCGGTAGAGATCTTGAACCGAAACCGATGGCTTCCTCCGAGTCCTACACCGGCGAAGAAAAAATAATTACTCGGCCTCCCGCAATCTCCCAAGGCAGAAACTGACGTATTCGAAGAGCAACCGGACCATGATTTCCATTACAAAACACTCAGCTGGCAGGTCGGACTCGCACTAGATTGTGAAATTTTCTCGTCTCAGGCAACTATTTCAGTTTGTTAGCTTGCTCATGATAGCGGAGATCGTCAGCAATGGGATGTTGTCTCTGCCATCGGCATTGGCTGTAGTTGGTGAGATGAACTGACTACTCCAACTCCAATTTGGTTTCACTTACGCCAATTTGCAAAGGCATCGTTCCTGCAGTCATCCTCATCGTTTTCTTTGGAGTCTTTGCACTATACACGGCCAAGCTCTTGATTGACTTCAAGGTTAGCGTTTGCGATTTCATTTAACCAGCAGCGCCGAACAAAGCCTCCAGCTAAATCACCCTGGTGTTCATAATATGTGAGGCCGCCGATTCTTCTCGCTTTGTCGAAACTGAACAATAAAACCGTCAGGGGAGATGCTGGATACGTCCTTGGGGGCCCTATCCCTCGGGAGATTTTGTCCGCTGGAACTATTATCTTTGCGATATTCGCAGCGGTGAATATTTACAAGATGAAGCCTAGCAGAAGTTAAACGCAGAGCATCGCTGGCAGGGCTCCGAACTACTATCTGGCCAACAAGCACTCTCTACTCTCTCAAACAACGGCCTATGCACAATATATCTCCTCCTGATTTTTTCGGTGGCCACTCTGATTGTCGCTCTTCCTCGCACGTTGGACCGCGTTGGCTGGCTGGGATTATTTAGTGTCTGCCTGATCACAATATCTGGAGTAGTCGCGATGATAGGTGCTGGTGTCAATCCTGTCCCTGGCCGAGTGCTCAACGCTACCGTTCCAACCTCGTTCTATCAAGCGTTCTTGGCTATAACTAACCCGGTACTTGAAGGTTGGCCGTCCGAGATATTGATACTAATTTTTTATTACGAAGGTCTTTGCTTACGCTGGTCAGTCGACATTCGACAGTCAATTCAGTTCTAATCTGCTCACGAGAAGGTCACTTCATGTATGCGGCATCTCTAGAGATATTCGGCGAAGTTCATGCTTCTGTTTAGGTTCTTCATATTGATATCTGAGATGAAAGAGCCGGCGGATGCAATGAAGGTCTGACACTGGCTGCTTTTCTCGTCTTTCGACTGATTCCGGCGTAAGGCTGCTTGGTGTCTTCAGGGTTTTTCGACCTTGTTTTACGCGGTATTCGCGGTGGTGATGTATATTTCCTCTCCGCTTTCCAGCAACATTCGCCTGAACAAATGCATCGCAGATATGTGTTCATTGGCAATACGGTAGCTTCTCCGGCTCTATTGTCTCTTCCTGAATCCTGGGCAAAGGCCACCTTTGCGATCGCACTGGGAAACTTTTTAATGTTGCGTGTTCACCAATTCCGTCCTCGATCCACTCACTTAAAACCGTGCAGTGCTGGTGGACTCTATTCCCATACAGCTGCCAAGATTGTTTTTGTGCGCTACTTCCGAGACACGAAGCACATGTATATGCACACGGTCTTGGGATGGGCCGTTTGGGTTGCGCTGTGCGTTGCGGCCGTAGCTGTTGCGTTCATCCTGGCTATCGCAGTTCCCATTTTTTCGTACTTGATCGGTGGCTGTTAATTTCTCAAGTTTCAGGCTCCGAGCTAAAGCTTGACAGGCATTGCTGCGTCTCTGTTTGCATCCTGGTATACTTACGGAATCGCGGGTTTCTTCTGGCTGCACGATTCCTACCATTTGAGGGGAGGATGGGCAGGTATACGTCGGAAACCAGGACAGGCAGCGTTGGCAGTCTTTACGATTTTGGTCGGCGCATTCGTTTGTGTAGCAGGTACCTACGTTTCCATTAAAGTAAGTCGAATTGTTGGCGTCGATGCAAGTTAGCTCATTGTTCAAAATTCCCCCAGCTGATTAACGACGCGTATAACGATGGATTGGTCGGAAAGCCCTTTAGTTGCTAGCTTGTAGTTGTTAACGTTGTGCTTCCGGAGCAGAGAAATGGAAACCAGTGTTCCGAAGTTTTGTAAACAGGCCGCGTCAGCCGCATGTGATATGATGCAGATTCACGCCACCAGCTCAGTGTGCAACATGGCTCAACCAGAACTGTATACTATACCCATATCTGCGCGCACACAAAGCCTCCCATGGAAAAGGAAACTAACTGCTCTGGCTTCGGGCATTGTCTTCTTTGTGGGATGCTTGCTGGTTGGTCCATCATCACTGTGCAACTACACTGCAGTCAACCCTAGGCCTTCTACAGATGAACGGCACCCAAATCGCATTCTTGCTTCCCTTATTCCTGCTTCCGTTCACGCGTCAATGGTATACGGACGGTATTCGGCACACTAAGAGGGCATTTGGTTGCCTCCTCAGTACGTCAGCTGCTTCCCGTTCTAATCCTATTTCGACTTAGACTCCGGCCAGTCCTCATGTCTCAATGGTTTGCTCCCACGAAGCTAGTGATTTCTTTCGAACGGCAGGGAAAAGGCAGTTTTACGGAGGAAGAAATTGAAAGGATCGTGGTGAAGAACGAGAACGGGCAAGTTGAATGGCTAGACCTGCCAACGAAATTTATCCTTATAGCGAACCATCAAGTGCGTAACCTCTGAAACCGCTCAATTTATCTAATATCGAATGTCCAGGTCTACCCGGACTGGTGGTATGGCTGGTGTCTCACCTATTTTATTGGGCCTCAAGGCGTCCATGATTCGATATATATCACTTTAAAGAAGAGTCTCCAGGTCAGCTTCAAATTCGGTGTTTGCTGGGCTTGCAAATAATGGAGCTTGTAGTGGATTCCCATCCTTGGATGGGGAATGCGCTTCTTCAACTTTATATTTCTCGCTAGGTCATGGGTATCTGATCGAGTGCAGCTCTCGTCCCATTTGTCGGCACTCGGTAAAGCCGCAGAGGAACACGACGATCCATTGGTTTTCTTGCTTTACCCTGAAGGGACCGTCGTCAGTAAGGACACTAGGCCGATAAGCAAGAAATTTGCTGATAAGATGGGGATTGTAAGTTTTCGAACGCGGTGACTTTCCGGGTCAGTTAAAAGGTCTTTTAGGACGACATGACGAACATGCTGCTCCCTCGGTCCACTGGATTGCAGTACAGCTTGCGCTCATTGGCCCCACGCATTCCTGACTTGAAGTTAATTGACATAACAACGGTCTATCCAGGTGAGCCTACTTTTATCTGACCATTATTCATCATTGAGCTCACAATAACATGGAAGGGATACCTCCCATGGGGTTTGCACTTCCTCCTCCCCCCTCCAGCGCTCTTTTGATCATTTTGTCGGCAGATACGGTCAGAGCTGGTACACCCTTCGGTCAATATTCTTGAACGGAGTCGCGCCGCCTGCAATACATTATCACCTGAGGCTTTTCAGCATGGACGACCTTCCGATCGGTGACCTGTCCCAAGCCAGGCCCACCGTCATCCCTGACTCGAAGTCTTCTGTTCTTGAAGTGGAAATCCCCGAAGCGGAGAAAGCGGCGTTTGATCTGTGGCTGCGAGAGTTGTGGCACGAGAAGGACAGATCCATTACCCAGTGGTTTGAAAGATCATCATTCGCCAAAACGAGTTATGAAATCCCGTTGAAGTTGCGGCAGACAAGGGAGATACTGGACGCGTTGGGCTTCTTTCTACCAGCCGCCATTGGATATGCGTGGTCGAGAATAAGGAAATGAGTCGTGTTCCCGGGTCGTAGTATACTTGTAATAATGGGCAGTTTAGATCTCATGTGAACTTGGTGTTTCCGTTTTCGACGGCAGACCGTTGCTCTTCAATTTTTCTCACCATAAACCTAGTATCATTCAGTGAGATGGGTTTGACAAAACGACACGTAGCGGAAACGAACAATGATGTATCCAGAAACCTTTCGACGCAGTTGGAACTATAGGGCGGGTAGTCAGTCCACTGGGGCGACTCAGCAGCTCGGTCGCGTCAACCCACAGGCAGCTCTCCTCGGAACGAGAAAACCTTGTCGACGGCGTACCGGTTACGCATCTATCATATCAAGATGAGATTTCCAAGGCGACGTCAGATGCAGTGCGACGTACTTGTCCCAACAGATGCCGGTGAAGTTATGGATGGATGAGTGAAGACGCGCCTCGGCTTGCTGCTTCTCCTAAAAAGACCGAAAGTTCTTTCTACACGGATTGAGACCGGAGTGAGAAGTCGAATTGAAGCGGACGCACTTGGGTAGCCTCGTCGAACTTGAAATTATTGTCCATGGCGGAAGTAAAAAACGAAGTTTGGAGGTCACGTCGTGACGCCGGTCAAAGCTGAGGATCAGAGATCAAACCGCACCTTCGGCTTGTCGTTCTCCTTCGGTCTTGCGCCGCCAAGGGTGTCGCCCCCCAGCAAGACCTCTTGAAATCTTAATTACTGACCCGTGCGCCCTTGCTCTTCAATATGGCAACTATTATCGTCCCGTCTGGCCACACCCATCCGCCGGGTTGGCCACCAGAACCTATTCCACCGTGAGGCCACGCCTTTTTAATCTGAACATCACGCACAACTCCCGTCTCAGTGTAGGGTATCTCAGCAGGAAAGCTTTGCCCATCAAACGCAACGACGCAGAGCCACTGACGCGTGAAGACGTCCAATATGGTGATATTTCCTTTGTTCGCGTGCACGTTCGACCATCAATTCTGACCTCGAGTGCTGCAGATCTACTCTACCATATATTTGCGGATAAAACTGGGGTTTTCCATTCTCCAATACCGGGAAAGATGTGCAGCTTTCGCGATCTGTACATCCATGCATTGTACAACTCCAACAAATGTTCCAAGGTGCTCAAGGACAAGATGGTCGATACACCCGCGTTCGGGGTGGAGCTAGCAAAAATTTCTTTGCTCACAAACGTCGGCAGAATCAACACAACCATGGCATGTGAGCCTTTTAGTTTTGTTCCATTACCAGAATATTCACCCGGACTTCTAGTCTTCCCGGAAAGTCAGCGGTTTACGTCGCTCTCTATTCCAATACTAACGTTCTCTGCACGGTGTAGTGAAGACTGCGTTACGAACATATCATCCTGTTCCGTCCTTGCAAAAAACAGACGGCAACGCGCAAGACGCGCCTCGAATAAAAAATTGCCTCAAAGCTGCTCTGCTTCCCTCGGAATTTAAATCGGTTCCACCCTCAACACCAGAGGAAATCCTGAAAAAAACAGTCAGTTGTGTGACTTTGTATCGTTCCAGTCGTAATTCCCTCCGTATTTTTCAGCGATCAGGACAATACCCTCCGACCAGCGTCGTGAATTTGATCTTTGTGTTGTCGAACCACGCTGCCGTGAGTGTGTCAATCTACGTCCGGGGTGCTTTTAATTCATTAAACTATTTGACGCAGCCGTTAGCGAACATTCATTTTGACGGCACCTTGAATTTTCTGGACCTTTTTCTACCTAAACCCTTGTCGTCTCAGGACCGCGCGCGGGTATTTCTTTGGCTGATGTATTACTATTTGGAGAACCCGGATGGCCAAAATCCTTTTGATGACCCGTATTCGCGGATGAACCCAGGCAAGGCGCCGCAGGTTAGGAAGCTAACAAAGGACGAGGAAGCCAAGGAGAATGTGGATACGCTGGAAGAGAGGGAATGGGGGGCTCTGATGTCAAGTTAGTCTCCGCACCTCCTTCTCACACAAGCTGATCTTTTTTTTCCCCCCCCACAGGTCAACGAAATGCATTTCTTTCTCGCCTGGTCTTGGCGGCTTCTGAAGAGCGCAAAGTCAAGTCTGCTGCCCCTCATTTCGTCACAGGTTCTCCTCAGACCCCTTCTATTCCGTGTACTAAGTTTTACAATAGCGCCGCCAGAATCACGTCGGCCACGGTCTTACATCGCCGAGATCCCGAAGGAAGAAGCGGCTTTCATGTATTATGTTCCGAACCACGACGTACCTTTTCGGGAACAAGACAGAAGTAGCTCTCACAATCAAAGGTCAAACAGGGCCTCGCCTGTCCAAGAACGCTCGATGTTAGAACGTGAACGGTCTTCTTCGATTCATCACAATCAACCTACTGACGTGAAACAGAGGCATGGCATACGGTCATGACTTATGATCCTTTGTTAGATTCGGACGAAGAGAGCCAGGACGAGAATGTCCGAATCGAATATAGTGAGAACATCCTTCAAACAATCGAGTTTGACTTGACATTTGATTCTTTTGCAGCCCGACGCCTAAGCGTCATAACTCGTTTGAGGGGGCGACCGCCCACGCCCGAGCCGTCGTTCGAGGACGCGCCATTGGGCAGATTTCAGCAAGTGCAGTCCTGGGACTAATTTTTGTGGAAACGCACTGGTCTAGTGCTTGTGTATTGGGCGCGGCCCACAGCAAAATATATGTATTAATGCTAATGCACTAGAGGCTCAGCCTACAAGATTGTGATTGTGGCTGATTGTGGCTAAGAGTGCTAATGAATGTGCTAAGTGTCGATTATGTTCCGCTCCGAGGTGGCTCAGCCAACCTCGCTGAAGGCCCGAGAAGCGATTAGGATACGAGTCTTTGCCGGTTTCTAAATAGTTGTGAGTGATGTTGCCCAACTATCGTACATACATTCCTTCCCCATGATTGAAAGCTTGAAATGAAAACAGAAATATAAAAACACAACAACCGGAGCAACCATGGCGAGAGATTATCAGAGGGGTGTGGCCATTTGGCAGCTAGAATCCACCAGGCATGGAGAGAACGGGATGCGCGAAACCGGAGCGTGCACGGGGGCCGAGCTCTGCGGGGGCGCTGCGGCGTTTCCACTTGCGGTCGATGGGGTCATCATGCGAGAGACCGTCGGAGAGACCGTTCTCGGAGGGACGGGTGCGCTTCCTGAGAGTAGACAGCATGTCCTTTGCCCGCCGTTCACGGGAGTTGAGAGCAAGGAGGTTGGACTCCGAGAGCTCGGTGGGCGACATCGATGAGGAGCGCGGAACGACGATCGTTGTCACCTGGAGGTTGGGCGACAAGGGGTAGCATGGGGAGCGTGGCGGCATGTTGGGCAGGTTATCTGCCTTGTCTGGCGTCGTGGAACGGACTGGCAATTGCAGCCTGCCGACGCCGATCGTGAGCCTCGGAGCGGTCGGCCGCGATTGAGCAAGGAAAGCAGGCAGGCGTGCTTTCCTCTCCGCGGCCTCGGCGCTCGGAGTACGGACGTGACCATGGGAAGATAAACGAGCAGATATCTGATCGAGGGACGGGATGGGTTTTGCTGGTTTAGCGTGGGTTGTGGGTTTGGGTTTGGGGGCCTCCGCCTTTGCCTTTCCGAGAACGGTGGGAAGGCGGAAGTCGACCTGTTCGACCCATGGCTTTCTGTGATAGGACAGAGGGCCATAGGCAGGGTTTTCATTCAAAGATTCAAACAATGCAAGGGGCGAAACCAGGCCAGGAGAAGGAAGTGTCTAAAGAAACACGTTAGACTGGGATTAACAAACTGAGGGTATTTATAGACTCACGTAGTTGAAAATGGCAGGAGAATCCGGGGGGGTCTTTGGCGTCAAAGTAGCGGTCGGGGACGGCGGAGCAAGAACCTTGGAAAGGAAAAGTGCACGACGCTCGACTGTACGGGGAAAACATTATCAGCATACGACTACGTAGAACAGCCTGTCGCGGACCTTGCTTCTTGCCATGGGCCTTTAGGGCTATCTCTTTGCGGAGATCTGTTCCTTTCTTGGCCCCGACTGCCGTGTTTCTCTCCTTGGAAGCCTTTAGTAACGCTTCAAAGCGCTCGCGCTCAAGTCCCTGGCCAGTGACGGGGCTGTCGGAGGGACGGAGCGGAGAGAGCTGCTTGAATCGGGTGCTGCTCGGCGGGGGAGTCAGGTGTACTGGTCTGAAACCGTCGTCGTCGTCGACGAGGGAAGACGACCAGGAGAAAGGGGAGCACGGCTCGGGTGCTCGAGTTTCTTCCTCGGCGAGAGACACCGATATTTCCGGAACATGGGCAGGGGCGAAATCCATGGTGAATGAACGGGAAAAGCTGAGGGTGTTACTAATGAATGAGGCGTCCAGCACCGGTGTGAAACTGCGAGGAATTGCACAGGCGGTCGGAGAGAAGGGTAAGCAGAAGGTGAGAGAAAGGAAAGAAAGCCTAACGGCAGACTAGCTGTAGAGAAAAGAAAGAAGGAATGAGAGTCTGCTATATTTGGGGCTGCTATGCAGCGTCCCGGTTGCGACACATCGCTTTGCAAATCGCTTGGTATCACTTGGCCATAGATTCGATCATTCTGTTCTGCTGGCGAGCTTCTAGCGCTTCCGCAGCCATACATATCTCCTTCTACGGCCATACATTCATCGCATAACAAAATCAGAAATTCCCGTATCGCACAGGAAGATCGTCCGCTGCCTCGCTCTATTCTAGGTCGTCTAGGCACATCGAGAACTGAGCTATCAATTTATCCTGAGTCTTATCTTGTCATCACACCGCGACGGCAGCAGCAACCTTTTCCTTGAACAGCTTCTCCGCGTCGGTCCAGACGCGCGCAGTCTGTCGGTCCGGGAACTCCAGTAACGAGGGCAGGAGATCGCTACTAAATTGCTCAGAAGCCTCTCGGGGCAGGAGCGTCGGCAAGTGGTCAATAGATATCACCGAGAGCGCGGGATTTCCAGCCCTAGATAGTCGTCAGATATCGCTGCCACGTATCAAATACATTGCTTACCCCACGTCCACAGCAACCGTAGGCTCTGCAAAAGTGGTATTGATGTTGTAGATCGGAATGGGGTTGAAGGGGTTCGTTGTATCGCAGCTGACGTCCACGACAACGGACAGCTTCCTTTGCGGCCCCGCTGCAATAATTTGATCCCTTGTTACAAAGGACGGTATTTGGCTGTTGAGATAGATGCAGTTGACGAAGATGTCGACATCTAGAATTTCCTGGAATGGGCCACCCTTGGTGGTCTCGTCTAGGTCCCACTTGACGATATCATCCCTGCAGAAAATTAGTATTTCGGTTGCGAGGAACGGATCAAAAGGACCAACTCTGCGAGCCCGATTTTCCTAAAGAGATCAACTGCGCCTCGCCCACACCTACCAAGGGCACCAATTACCAACGCTTTAACGCCTTTTCCGCTTCCTCCTAGCAACTGCTTGACGGTTGCGACCATCGCGTCTTCATTCTCGAACGGCCGGAGAAGTCCCAGTTTCTCCCCCTTCTGCTGCGACGATAACGCCAGGGCGCCAGCAGCAGCGCCAGCAAATCCCGCATGAAACCCGAATGCAGCGACGCGACGGCCGCTCGCGTCGTTGAGGAATTCGAGATCGTACAAAGTGCCTTTACCACGGTGGAATCGGGAGAGAACATCCGACCAGCCAGCCTGATTTTTGTAGCAGTGCGCGAATTGGATGTGGGTGTGCGGAAGAGGGTCCGTCGATTCCTGGAGCTCCTTCAATCCGATGATGGTCACCGTCTTAGGTGCTGTCGGCCAAGAGTTGTTCTCGACCAGCTTACAGCCCACGCTACGTGCGATGAGGTTTTGTCCTTGAATAACTGAGCCAAAAGCCTACGCTTCGTATTCAGAATCATCGAAAATCCTCTGTTCGTCGCGCTCCACGAAAACGTCAAAACCCGCGTCGATCAGTCGCTTGGAGGTTGTAGGTGTCAGAGCAGCACGGCGCTCGAATTCTTTGGTTTCACAGCGAAGCCAGAAGGTGGGTTTGGCCATTTTGGAGGATGAATGAGATAGTAAGACGCAGAAAATTTTACGCTGTCACTTGCTATTTCCGGAGTTGACTCGGCTCGTGTGATCGGATTTCGGATTTATTTCGTCGGAGCATCGGACGGAATTGACGGACGGAATCGGGAAGAAACCAGAACCTGGGTGAGCTTGGCCATCTTGGGTGCATCTTGCTCTAGCAGCAGCTTCAAAGTTTAAATTTCACTAGCTTCAACCTCGACAAAACTCAAGTAAGTGGGATCGATCAGTGGCTGTGAGATAACGGATCAGTTAATTATGATCCGTTTTCTATTCAACGCTTTCTTCCAATTCAAGCAACTTTCGAGCCAGTCCCAAATGAATTTATATGTAGACAAATACAGAAACCGAATTAAGAAGGAACACATTGCGAATAGACTGCCGAAGTTTAGCAAACATTTTGGGGCAGATAGTCAGAAACTCACAGGTATTCGAGAAAGTGCACGTGAATCCTACCAAAACGGTCAACTCGAGCTGTCTTCACATATAGATAGACGAGAACGCACCTGCAACGCACACGGTGGGCCCTGTCCAGCCCTGACCCTGAAATTACAGGTCAATATCGAATCGCAGTCATATGTGCCATACGTACACCACATTGACCAAAGGCGGTCTGTGTCCCGGTTGAGGCGGGCGCCGAAGAAGTTGTGGTCGAGGAAACTGTGGTGGTGGATTTGACGGTGGTCGTACTCGATACGGTCGTCGAGGATTTAGTCGTTGTCGCGCTGGTGCTGCTAGCAGTCGTCGAGGCGGGAGGTGCGGCACCGGAAGCGTCCCCGTAGAAAATTCCTGTCGTTTCATGTCAGATGGAGGTTCGACTGCATGGTTTCAGAACAGTACCTCTTCCGTTCGTTCCGATATACACTCTAGCGGCATGGGCATGTTAATCCAAGATACCGAGCTTGAGGGAAGTGTCTTACCGTCCGTAAATTCTGGGATCGCCGGAAATAACGTTCGAAGATGCAGACCCCTGTTTTACTGCGTCAGTATCGTCGTGCTGCGAGTGAAAGCAATTTACAAAGCCATGAGCAGCATCATTGATCTGGATCCAGTTGACACCCGCATCGTCGGACCTGAAGTACCCAACCGTGCCGATTTTGGCAGCGGCGAAGATGGCAGGGTAGCTGGTGGCGGTTTTGGGTGCTCCGAGAGCGATGGCCCAGGCTGCAGTAATACCGGGGATTGCGGTGAACGAGGTACCGAAGTTGGTAGAATGGAACAAGCCCGTGTCGGTGGAAACCCAGACATCACCGCTCACTTTCGGGTTGACGACGATCTTGACGGGCGAGGCCGAGACACCCAGGACAGACTGTTTCGCGGCGAACGTCTTTCCGCCGTCCGTGGACAGGTAGAAAGTGTTACTGTTGGCGCCATAGAAAACAGAGTTGTTGAGTTTGTCCGATGCAATTGCTGCAGTGGCAGGAAGAGAAGAAACCGCGGTGAAAGGGTTAGTAAACTGCGACACCAGAACACCTTGGCCGTTGGTTCGCCATAGCACAGTGTCGGCGTTTGCTGTTTGTAACACGTCTCAGGGAAGCTCAGGAAGGTAATCGTGAAATAACTTGCCAGAAAGTGCCACCTTTCCACCTGTCCACCTCCATTAGCCGGCATCAAAACCACTCAACAGCAGAAGTCACCTTGGACGTTATCGGCGGCACCGAAATCCTGAGACCAGGTCTGCCCACCGTCGTTCGAGAGGGCAACTTGTTTCCCTGATGTGCTGGTAGAAAAATCCGTTTCAAAAGGGAAACATTTGCAAAAAGGAAGAAAAAACGTACGAATCACCAGTTCCAATCCGGACAATACTGTTAGGAACGTTTCCGGCGAAATCCAAGTCCGCGGTCGTAGACCACTTCGGGTTGGTCCAAACCACAGACGGGGCCTGCAGATGGAGTCGTCAAAAAAAAATCATCAATAGCCAGACTGGCAAACTCGCCGTTGTGACACTGTTGTGGACAAAGCCTGCTCAACGCGTTAGCGATGTATCAACTAAACAAAAATACCCAGACCTTGAATGTCTCCGAGAGCAGAAATCAGAGGAGGCCCAGTCGGGGGCGATATCAAGCCCTGGACAGACGTTTCTTCGATACCGTCAGCCAGAGATGAAATGGACACGTTGTGAGTGGTATCCCACTGTTCGGACGTCGAATTAGAACAGTATTTTTTGTACCGTAAATGAACGTACGTTTTTAAGGTTGTGGCCGCCATAGATAGTGGCACCGGTGCCGTATAGCCCTTGAAACAGTCATGAGTTTAAGAGCTTCCTAGAAGAACATTCTACCGACAGTGGTTGGAGTCGAACGGGTCGATGACCAACGCTGGATGAAAGTTTAGGCAAGGGGACTCGTGAGTTGTTGAAAACGTACCTTCCATCATCCACCCGATTTGCAGGTCGCCGGGTGTACCGTCCACAAAGTTCGGTCCCAGCCATGGCGCCAGGGAGTCCGAGTAGGAGTAGAATCTATTGATTTTCTGCTCAAACGATGATCCATTTCAACCGTTTCGACTTACTTGTTCATCGTCGGATAACTCAGCCAGCTCCAAAGAGGTGTCCAAGAAGCACCACCGTTTGTCGATCGGTAGATTTGACCATCGGGCCACCAGGAGTTGAGGGCAGCGACCATGATGGTACCGGGGGTCTTCAAGTCGACAGCGACACCGCCGAAGCCAAAGTACAAGTCGGATCCAGTCGCCTGGTCCAACGATGAGAGCCGTTAATACGAGACTGAAATGTTTTTTACCGGAGTAATATCCGTCCCTGGAGTAATGTTAGTGCGGAACGACCAGCAAGCGCTACGACTTACAGACGGAGGAGGTCAAATTGTACTTGAAAACACTTCCGAGAGTCCCATCATACGGACCGGCTGTTTGCAGTCAGATCTCTTCCTCTCCGCAGAGTGGAAATTCATACCGCCATTCGAGTACGAGATATATAATACTTTCTCGGTCGGAGATAGAACACCTTTGTGCGGGAGGTAGGTGGTGTTTTGGCCAGCAACAGCAGACCCTACACGAAATTCAGTAGCCATTTTCTGTGCACGCATCATCGACATACAGGTAGATCCGCCGTTCGTCGATACAAAGATGTTGGAAGATCCTTGGTTGGCGACACCGACGAAAATGCGGGGTGTCGGAGAGCCGGCGGTTCCGGAAGTAGAATCAAAAGTGACCCATGCGATACCTGTGGACTGAAAGTCAATCGGGGAAAGTTGGCGAGTTAGAAATAGACTTATATCAGTGCAGAGTTGTATCCAGTGCTGTCCGAGGGGTCGGGAGCATAGGTTCCTTGAGGTTGCCATTATAGCATATTCACCATGTGCTTGTGTATACTTACCGACACTGGGGAAGCTCGTAACTTGAGCCCTGAGAAAGCCAAGCTGTAAGCCGGAAAGTATATTTGGTTATTGCGGGAACTTGCCAAGTAGCGCCGAAATTAGTGGACTTCCACAATCCCTTTCCGGATGCGGCTCCGAAGAATAAAATCCCGTTGCTGTTGGGGTCAACCACGAGGCGCTATTGGCAAGGCTGAGAATAGCAACGGAGATAAGGAGAATCCCACATACCTCTCCCTACGTTTGTCGGTTGCAGTGTCAGAGCACGGATATCAATGACACTTGGGCTGAAGCTCTTACCATTCCTGTTCATAGGTTGCCGGTTAGCTCACATATTCAAAATCTCAATATGCACTTGCCTCTTCCCGGCATGTTTCCTTGACAGAAAGTGTCAGTTTTGATTTGGTGGCGGATATCTCCACTAACCTCCGACTTTGAAAGGAAGAGGGGATGCAGTGAAGGTTGCGCCGTAGTCGGTGGAGATAAGAATATTGCCATTATTTGGGCTGTTAAAAACAGGTTAAACTCCAACTCCCCTGCATACGATCAAGTCGAAAACTCAACTCGAAGCTATTGGTATATCCACCGCAGGCCTAGAGAGACAAGTCGATATTAGGACCGGATTCCGGTTAATTGTAAATAAACGGCTAACCAAGTACAGGCGGTTAGTTTGCACAGGGTCGGTGGCGATCGCGGCTACGCCCCAGTAGTTCCACGTTGAATCTGGGGGAATTTCAAAACCTGCCAGTCAGCACAACTACTTTTATTTACCGCTGGCGAAATCCAACAGAGGCGTCCACGTATCTAAAGTAACAAGTATGAGGGAAAGGACCCAAAAATCAAAAAAGCGAACAAACCAGTGGCCGCGTTGAGTTTGTAAGCCCCGCCGATATCAGTTCGGGCGTATGCAACACCCTAGTATTAATTCGTTAATGTGCAAAGTCAAAGGAGAACGGCATGAATAGCTACCTGCTCCTTGGGGTTGAATACGATACCTGGAACGAAGCCTCCACCGCCGCCAATCTTCACGTTCTTCCATGTGTACGCCTGAGATGCTGCATCAACCAGAGGGGCAGCGATGGTTGCCACCAACACCGCGAGAACGCTGTAGTAAGGCATCCTTCAGTGAGTTCGTGCACACCCGAGGAGCTCTCTTTTATATGCATACGCATTCGGTGCACGATATTCCGAAAAATCTGCGGTACTCTTACTCTGGGAAAACAGGACCCGATGGAGAGATTGTAAAATCTGGGGTAAATTTCGGACTTTTTGGGTGCCGGGAGCCGTTCGCGTTCTCAGGTAGAGAGCAGCAGCATGATGCAGGGACACAGGATCCATCTGTCGTTTTCACGGCGCGCCAGCCAGCCAGAAGCAGCCACGAGTTCACGCGGAGAAGAGTCGGTTGATAGCTTGACCGTCTGACAGAAGAAAAAGAGACTAAATCGACGGTTCCTAGGTCAGTTCTTCGGAGGAATGACGCCATATAGAGGTGGCAAGGTGGCAGGCAGTCGCACATCATACATCCGTTGTTGCAAAGGTTGAGTTCAAGTTCAAAGTCCGGCCCGGCACGAGCCGCTACTAGTCCCCATCAACATCAACATCAACGGCGCTTAGGAGTCTAAGCGACGCGCCTTGTGCCAAACTGGTCTTTTGTCTTTTGTTATCCGGCCTCAAATACCGCCGCTTGACAGTGAATATTAATCTCTCTCTCATAGCCCCCCATTTTCAACACTCATTTCACGCTCTTTTTAGATATTCATCATGTCCATTCACGATTTCGACTCGAGAGCTGGCCTCGAAAGGATGCTCCTTCATTTCGGCCACGATTCCTCACACTCTTTGTCTCCCACAACCGCCGCCCTAGATGGTTATGTCGTCGTTCCCAGGTCAGATCGCTTACCGTTGGCCGCAAAGTCGCACAACATCGAGGTATGTTGAAAATTGAAATATTCAACTCACTGCAAAGGTTCTTACTAGAACTAGAGCCGTTGCATTCCGAGAAGGGCGAGTAAGCCTACGAAACTCGTATCCGAGGTCCCTCGCGTTTGCCTCACGGTATCCTCTTCCCGCCCCTGTACGCCCGGAACGCATGCCGACGAGAGCGAGGCCATTTCCCTCTCAAGACCGTGCACGCCCTTCCAGCCCCTCCCTCCTGTCCTTGCGACCTCACCACTGCGTTTATCCTCTTTTCTTGACGACATAACACCCCATTCGTTGCATAACGAACCCACCGCTCCTTCTCTCACGTCTGAAACACCTTCACCACAGCGTGTCTTCCACCAATTATCCATCGAAATTCCCTCCGTCTCTCACCCAAATAGCCCCTACGTGCCCTGGCCGTCCCCAGTCCGTCGCAATATCCTTCGACCCCTGAGCCCGTCGTCTCAGGTGTCCCGGTTCTCGGATTATTCGCGCCCATATTCGCGCAGCGGGGCACGCGCTCCTGAGCCACAGGAGGAACCTCACTACATCGTGCCGCACAATAAGTTCCTCCGGTTGTCGAGGAGCTTCAAGAATCTTAGGAAGACGGTCAAGCAGAGTGTTAAGCACGTAAAAAATGCTCTCAGAAAAACCTCTAAAGCCAAGTCTCCCGAAGCATCTGTCGAGGTAGCGGTCCCCCCGATCCGCTACCAGTCTCCGACTCCTCCCTTGCCGTCTCCAGTAGCATCATGCGAGTCGTCCAACACCAACACGCTTGCCGACTGGCTTCGGGAATGCGAAGCGAAGGTGGAGCGGGCGACACCACACTTTATGACCCTCGAGGAGTACGAGGAAAGAGGCAGTTGGATGGACTTGTCGACCGTCCAGGACGAATCCGAGATTCGGTCCCCGCCCTCCGAACAGTCCCTTACCCCGGCCCCGATGTCTCCGACTTGCATATCGCCGTGCCACGACTCATTGTTCCCACACCTCTCCATGCATGACATCTGGCCCACACCTCCGCACTACCTCCCGCAGGCCCGGGCATTCTCTGACGAAAGGGAACGGGAAATAAGCATGCCTGGAGGCTGGAACTCGAGCCAGAGACATTTGCCCTGCGCCATATAATGACCTACATTAGTCTAATCCCTACACCCTACTTTAGTGCTGTACTAGACCGCGCATATATTTCTAGACACTCGATTTGTATCTCCGTTCATTTGTAATATACAGCAAGTCCCTCTTTGAATTTTCCTTGATCCTCATTCAAAATTACGCTCGATTCAAGCTCGGTCTGAAATGATTCGCGTTGACCATTGCGACACGTGACCGCGCCTTGTATTCCTTTTTTACCACACCCACCTGCCTTGTACTACATCTGGCACAACGTCGTCGACCATGTCGAGTATTAAATGCCTTGCGACCGCTGTCTCTCCCATTTTCCGCTATGCCCCGCTTGGAAGCCTTCCCCTTCACTCCGCATCATAGCACCGATGAACCGTTGTACGCTGTTGCCGATTCAGCAGACCTCCCACCCCCGAGTTTGCCATCCTTGGAGGAACCCATTGCTTCAGAGCGCATATCCCCCCGCGCGGATTCTGCGTCCGGATTCTTCAGGGCCCTCTGCCAGACCTATCGACCGCCGTCCCCACCGGAGTTCGTTGACGACTCGGAAGCCGAAGACGCGCCCGCAGTCGACCCCCCAGAATTTCCTGTGAACTGGACAGGGGAACCTGAAAAGTTGCCAAGCGAAGCATCTCCGCGTAAACCCTGGAAGAGGTCGGGATGGATACAGACCATTTTTGGGTTTTTGCTGGAACCGCTGTTACTAAAGGAAGAATCTCGTATACCTCTGGTGCCAGAAGTCGAACAGCCTGAACCGCTTCCAAAAGCAGAACCTGAACCACTGGCAGAAAAATATCGAGGCGGTGTGCTGAAGAAAGCAATTTACACCCCGCATGGGAAGTGGGCGTGGGCAGCTGGTTTGCCGTTCAAGGAATCCGGCCCTGCTCTGCTCTTGTCGTGTGAGCCTTTTGTTTCTTACCACCATTTGCATGTAACTGAGGCAAGGTTAGCGGGTATAATGTGTTCGGCTTTCCTGAAGACCGGTCACATTCTCGATCGGCCAGTTCAGCTTGTTTCCAAAATGTACGCCTCCAACGATTATTTTGTGTTCGTACTAACCCTGCTTTTGGCTTCTCAGTTGGCTGACGAAAGAGAAATGGCACGGCTTCTTCTCTGAGGTGCGTGATCGAAACTTGTCTATTGCGCCGCGCATACTCATATCCTTACAGCTTGCGCTCTACAAAGTGCAGCTCAAGCCCCTACAAGGGCGCGTGGTTCCCGCCATCATCAACGTCTACTCCTGCACAGGGGCTGTCGATGTCGCCATGGAGCCTCCGCACCATTCCTTCTGGATCGAAGCGTCACCAGACATGCCCCACGTCCTGAAGAAGCGCTGTGTGAAGGCGTTTCGAACAACTTCACGCCGCGGGCGTCCTCCATGGGGACGTCGAGCTGCGCCACATGCTCATCGGGGGCGACGCGCGGGTGACGATAATCGATTTCCAAGCGAGCCGGGCGCTCGAGCCCAATGCGGCGGTCGGCCTCGTGGCTGCGACGCCCGACGAACTGCGAATGGAGATGCGCAAGGTCAAGTTCAAGCTGGACTACGAAGACGCGCGCGCGCGGGAGGACGATAAGCTTATGCGCGCCGCACGGCTGGCACGGAGGAACCAGAGGGACGAGGAGCCGTTGCCCGAAGACGTGCGGGATCCACCTGTTGATTCGAGAGTGTGGAATCTGGAGTGGATCTCGGCGCCTGTGGAACCCACACGTTTCATTATGCCCGGCCAAAGCGAGGAAGATGTAATGACCGCGGTGGAGGAGTTTCTCACTATTCTCGAACGGTTGGAGGAGGAGGAGGAAAAAACGCGCGGAGACACAGCGACAACGAGGCGGCGGAGGGCGTCGCCGGACTTTAAGCCCCCCACAGTCGTCCCTGCAAAATCGTCTTCTACGCCATCTGTAGGCAAGGGTTTTGGAGCAACGGTGGTGCCGCCGGCGACGCGAGGTTCGGCCACGAGGAGGCCGTCGCCGGACTCCAAGTCTCGAGTGGTTTTACCTCCCCAATCACGAGGCAAAGCAACAAGCGTGACGCCGACGACGCTCAAGCGAAAAAGTGGCTGCGACCGCCCGCAGGAGGACCGTAAACGCATTCGCTTCGACGCCAGTCCATCCATATCGCGCTCTCCACCTCCCGCCTATGAAGAACATCCCCCCACAATCACCCGTTTGTCGCCAACACAACCTCGACAGTCTCAGCTCACACCGCCACGTGCGGCTGCGCTGCGCCTCGACCCGTCCCCGCCGTCCTCGGCAAAGCGCAAGCGCGATCCAGACGCCTATGACGAGTCTCTCGAGACGCGTGGCCGGCCCAAGATGCGGATATCCTTCTCGTGCGACGCTTCCGACCCTCGTTTATCGTTTATCGGTGGTTCCAGACACGCCAGATGTTCATGATCCAGAACATGTGTCTTCTAGATCTCCCATGGAGGTGCCAGTTCCGCCCCCATTGCTTTCGATTCCGTTCGTCGATAACATGTGGCGGGTGGTGTCTTGATTTATGCCGCACATGTACTACGAGTATTAGATATCTTTTCGTTCATGTAGACTTAAGAATTATTTGACCACCGAGATATTCAGCAATTGTGTATCAACAGAAGACATGCCCGCGAAAGCGTTGTTGCAACTTACTGTCGTGATTAACATTACTATTCAAGCCATGTTCGCCGTACATGCAACGCGGCGCCGTAACGCTCGTTTACTTCGACGGCGGCTCGAGGTTGGGTCGCACCGACCAAAATAACACTGCCAACGTAGGCAGGTCTGGCCGCATCAGGCGTTCGCGCGGTCCTCTTCCCAAGCCTGCATCCGCGCAAATGGAGTAAGCACACAGTCGCGACAACCAATATACTGATCACACCTCGAAGAACCGCCGGCGGTCACCGACGCGAACACCACGACAGCTGCGGAGCCCCAGCGTCGCGAGCTTGGGACAGCCGTCGAGGACGAGGAAGAGGCCGTCGCCTGGGGGATGCTTAGCTTACGCCCGCGGGGGAACAAAGGCCACGCTACTCACTCGTCATCTTCGTCTCTGCGACCTCCAGCCACGCAAGGGCGGGGCACGCCGCGAGACACGGCGCCGCCTCGTCGTCGATGCCCGTGTGGTTCAGCATGAGCGTCTCGAGCGCCGGCGGCGGGTCCCCCGCAAGGCCGACGAGGTGCCGGCTCCGCAGCGCCGGGAGGCCGGACAGATTGAGCCACTTGCATCCAATCAGGACTCGTTATGTACGACGGACGAGGGGGAAACGCGCCGACAGACCTTGCACCTCCGCCCGACCGCGGCCACAAACGCAGGAAGAGCGTCCTTGAGCTTCGTGTTCCCCACGAGGCTGACGCTCTGCAGCGCGGGGCAGCCCCGCAGCGCCGCGAGCACCTTGAGCAGCGCGGGGTCCGTGAGCGTCATGCCCGAGTCGATCGCGGCGATGCTGCGCGGGCTCGCGCCGAGCGCACCGAGCGCGAGGGTCTGGAGCGCGGGGAGGCGCGGGAGGAGCGCGAGCAGGTCCGCGTTGGAGGTGTTGGTCGACGTGAGGGAGAGCTTCTCGAGCGCGGGGAGGGCGTACGCGGCGTCGCCGGCGAGGAGCGGGTGCCGCACGGCGGTGAAGGAGATGTCGAGCCGGCGGAGGGCGGGGCAGAGCGGGAGGAGGGCGTTGAGGGAGGTTTCGGAGATGGAGAGGCGCGCGAGTTTGAGGGTGTGGAGGCTGGGAAGAGAGAGGGCGGGGGAGAGCATCTTGGCGAAGGTGGTGTCCGTCTGCGTTGCGCGTCAGCCGCACCGTTATGTTTCTTGTGACGAAGAAATATATGTACCCAGTTCGAGATTCCCGCAAGCTTGAGAACCTCGAGCCCCGGACATGCGAGCAGCACGGGCTGGAGCGACGCGGGGGTCGTTGCGGTGTAATTCAGGTTGAGGACTTGGAGGCGCGGGCACGACGCGGCGGCAGCGACAGTTTTCGGCCCCACAAGCGCGCAGCCCCTGGGAAGAACAAACAAACGAGTCACTTAGCGCTCAGCGTTGAGTCAGGGCGGAGCCGAGGGGGCAGCAGACCGCAGGACGAGGCGCTTGAGGGCCGGGAGGCGGGGGAGGACGGCGGCGAACGCGGCGTCGGGGATCTTGTCGAACCCCGACAGCTCGAGGTCGCGGAGGTCGGGCATGCGGTCCAGTGCGCGCACGGTGTGCGTCTGGACGCCAGGCATCCCGCCGGTTCCGCCGGTGAGGGCGAGGATGGGACCGCGGAAAAAGTATGTGACGAGAAATTCGTGCTTGAGGAATGTGGGGCAGACGCGAATGAGCTCTGCGAGGAGCCGCGGCAACAGTGTATCCGGGAGCGCTTTCAGGTGGACAGACACGCTGGCCCAGACGCGCTCGTTGTTGCGCAGGCGCACAAAGCCGTCTGCAAAGGCTTTGGAGCACAGTGTCGTTAATGTTGGCACAGAGGTGTAGCGCGTTGCGCGGGTGCTCAGCGCAGACGAGGCAGAATCTGCAAATGCTGCAACCGGCGAGTCGTCCTCTGTCGGGGCGCCAAACTCGCGCGTTGTCCTAGCCCTTTTGCGCGACATGACCGTTCGTGTAAAGGGGCGAATGATGCCATCAGCTCCAGATTAGATTCTTGAGCATAGATTACAGCACTCAAAAATCGTACACCTCAGGTCGATCGCTCTGGAATCCCACTCGCTTGCGACTCTTCTTCACTGGCGCCGCCTGAACAGGCTCGGCCGCAGGAACACCCTCGAGCGCGATCTCGACCGCCGCCACCACTGGCCGTGGCGGCGGCGCAGGCGCAGTGACCGCACTGGGCGGCGCACTCGTCCTGCGCTCCCCCACCCCGCCCTCCGCATCCAAATGCACCGTCTCGAACACCAGCCTCTTCCGCGTGCACTTGAACCCGAGGTTGTTCTCCCCGCCGCCCGCGCCCGTGCCCGTCCCACGCAGGGCCGAGAAGCGGTCCGACGCGGCGACGAGCGTGGCCGGCGCAGGGAGGGTGTGGATGCGCAGGAGGCCGTGGTGTCCCGGGAAGGCGGCTGCGAGGGCGGGGTTGGCTGGTGCGCGTGGGATTATTGCTCAGTGGACGAAGTTGAACGGGGGACGCACCGGTGAATGCATCCATCGTGATCGCGCCGTCGGAAACCCAGCCTATTTTCTGGTGCCAGCCCGACCCTGCGGGGTCCCCAGACCACTCGGCTGCGAGGCTCACGGACGCGCAGGCCTGTGGGTGCCGTCGGAGGAGCGCGCGCAGGGCGTGCAGGAAGCGCAAGATATCCTGCACAGATCTGAGCATTTGCGATGATCGTGTCGGGAACGCGTACCTGCGCGCCGAGATCGCCCCAGCTGGGGGAGCCGAGGGTGGGGACGCATACGCGCAGCGGGGCGGACGCGGCGGCGAGCACCTCCGCTAAACGTTCTAACACGCGCGTGGTCGTCCGAGTAGCTTCGAGAGGCACGAGCACGAGCCGGCGAGCGGCCACGGCGTCGGCTATGACCGCGGGCGGGACGCGAGTACTGAGGTCAAACGTACGACACGCGTCTGCTGTCGTGCTGGAGTGGGTTACACTAGCTCGACAGTAGAATGACGGGGCACCTACGCTGAGGACGCGGGGGCGGCGACGGTGGTCTGGAACTGCTTCATCTGCTCGTAGCGCCAGGCGATCGTAATCTTCTCATCGGTCCGCGTCTCTGGCTTCGCATCCTGCTCACCGGAAGCAAGCCACATGGAATCGCCCACCCATGTTTCGGCATGATCGCCAACGACGCAGACTTGCTGCTGGGAGGCGAGGCCCTGTGCGACAAAGTACTTTTGGACGAGTTGGCCGTATGCCGAATGGAGGTCCGGGGCGGTGAGAACCAGGGAGCATGAGAGCGGGAGTCCACCGCCGAGGATATCGTCGAGCGAGGGGATGCCGGTGGAGACGAGGGGCGTCGTTTGCGGAGTGCTGGTTTGCCTGGTTGTTTTTCGTTTGAAGGACATGGCGTTATCTAATCTGATCGCCGACAAAAGCTGGGCGTCTTAATCTCTTGCGACGAACTGTTGAACAGTTCTCAAGAACATGATCAAGGTGGCATTGAGTCGCATAAAGGACGCTGCCTAGATCTGTATTTTTTTCATGATCTCCTTATTCATTAAAAGACTTGTTTCAGCGGGATGAAACGAGGGTATCACCGTACACCCCCGGGGTACAGCGGAGTATACGCAGAGTAACTACCGCATTACGAGAAATGGTGGCGCGATGGGCGTGAAGGACGGACGCGGGGTTGGGAGAGGGGCGGGTCTGTGATGAGTGTAAGGGGTCGAGGCTGTTCGATATGTCGGTCAGTATAGGGTGAAGGGTAGTCTTAGACGTCCTTATTTATTGAAAGACTGAGGATAGGGTGAAGCGAAGTGTATTGATGTTGTTGCAGACAAATAGTAGTGAGCGTGCTTGCTGTCTACTGTGCCGGTCAATGGAGCAGAGGACCTCCTGGATGTCACTTTCAGACGGAGACTCGGTTTACGACCAAGAAGACGACCAGAGCCCAGGTATGTGTGGCTGTCTATTTAGGGTGCTCCTAACTATACCTTTTGGGTCTCACTTCTCCCACTCTCCTTCCAGCCTCCGCCATGGCCTCTCAGGCCGTCCTCAACCTCGCCTCACCGTTGGCACCAGAATCAAACAAAAACATCGCCCTCTACGGCTACCGCGACCCCAAGTCCTTTGCCCGCCCTCCAAAGCTCAACCACGGCCTCCCCGACCCTAGCCAGTTCCCTGACCCGTATCCCTATCGTCAGCAGCACTCTCTTTCCTCCACCCCCCCGGCCCTCTCCTCCTCGTCCTCGGGATCCGCCCGCTCGTCCGCGTACACAAGCGGGGGCAGCGGCGGAAGCGCTTTAGCCGCCGACTACTCACATGTCCGCGTCGCGTCAAACGACAACAACGACGACGGCCGCATCACGTCCGACTCCGTCTCCCAACTCGTCGAACGCGACCACCGCATCCAAGAGCAGTCCCGCTGGTCCGAAGCCAGCATTCGCTCCCGCTCCTCGTCCGTGAGTAACGACCACATGTCCCCCCGTCTCCAGCAAAAGAAGAGCTACGACATGGGTTGGCAGCACTCGGTCGATGAGCGCGACGAGCTCGCCGCCAGCGAAGAGGAGACCGACGAGGATCAGATCCTTCTCCCGGAAGATGATGATCAGGACGACGACGAGGAGCGCACGTCGGCCGCCCTCATTGCAGACGAGGGTCGCGGTATGATCGTCCAGGGTGAAGGTCTCCCCCTCACAGACCTCCTCGTTCTTCCCGGTACGTCCTATCATTCCCAACTCGTGCCCGCCTGACTGCCATCAGGCACGACCCATCTCCTTCTTGGCTCCTCGGGTTCGCCCAACGCCCTCCCCTCCTTTCTCACTACCGTCATTCCTCAAATTTGCACGTCCCTGCTTGCCCTCGATCTCTCTGCTAATTTTCTAAATGCCCTCCCCCCGAGCCTTGCACTCTGCGTGTGCCTCGAGGAGCTCAACATCGCGTCCAATCCCCTGCGCGTTCTCCCGGTATTCCTCGCCGATCTATTACACCTCCGCGTCATCATCGCAGACTCAACCGGCATCAGCACCCTCCCGGATACTCTTGTTGATCTAGACAAGCTTCACACGATCAGCATCCGGCGAAATAAAATGCACGCGCTCCCGAGCTGGCTGTCTCTCCTGCCAGTATTGCAGACGCTCTATGTCGACGGAAACCCCTTTCAGGGCCCATGGAAGGCCCTGGTCGAGCCTCTTCTCGCCAAAGTGCCCTCGACCCCGATATACCCGCTCTCCACCCCGACCTTCCCCCTCCACTCTCCGTCTTCAGGGGACCAAGACACTGACGACGACCTGTCCGAGCCCCCTAGCTCCGGCCCCAACGGCCGGAGATTTGAGACATCCCCTGACGAGGAGGAGCACACCATCACGCCCGACCGCGCGCGCTCGCCAAGTGAGGGCCGAGGCCTCACGCGCACGCGCACCACCCCGAACCGCCCGCACCACCCGATCCCACGCCGAGGCACCGTCGCCGCCAACACGCTCGAGGACCCGGGCTACTTTGCCGACCACGAGGTGCGCCGCATGAAGAGCGCGGGCGACCTGCGGCTCAACCGCGCTGGGGAGCCCGTTCCGCGGCCGCCGATGCAGCACTACGCTACGTCGCAGTCGAGCACGAATCTGCTGAGCCAGACGCCGCCGCGGCCGGGCATGCAGAAGCGGTTTGCGAGCGTTGGGCCCGCGGCTGCGATGGCGATGGACGGGGGCCCATCGCGGAACGCCGTCAGCAGCGCACGGCCGCAACTAACGCAGTCCCTGTGGGACAACAACCACACGTCGCCGGACGGGGACGAGAACGCGTCACGATCGTCGTCCTTTGTCTCGCAAACGCCAGCGGCGCAAAACAACACGTCCCCGCCGCGGATAATGCCCGTGTTTGACGGCGCGAGCACAATCCGCGCGGGCAAAGAGAAGAACAGCCGGTGGGGCTTTTTGAAAAAGATGTCGATGGGCAAGATGAAGGCCGACCCGCCGTCGCCGCGCCCCATGCCGCAGCCCGCCCCGCGCATCATGCGCGGGCCCGCGACGGCGCCGATTTCGGACGCGTCCCCCGGGCGGTTTAACCAGCTGCCGCAGATCAACATGCGCATCTCGACAACGGGCGCACTGGACGCGTTCAGCCCGCCGGCGATACACACCCTCCCCCCTGCCGCGGAGGAGGAGGAACCGCCGCGCGCAGCACGGCCGCCTAGCGTTGCCTCCCCCGCGTCTTTGGCGCCGCCGAATGCCCTGCTGGTGCCGCCGACGACGCGGACGGCGAAGCGGCGGAGCTTCCTGCCGCTTGACACGCCTGCGCTGTCGCTGAACATCCCGATACCCGAGGCGGCGGCGTTCCTGCCGGGCATGACGGCGACGGGAGGCGATGCGGACGGGGCGGATGCGGCGCGGGGGGAGACGCCGAGCCCCGTGGTGGAGAGCTACCTGCGCCGCGAGGAGGAGCGCGCGCGGGAGGCGTACCAGCGCGCGCTGCGGTCCGTGATGGCGTACCTGAAGGACATGAACGACCTGGGGCTGTCGCAGCAGGCGGCGGGGATGGGGGTGTACGGCGCGAACGGGGACGAGGCGCTGCAGCCGCGGTCGCGGCGGCCGACGGTCGCGGGGATGGAGCGGGAGGCGAGCCTGTCGAGTATTGGGAGCAGCGTCGACTCGGCGGGGCAACTGCGCTCGTTGGACGGGTCGACGGTGATGAGGGGCGGGAGCTCGACACAGACGAACAGCGTGGCGACGACGGACAGCAGTGGGTCCAACGACGAGCGCAAGTTCAAGGACGACAAGGGCAAGCGGGCTATGGTCGTCCGCGAGATTGTAGTGTAAGTCGTTTGAGATGATTGGCGCCGCTGCTGTGTGCTGACCGGAGGTGACTGCACAGAACGGAGCGGACATATGTCAAGGGCCTGCAGGAGCTCGTCGACATATACATCAAGCCCGGCGCAGCGCCCGTCAATGTCCTCGGCGGCTCGAGCAAGGACACCGTCGTCCCCGCACCCGAGCGCAGGGTCGTCTTCGGTGGCATCGATGCTCTGTTCTCCTTCCACAAGGAGAGCTTCCTCCCCGCGCTCGAGATCGCAGCCGCCCCGATCATGAAATCGACTGCCGAGCTGGCAGAGACGGACGCGGACGGACAGCTCTCGCTGAGTGTGGCCAAGGCTATCGGCAGCATGTTCCTCAAACACGCCGCCTTTATGAGGATGTATTCGAGCTACATAAAGTAAGTGTTTCGTGATATTTATCTCGTTGCTCGACTGGGAATAATGCATTGACCCACCGCCCCGCCCGTAGCAACTTTGACAACGCCGTACAACGTGTCAAGAATTGGTCAGCCGCAGCGGGGCCGGCCAATGCGCCGCCATCGATGACGCCGTCTACGTCGCAACTCGCGGGGCTCGGGCTGGCGTTATCGGCTATTTCGCCCCCAGGCGTTGCCCCCGACGCCGGTGCCGCGTCCGGCGTCCCTGCGCTCACCGCAAGCCAACGGAAGCGGCTGCGGTCGTACCTCAAGCGGTGTCGGATCAGTCCTAGACATTCGCAGCTTAATCTCGAGGGCTACTTATTACTTCCTGTGCAACGGATACCGCGGTACCGAATGCTGGTGTGTTATTTTTACTCTCAGCGCCACAATAACTGATCTTAATTTGTTCGTAGCTGGAAGAATTACTCCGGGCAACGCCTCCGACGTACGAATACATGGACGACCCGCTAGATCGGTCGTTGGCCGAAATAGCATTGCTGGCCAATAATATGAATGAGGGGAAACGCGAATCCGAGTCTCGCCGGAAACTGGTTCAATGGCAGTCTCGAATACGGGGCAAATTTCCCAGCCCTCTGGTGCAACCGCATCGGTGTGTTTTTTCAATGACCCACCCGCATAAATGCTGACTTGCGCAGACGTCTTATCATGGACGGACAGCTGCTGTTGACGCGGGTCGTGCGGAAGGCGATGGTTTCGTTTGAGGCGATCAACGCGCAAGGCGACCCTTGTACGGTGCAGGTTGACTGCCTCGCCCCCGAACTGACACCACGACCACTGGTCGGCATCCTGTGCAACGACTTGCTGGTTCTCTGTCGGGATCCCTCCGAAGGGCAAGATCCGACATGCCATGTTGACCTGTGGGCCGTGCTGAGGATGCAGACGCTGCCGCAGCCCGCAAGCATTGTCCACGGAAATGGTACGTTTCGTCCTGCCATTCGCTTGTCTGTTCCTCACCCGCTTGCTCGTAGCTCTGCGGCTTGTCGACAACAAAGCCATCCTCTACTTTGACGCCCCGTCGCCGTCCGACGCACTCAACTGGTTTCGGGGTGAGTCGCTTCTGCCTCTGCCGGTTTGAATACTAACTGCGCATACAGCCATCAACCTCCACATTCCCAAGACATAGACGCGGCTTTCGCCGCCGCCACTACCCGCTTCATCCATCTGCTTTCGCATCACGTCCGTTTTAGACCGTTCACACTGCGAACCTAGTTTCTGCAAGTTTTCCTCTCTGTTTTTCGGCCTAGCAACCACATTCCACACTCGTTCATTGTATTACCCTTAAACCTAAATATTTAAAGGCACGTAGCGTTGTCGGGACCAGTTGTCGACCGAACATCTTGTAAATGCTTTGTTTGGAAGAATGCGTGTAATTAGACTGGGCCCGGTTCCTGTTGTAGGAATATACTCATTTAAACCCCTCGGATCTGCGTTGACTTGTTTCGTTATTCAAAATGGGGTTTGGTGCCGTGTCGAGACTTGCAGGCAGGAAGTGTATTGCCAGAGCGCATCAAGTTTCAACGTGGAGATGGTAAAAAAGCAAAGCCAACCGACGGAAAGCGCACGAGTCAAGACAATTGTCTTTGATTCGACAACTTTGAAAATCCCAACAGTGTACAGGGAGAAAAAAAATTGCAGTCGACATCTTTGATGGTAAAAACACACAAGCCAAGACGGCGCCTAGAACAGGCCGCTGAGCCCTCCCTTTTCGAATTTTTCCAAAACCTCTGCCGCGCGGCCAGCAGCAATGTGGATGTCTCCTTTTCTCAACCCGTCCACGGTTACTTTGGTGTATTCATCCAGGGGCATCCAGAATTTGGACAGCCTTTCGGTAGTACCTTGTTCTGCGAATGAAGTTGTTCAAAATGAAATGCTGCCGCGGACAGTGAGCCTACCGTCGTGAAGCTCGGATTCCACCAAGCTATGAGACACCAATTAAGGTTCGAAACCACCAGTGATGTACAACTCACGGAGGGATTATTTCTAAAACGTTGACCTTGGTGTCTTCGAGTTGTTTGCGAAGAGACGTGGTGAAGCTTCTTAAGGCCGCCTTTGAGGCCGAGTAATTTATGACGAGGGGTGAGGGCAGAAGCCCAAGCCCGGAGGTGATAGGGATAATGAAGGAAGGGCGACCTTCGGCCTGTCGAATCTATCAGATGATTGAGAATAAGAAACCCTCACTAGGCTCACGCTGAGTTTTAGGAAATGCGGGATGAACAGGGAGATGAGGGATACAACCGCGAGGTAATTAACATTTATCTCCCGGATGACCTCTATTAACGTTAGACGCCGTTCGCGAACGATATGTGAAGCTGTCTTACGGTTGATATCGACGTCTTTCTTGAAGTCGTGCATGTACTGAATACCTGCAATTAAAGATAAGTTATGCCGACTTTTGAAAGGCGAATACATACCCGAAGCGAGAATAACTGCGTCCAACTTGGATAAAGTTATTTCAACGAGAACAAGTAATTGAAGATGAGCTTTATCCTCACGTTGGGGTATTTGACGATGAGGGATTCAACAGTCTGCTTCAGAGTTCCCAAGTCTGCAGTGACATCTATCTGTAACGTCTCCAAGTTCTTCTCTTGGAGTTCTTTCAATCTGTCCTGCCTTCTTCCGGCTGCGATGACCGTGGGGTGACTAGGGAGCGAGGAAATTGCGAGCGCAAGTGCCCGACCTTGCGAGGACATATTTAGTGACAGGAGCCAGCTGAAAAGAAACCGAGAGACCTATGCCAGAAGTTGCACCAATGACGAGGACGCATTTAGCGCTATCGATAGACACAGGAGCCATTGGCCAAAATCAAGTGAAATATCGGCCTTTTAAGGTGAATATGTGCGAAAGCCCTGGGCCAAGGGTAGAGTGATCGAAGGAGCGGGCGGGATGTCATTATAACGATCTCCGTGTGGGTAAAGAATCGGAAGCTCTCGGTATGACGGAGCTGGATCAAAGTCGATGATTTACAGCCAATTGCAAAACCCTAGAGCCCTTCCCAAAATTCTTCACAGGCTCCATTTGACATCACTTGGCCTCAGCCTGCGCTGAGAAGTGGAGTGTAAAAGCTAATTGATTGGCAGGGCTCTAGGGTTTTGCAGTTAGCTGTAAACGAGCGCGACCGGTAATTCGCTACAACTGCAACATAATTAGACATCAGGATCCCGCAGGGTTGGGGGAATAAGCAGTGACCGTGGGGATTAAGATTCACCGCAGCTTCGCGCTATTGAAGAGAAAGCGCCCAGCTCTATAAGTCGTTCCAGTAGAAGCGGGTGCTCCTGCAAGTTGAATAAAGGTCCAGATCAAGGCAAAGGGCCGAAGTTCGCGAACTGTTACTTTCCATCCGTTCGTGAAAGTAGATAATTCGACAATCTTCTGTCGGCAATCAAAATGCATTCTGCATTCACAAGAAACGATGAGGGCTCGCTCAAAGTTAGGGAGTTCACGAGTAAGGCTTCCTGTCGCAGCACAATGTAGCCCCCGCCTCGGGTTGAAAAAACGAGGAAAACCTCGGCAACGTGAACAACGCACCATCATAAACTAAGGCAGAAAAACGAAAATGTCAGCGATTCAACGACACACAAATCACATCATCATAAAGAAAGGACACAAGGCTCCAGCGATAAAGAAGCCGATGGAACAGGTCGAAGGTCAACAAAGGTCAGTTGAATCCTTCCTTTTCGAGCTTCTGCAGCAGTTCCGCCTCAACGCCAGAAGCGACCTGGACGTCTCCTCTTCTCAACCCATCCATGGCCAGCTTGGTGTATTTATCCAGTGGTATCCAGATTTTGGAGAGTTATTCTGTATTGCCTTGTTCTGGTGATGGTGTTTTAGAGTGAACTCTGCTGAGCGGATAGAGAGTTTACCGTCATGAAGCTCAGATTCCACCAGGTTACGAGACGTCAATTAAGGAACGAACAAAACACTCACGGAGGGATTATCTCTACGACGCTAATCTTCATTTTCCGAAGCTGTTTGCGCAGGGAGATAGTGAAGGTCCTCGACGCTGCTTTTGAGGCGGAGTAGTTTTGGGTGCAGGGTGCAGGCATGAGCGCAAGGTAGGAAGTGGTGGGGATAATAAAGGAGGGACGACCTTCGTCCTGTTAAATCATCAGACGATGATTGGGAATAAGGAATCTTCGTAACTCACGCTGAGCTTCAGGAAATGCGGGATGAACATGGAAATGAGAGATACGACAGCGAGATAGTTGATATTCATCTCCCGGGTGATTTCTGTTGACAATGATATCTGAGGCTGTTCGCCAACAAGGTGATTATAAAGTTGCCTTACGGTCGAGATCGACCTCTCTATTGAAGTGGTTGTACTGAACACCTGCAATCAATAATGAATTACGGCGAATCCTAAATCATGGTCAAAGACGGTGGCATGCAGACAATGGCCAGCATGTACGAAAGAAAAGGCGAGGGGTACGTACTTGAAGTGAGGATGACTGCGTCCAACTTGAATGATTTTTAAAAGGAAATCGACGGATAAATTTGATTCTCACGTTGGGATATTTGAGGATGAGAGAGTCAACAGTCTTTCTCAAAGTTTCCAGGTCTGCAGTGACATCCAATTGTAATGTCTCGAGTTTTCTCTCTTCGAGTTCTTTCAATCTGTGCTGTATTTTTCCCGCTGCGATGACCGTGGTGTGACTAGGGAGCTCGGAAATTGAAAGGGCAAGAGCTCGACCTATGCCAAAATATTTAGTGACGCGAGCCGTGCTGGGTAAAACACACCAAGAGACCTATGCCGGAAGTTGCACCAATGATCAGGACACATTTGGCGTTATCGATAGACGGCAGCCATTTGTAAAACTTGAATATAATTCGTCAATGGCAGAGGGACCAGGCGAAACTCAAGCAACGGTGGCATTATATACAATCTCCCCGAGAGCCGAGTCATGTCGGGACGAGCCGCATAACGATGGATCTGCTGAGCAGGAGAGTTGCTGTGGTTTCGGGTCCCGAAGACACGCAGCCCATTACTGTTAGAATATCGAGGAAGTGCTGCCAGTGGCCCGCGGGTGGAGGGGATATAGTGCACGATGGTTTGATTTCACAGTGAAAAGGTCCTGATTGGAAGAAGGTTGGGAGAAGGTAAATCCAATCCCATTTCTGAGTTACAAACGCGCAAGGGGGAACAACAGTGAATTCGTGGAACAGGGAACAGCTGAGGATGGTTGTGGGGAGGCGAAAGACATGTGCCATGTGACCGTGACCCGCGATGGCTGTAATAGACGACGATGAACCAGAACCGAGCGTTGCTGTAACGTCGACAACTTCTGGCTTGAATTGCTCTCACTCTCGTCCAGGAGTGCCTCCGCGCCGCAGATGAGCTCAAGAATGAGGGAAACGATCATTTCCGAGCGCGAAGATGGGACGAGGCCCTCGTAGCGTATCGTGCCGGCCTCGGTCGCGTCCCCAAGCGACAGCAACCGGAAAAACAGCCCGAAAACCACTCAGAAGACGACGCAGATGACGATCCAACGCCTAGTCAAGGGGATCTCACTGAGAGCTCTCCGAAAGAAGAAGTTCCGATGACCGATGAAAAAATCGAGTGCGCGAAGGCTCGGGCTGTTTTGAATGCGAACATCGGCGCGTGCTTCGTGAAGCTAGTAAGCTTCGCTTTGTGTATTTAGCATAATTCCGAGATGATCCTTGGTTCAGGACGATCACAAGCAAGCCGCCGAGGCATGCACAGAAGGTTGGATTGCGAGCTTGTACACGATGTCCACTGACTTCATAATTCTTCAATTCCAGCGCTTCTCGACGACCCGAACTATGTGAAGGCCTTACAAAGACGAGCAGCGTCCAATGAAAAGATTAATTCATGGAGTTCATTGACGGCGGCTCAGGAAGGTCAAACAAAAATGTTTCCGATATTACCGACTCGTCTCTGAGGATGGTTTAGATTACACCACTTTGCTCAAGATACTACCGCCATCTAACCCCCAGATAAAAGAAATCGAGAGAAGCCAGCATTTATTGAAACCTCGACTTGAAGCTGCGCAAAAGGCAGAAACAGCCGAGATGCTGAGTAAACTCAAAGGAATGGGCAATAGCATTTTGGGTATGTGGACGAGACCGCCGTTCACAGACCGTCGATAACAACCAGCGCAGGGAATTTTGGATTGTCGACTGACAACTTCAAATTCGAGCCCAACGGCCAGGGAGGTTATTCGATGAACTTTACAAGATGACTTCAGCCGGCAGCTTCGTGCGTTGCAGGATTGGCAACATGTTGGGTCCTGCACGTTGGCTATTTAGCACTTGGGGTTGGCACTACCCGTCACGGTCCAGATAGGTTATTGGATTCCGAAAGATCGTGAATTTATTGGGAGGCCAGACCTAAAAAGTATTGCGTTAGTGCTAGACGCAGAACGAGACGGAATCCAGAGTTTACCCGGGCATATAGTCTGCCTTGAATTAAACCCATCGATACTGGCCCATAATCACGGGAGTCGCGGGAATATGCTGCGTTGTCCCCCATTACCCAGATATGACCTTTTGGGACCTCGACATGCTCCGTAGATGGTGCCTTCTCACCGGTTGGATCTACACAGACGATGTCGCCAGGAAAGCCAATAATGCGCTTGCAGATGATACGTGTCCGGTCCAGAGGAGAACGAAGTATTACAAGATCGCCGCGACGGAGGCTGTCTGGAAAGACGCGGTGGGACCAGCGATTCTCGAGGACTAGTTCACCCTCATTTGCGAGAGTCGGGAGCATGGAAGGTCCAGCCATCTGTATTCAGCTAAAATGAGTGTAATTAAGAAGCAAAGCGTCGATACCGTTGAGATAGACCCAATGTACGAAAGCAGGTGAAGAGCAGCGAAAAAATTCGCGCCCTGCAGCGCGGGTTAACACAGTAGCAGTGTGAAAGAACCAACGCTTCACGTGAAGGATTTTCAGACCGACAAACTTGGCTCGGTACGCCCATGGCTTGCCCTCGATTGTGCGCAGAAGGTGGAAAAGCTCAGTGAGCATGCCGTGTCACGTGCCGCGTCGGAATTTTCCGGTACCAAGTTAATTCTTCAAGTTGTTGAGAGTCCTGCTCATTCGCCACGTCCTCGGCACTTCATGACTCTCCTCGACTACTTGCGTCTGCGTGAAGAATTTCCGCCAAGGTATATATATGCACACGTCTGTCTCGTTATAATACTCTATTCAGTCGTCCGACACTTTTTCGACACTTGGCGGACATTCGCTCAGCACTGTGATGAAACGCACAGGGCCCAGGATACTGTAAAAACTGCAGGTAAAGATGGTTGAATGTCGACTACATACCTGCGATCCACCGGTCTCCGAGTCATCCCTGGCAGCATCCTGGGCTGTTTCATCCTCCTTGGCAGCCCTTGCCTGGCACTCCGCGGACCTGCGTACCACTATTAGTACTGTCGAATCGCGAAGACTTCTGAAGCCTGCGGAGCCCCAGCTGTTTCCACCCGTACGCCTGAAAACGCGACCGGTCACGCAATCCGTCACAACGAACGCGACAAAACGCAACGTGCATTGGGAGGTGCGTTCTGATCTTCAGAAGCACATGGCGTTTGACAGGAGCAGTCAGATGAGCTAACTGATCATTTTCTTGGTACCTGTAAGGCTGCCGTAGCCGGGTACCTTGAACGCCGGTTGAACATTCTGAGTGAATCGCAGACGAACGGCGCGAACCTAAGTATATTCCACGGATTCCTGTCCGGGCAGAGCTCGAGCAACGCTGCTGCTCCCGCGTAAGCTAAAAAATGCAACAAGGTGTACAGAAAGACGAATAAAAACTACGCGTAAAGGACAGTGAGGTGCAGCGGCCGTCGTGGCTGGCGGATAAGTAAGGTAGATATTGTTACAAAATAGGTAGCGAATTGCAAACAAGTCCAAGGCCCGGGGAAGGAATATATGCAGGTGGGCGTTGCGTGAAAGGATGATGAATGGTGACATCTACCGGCGTGCGATGCGTGAATAATGAATAATTGCGTGGGATGAGCGGGTCGATTGAGTGGTTGGTTGAATGACGATGACGATGACAAGAAGAGCGGCATATGTGGAGAAGGCACCATGCACCATAACCCTGAGGGCAATGAATACAATGACAGGACATAGAAACATAGTTTTCATATGGTGAGAGAGGGCCACCGCGGGCGGGCGGCGTCCACTCCCTACTCCAACCCAAAGAATCCACGGGCATCCACCTTCGAGAAGGCGGTGGTGGGGGTCGGCGGCGCACCCACTCCAATGAAGGAGCGCGTCCGGCCTTGTGACCGGAACGTCGACACGCGAGGCGTGGACGAGGTGGGGAACGGCACAGCGGCGTTCAGGTTGGAGGTCAGGGTCATGGCGGATGGCGTGCGCGTCGTCAGCGTTGGCGACGGGGGAAATACAAAGAGCGTCTGGGATGGCGTGGCCAAGCCCGAAGGGGGGTTTTGTGGCGTTTTCGGTTTCAATAGGGAACTGCGGAGGTGTAGCGCAGGTGGGGGTGGCTTTCGCAGCTCGGTGCGGACGCGAGTCGGCGGAGGCTGCGGCAAAGACTGCGGCAAAGACAGAAGCGGCTTCCGGGGCGCGCGCTTCTCTGGCGTCTCCTGACCGTTGACGATGATCTTGATGGGAGAAGGCGGGACGGGAGGGAGGATCCCGAGGGGGGTGGGCCTGCGTTTTGATTTAGTAGGCAGGGCAGGGAGGTCGAAGGTTGGACGGAAAGCAGTTGCCGGCGGCATAGGCAAGGTGAACGATGTCTTCCAAACCGGTGCGGACGGGGGCGGTCGCACAGGGCGACGGGGCGTCGTGCCGGAGTGAACATCGTCTTCCGGCGAACTGGTAGACGAGTACTCGGGTTCGGCACTCGAGCCCCGTTCGTCGTCGAATCCACCGCCGATGCCCAGCAGCTCCTGCTCTTCGTCCTCCTCCACCAAATCCTCGCTAAGGATGCTGCTGCCGTTGGTCATATTGCTGGCAATAGACCCAGCACGCTTGCGGGAACCGTAGCGGCTCCTCCAGGCGGCACCCATGCCGACGCCCGAGGACGAAGATGCGACGGAAGACGACGACGTCTTGCGTGCGAGCATACGGTCTTCCATGGCCTTGTCGAGATACTGGGCCTCTCGCATGACCAAGGAGCTTTCTCTTTCGTCCTCCTCGTCGTCCGTCGGGACTTCGTCGAGCATACGACGTTGGCGGCCCCATTCTTCGTCTTCGTCCGCCATGATCGACTCGGTGTCCGACTTATCTCCACTGTCACCTCTCAGTTTCTTCTCATACTCCAATAATTGATAAATAAGGCTGCGAATAATTTATGAGCCAAAATAAGCCAGGAATAATAAACCCAGATGCGTACGACATGTTGGGTCCAACCCATTTGCTCTTTTCTTTGACAAAGGTGTAGGCTCCCTGCATACCGCGCAATGCCCAAATCTCCGAGGGCACATGCGGGGATCGTTCCGCTGCTGCTCGCATGACAAGAGCGATCACGAGGGTGGCAGATCTGGAAATGCCACACTGACAACTGGGTGGGATCGTCTTATCAGTTCATCTGTGAAGGACTTCTGACACGACATGACGTACTGAATCAGCACACCGTCGCCGCGTTCCAGAGCAGCGTCGGTGAAGGACATCGCTTCGCGGAAGCCGTGCTCGACGAGATCCTGTTGCCCGTGAGACCATTGAAGCTTGAGGTAGTACATGCCCGGTCTGGCGCGAGCGAGATCGGAGGGATAGTACGTTGGGTCCGAGTCCTTTGGGGCGCTGCTGAGGTTGGGGGTCGAGGAGAAGCCGCCGCGCAACGCCTGAGAAGAGGCAGCGTCGAACGGTGATATGACCTCCTTGGCGACGTTGAGCACGGCCTTGATTCCCCGCTCCAACAGCCCGGACCAATCCTTTACATTGTCCTCTGAGCCAAGCCAGATGCCCGGAATAATCTGAATCGGCCCGTCCGCATACGGCACTGCCGGAGACCCGTCCTCGCCCTTGCGCACAAGGCGGGTGGAGGGGATCGGGTTTGCGGATGGCGGGGGAAGGGAGATGACGGAAGGGCGCCGTGGCCGTTCCATTCGCAAGGGTTCCTGCTGGATGGAGCTTGCGGCGCTCTGGGGGCCGATGGATAGGAGGGAGGTGGTGGAGGACTGAGCCGAGGACAGGTTCAGGGAGAGTTTTTTCATGTTCTGGAGGGAACGGGGCTTGGTAGGCTGGTGGTGGAATGGGGGGTAGTCCGACTCGGATGCGGCAGAGGACAGAGCAGATGCAGAGCTGTCGCCGGTTGCGAGAGCTATATGAGGGACCTGGACTGGAGCGTCGATGCGGAGGGAAGAGGGGGGACCCCGTTTGCGTGGTGGCATAGGAGACATTTCTTTGCTGCGCTTGAGGCCTTGCACTTTCAGCGTGGTGAGAGATGAGAGCTATACTACACGCGCAGCGCGATGTTGGAGGAAGAGAAGGAAACAAAGAGCGGAGAATGAAGAAGAAAGGGAGGGCACAGGATTGAGCACGCCTGAGTCCAAAGGCCCTGGGCTGACTGAGGCACCGGTCGTGAAGCTGAGGTACAGGTCCAACCAAGGAATGCTGTTTGTTCGGTTGCTTGGTCAGCTGCCATTCAGTTGCCACGCCAGTTTCCTATCATTCTTTTTATGTTTTTCCGGTCATCGGCTCCCGCTCCGTCGTTGCTCCTTCGTTTCTTTTGTGTAGTTTTTTTTTGCAGCTTTTTTACAGCTCTTTACAGGTTTTTTCCAGCTTCTGTTTGTACTTTTATTCGTCTTTTCTTCGGACAAATCAGGCCATTCGATACCCGCCACATGGACATCAGCAATCGCAAACCCACGGCTGCGCACCGAGATCGCTCCGTGCACATCTGGCTCGGTTAGTGACGATCCGGGGGCGGGAGAGGTCGGGAAGGACCGAGTCGGAGCTGGACCCTATGTGACATGCTACCCGTCACAGAGCCCACTTGTGGTCCGTCGGCCGAAATTCCACAGCTAACTCCGTGGCATGATTTTTTGTGAATTTATATGCCTAACCGCTATCAATTTGCCTTTCTCTTCTCGCTCTTTGGTACCTTCGGCGCTCTTGTAACTCTCAGTACATATCTCAAGGGCAAACTTGCTGCGGCAGGCTACGACGTATCCAACCTCATACTCCTCGGGTTGCCCAAAAAAGACTCTGCCAACGAATACCACGGAATGGACTTTCACGCAGTAGATATCCCCTACTTTGGCACCCAGGACCTGGTCGCCCTCGCCGCCAGCCCTGCCTTCATTGCCAGCGCTGGCCTCGTTCTTGCCGGTCTGCTGTGGACCACGGTCATTAATTCCGGTGCGTTCGCATGTGAACCTACAGCTGTTCGACGCGTTTGAACCCCCCTACGCCAGGTCCCCGCAAGGTGTTGAACCCCAAAAACTGGCTCGAGTTCCCGCTGGAGAAGAAAATCCAAATCTCCCCCAACACTGCCATGTACGCACCTCAGCTCGCTCGCACAGTTTCAACGCGTTCTAATTAATACACATATCCATAGCTACCGCTTTTCTCTGCCCCGCCCCAATGACTACCTCGGCCTTCCGGTCGGAAAGCACATTGCCATCTCCGCTGAAATAAACGGAAAGGATATCACGCGCAGCTACACGCCCATTAGCAGCGACGACCAAAAGGGCTCCTTTGATCTTCTCATCAAGGTAACGGACACATCCAAGCAGTGCATTCATTGTCGACTCATCTCCTGCGTTGCCAGTCTTACGAGAAAGGCAATGTCTCGCGCCACTTTTCTCTCCTGAGCCTTGGCAACAACATCCGTGTCAAGGGCCCGAAGGGTAACTTCGAGTACACTCCGGGCCTCACGGGCGCCCTCGGCATGATCGCAGGCGGTAGCGGCATCACGCCCATGTACCAGATCATCAACGCCGTGCTCAAGAACCCTGCCGACCGCACCGCGCTGAGCCTCATCTACGCGAACGTGAACGAGGAGGACATCCTCATGAAGAAGGAGCTCGACGCGCTCGCGAGCAAGTACGGGGACCGCTTCAAGGTGTACTACGTTCTCAACAATCCGCCTGCGGGGTGGACCGGCGGCGTGGGCTTTGTGTCCAAGGACCAGATCCAGACCCGCCTCCCTGCCTCGACCCACGACGCGAAAATTCTGATGTGTGGTACGACTGAGATACCCATCTCATTTTATGGGTCCCGGCTAACCGCGTATGTTCTAGGTCCTCCGCCTATGCTCACGGCGATGAAGTAAGCGCTTTCTTTCTGTTGTCAAGGATATTCTCAATTGATATTTTTCATAGAAAACACCTTGATGAGCTGCAATGGCCAGCCCCGCGCACCATCAGCAAGCTTGCGGACAAGGTTCGTCGCTGCATTTCTCGAGATACATACATTCTCTCATTCCCCCGCGTTTCATCTCAGGTGTTCTTGTTTTAATTTTTGGGGTAGCGTAACACATAGATCCATTAGAATAAGATTGCTTACGCCTTGTTTTTTTCGCCGACCATCTGAATCGCCGTGTACGTGAACTGTAGGTAATATGTGGGCGTCGTTCCGGCATGAGTCTTCTCTTTGGCTAATTCTTGTTAAACCTGACAGAGTGTACACGCGCCGCGCGGGCTTGAGTTAGTTCGGCGCCGGCTGCCCAGTTATTTGTGCGGCGTCATCACTTCCAAAGAACAATTGAACAAGCTTCAATTTTCTACATGCCGTCGTGTAATACGTGTCGCAGCTTTCGGTACGCGGGCATGATTTGCAGACCGGAAGTGATAACTATCTTTTCGACCATTTTAACTTCCTTATCCAGCTCGGCGACGCGTCGAACGGAAAGAGATTGTGGTTGGGTATTGGACACGCTAGCGCTGGTTGCCATGTCCGTTCACAGCTGAAAATTCCGTCGCCCGGTAAATAGTCTCCTCTGACTTCCGTATCCAGCCCGGGGAACGCGACGAACGGAAGGATTGTGATATTGGCCCAGTGAACCGCCGGGCTGATTTCTGGGTTCAAAGCAGAAACCGGCGCAGTTGAGTTCCCTGGCGCAGCAGATAGTCTCCGAGACGCAAAGTAGACTCCTTTCACCTTCACCATCGACGCTATCCTGAGCTCAGTCGGCCTGGATGAGACGGGCAAGAACGATATGCGATAATTTCCTCCGCCGCAAGAACGGATGAAAAGTCACGGAATCCTTTTAAAGGTCCCACTACACGCGAAGATCCACGCGGAAGTAGAAGAGAGACTAGTCTGATGGAAACAAGCAATGGCGAATTCGGACAAGACATGGGCTCGGTGAGGGAGCAAGGCGGGCTTCGATTGATTGCGATCTACAGATCATCTACTCGTATGTTCGAGTATTCAAAGTGATAATTTTGTGCGACGACTCGCGAGCCACGAACCTAGGTTCTGTTCAACCCCATATGTGTTCTTGGACAACGCAAGATTTGCGCGAGACGAAGCATCACCATAGTTGTCCGTGCTCTTGTAATGGGTTGGGAGCACGGACAACCACGGTGATCGACAATTCGCATCTGATTGACGCGTTGGTTGGAAACCAAAATAAGGTTGGCGCCCGACAATCGTATAAATTGCTTGGGAGTTAGGAGTTTGCGAAAGACCTGCCCCCCCCCACAACAAGATACTTACCACAATGACCAAGACCCTCTACATCTTCGCCGGCTCTGTCTGGGCCGCCTCTGCAGAGCTCGCCGTGTACGTTCAACTCCGTGACGCGTTCCCTGATGCTGATTATGTCGCTAGCGCCGAGCTTGGCTACAAGGAAGGCGATATCACAGTAAAGTCCGTCAACCTTGTCGAGGGCGAGAACTTTGCTCCCTCATTTCTCGCCATCGTAAGTTATCCGCTCTCCCAACAGATCGAATATCATTTTAACGATGTAGAACCCTGCCGGCACCCTCCCGACCCTCGAGGCAGACGGCCAGAACTACACATCCAGCACCGAGGTCATTCGCGCGCTCATCAAGGATGCTCCGGTCAAAGTCAAGGAGAGTTCTGCCATTATCGAGACGTTCCACCAAGAAACCTTGGACCCCAACTTTGCCATGCTCCTGGCGGTACGCATGCATCCATTAGTATACAAGCAGGCGTTGCTAACTGAGTGCAGCGCGACGACGCAGAGCTGACCGCGAAGAGCGCTGGGCTTGCAGGATTGTTCCTCTCCAGACGTCAGTTTCCGAGCTTCTTGTTGATGCAATAAACCAAACAAATTCTACAGGCCAGGCCGCACTGGAGAAGTATGCCGCCGATCAAGGTGCAGAGCCGTACAAAGCCTTCTACGAGACTAAGAAGGGCCAGAATGGAGGTCAGTCTGACCACGATTGATATATAGATCTTTGACTGATCTGCGATTGCTACATAGGCCTGTTGGCGATTGTCACTGGTAAAGCGCCGGCGGAGCACAAGGCCGGTTTCTTCGCCAACTCGCAGAAGCACTTCGAAGCTATCAAGAGCGCCGTGTTGGAATCACTCCCGGACGCCCTCCCAGATAGTGGCTTCGTCGGCGGGGAGGTCCCCGGTGAGGACGACTTCCACCTCGGCGCGTGGCTCACGCGTATCGCGGCTACGACCGGTGCCACGTCCGCCGACGACGCGCTAGCGGCGTTCGAGAAGGCGTATGGCGTGCCGCCCCCCGCCAAGGTTTCGTCGTACTGGGGTGCGTGGACAGCAAGGCCGAGCTGGAAGAAGGTGTACGCTGGCGGGCTCCACTAGACGACGGATTTAAACCACAGCTTGTAAAAGAGAAATTGTAAACGTTGTGTCATGACTCTGCGGTTGAGCCGTCGAAGTCGGTGATGGACGCTTCGAGCGCCTCTAAGCAGCAATCGTTCAAGCTTCAATAGATAGTCAGCCGCACACCTGCGATCCGAATTGCCGCGCTCACCTCTTGAGGATCTCATCAGCCGCCTGCATTCCAAGCAAAAACTCTTCTTCCGTCGGTTCCTCGGCTGCGTTTCGCGCCAGCTGGATCGCGGAGTCGTAGTAGTGCAGCGGCGTGAACTCCTCGTCCTCGTCATCCGTATTTGAATTGAGCAGTGGGACAATGAAGCGAAAGTGGTGCAGCATGCGCGCGTGCGGCTTAAGAGGCGGGTGCGCAGGAATAACCGCATGCGCGAGGGCATCTGGAAAATCAATATTTGAACCAAATGATGAATGCGGCACTGGACGAGACTTACCGATTTCGGGGATTGTGTCGAGTAGCGCGCGGCGAAAACGCACGCCTTCGTATTTTGTTCCTATTAGGATCATGGGTTATTTTTACGCTGGGGAAATGAGAGGTCACCACGTACCGGGGCGCCCCCAGCCGGGATGGAAGACGTCTGTTGGGAGAGATTCACGGGAAACAAGGCAGGTCCGCATGTACTCCTGCGTCATGTACTCGTGCACAGACTACCAGCAGCAACCCGCCTACATTGAGCGAACCAAATCTCGAGGCTAAACACGGGATGACGCACGTTAGGGACGTCGCCACGCCGAATAATCGTGTACGCCTTGGAAATTCGCTGCAGGCGTATCCGCACCGCGAGACGTCGCTTTACACAGAACAGAAGGGAAATTACAAGCTGTAGAGGACGCCAAATGAAGAGAAGTGATATTGAAAGCGCAGAGACATACGACGGTAGCATATGAGACTCCAATAACGAGCGCATTGACGTTCCTCGTCCAATCGCGGGTGGGGGCGTGTCGGACGGCCTGGGCTAGTAGAGCAACGCACGAGAGACCCACAAAATGATTGTTAGAATGAGGAACAGTCCATATGTGATGTTCGAAAGTATTCTCAATACTTTCTTCATCGGAAGGCGAGATCAACCTGGGTGGTGGCTGTACATAGCATCAATGATCGACGATCACAAGCTTGTCTAAGTTTCTTACCCTGTGTCTTCTTGGTCTTGTATCTTTCCATTTACTGCCGCAAGACTCGGAGAAAATTAATGCCACATACCCGCAGCAGTAGGATGAATTACTTATACTAGCGCGGTCCTGGAATTTTTCATTCATTGCCTGTACTCCAGATACATGTCCCCCAAGCACCCCATAGAACCCTTCCGGTGGAACCTCGTACCCTTCAAGCATGTAAATCAACTCGTTTTTTCCTGAATGTGAAGTGTACTTGGCAATGGAATAAATTATGTCAAAAGCCTGGGCCTTTGAATCCAGTATACATAGACCCACCGCATATTTGGCCATGCGAAACCCGACCTAACCATGGAACGGACCCGAGTTTGTACCCGAAACTCATGTGCCAGCTGAAGGAGCAAAAGCCGCAAGTAAGGCGGCTGCCCATCCAGAATACGCCGACGTTTCCCGTGATATTATCGCTTGCTCAGCATGTATGAATTCCCCCGTGGCGAGATCGGCAGTAGAACTTTTCGTGCAGACGAGCGATTCGGGAATGCCGTTCACAAGCCGACCAAAGACGTTGTCCGTGGCAGTCAGACTACACGCGCTGTCCGATGGGAGGGAAACATTCCAAGTGGGAAAGACCTTCATGAGCTCGCTCTTGAGGCGTTTCACAGGACGGTCCACGGTGTCAGTGTACCAGGCAACAGAATCACTGCTTCGACCTAATTATTGGTGAGAGGAGGAGGTTTGGCCCACGCGGTGCATACCTATCCCGGCAGAAAGGAACATGGTATCTGTGGGACAAGTATTCGCTCCCTTTCCGTGGATCTGGATGAACGCGCATGACTGCGACGGACATCCGCCGTTGGCGTACTGCCAATTTCGGATAGTTTTACTGGCCGAAAAAAATGGCTCCGCCTGCCGTGAAAATTAATTTCAGCCCGCAGATTCCTATAGAATGAGGCCAAGGACTTACAACGTCGTGCGTGGCGTCCGTCTTGTAATAGACTGTTGTATTGGAGGTCGGAACAACGCAATCCGATGGCGTTGGATTAGCTGTACGACTACGACCGGCGATTAAAAGAGTGCGCGCCCCAGTAGATTTAAACAACGCTCCAGCCTGCTCAGGCGTAAAGAGATCATATGCAGGATGGGGAGCTGCAAGGTGGATATCACGCATGATCGCTTCCCGAGCCGCTGGAACGACCACAAGACCCCATCCTTTGGCATAAAGTCCATCGATGGACGTGCTTTCAGACACGACGCAATATTGGGGTCCTGCGAGATCCTTGAACAACGATACGCCGTAAATATCGGCGATAGCCTCTGGAACAACGACGGAGGTGCAGTTTCCGTCCACCGAGAGCAGGGAAGCTATAAGATCCTCCCATCCGGATAGTTGGTCAGCAGTTGGTTGGGCGGCAGTGTATGTTTGTTCGGAGTAGTAGCCCTCGGAGACGGTGTAGGTGTCGAAACATGTAATAACGTCCTCGAATGTGGAATTTTGCAGGCAATTTATCTGCCCTGAGACGTTTGCCGCCAGTTTCTGCATTGAGTCGAATACCCATAGCGTACGCGTGAGGTTTATCCAGACGTTCAACATATTGTGTGGTCCGTTGCCCGCCAGAGCCCGCCAGCCCACGTGTTCGCGTAGTATCCCCTGCTCCTAGGCAGCTGTTTGACGTATGCTCTCCAGAGACAGCCTGAAAATGAGCTTACAGACGTGTGGCAGCCCAGCGCCTCAGGCTAAGCAATATGAAGAAAGTTGGAAGAAAGACAAGCTGAATTTTATAGATTAGATAAGTAATAGTGATTAGCCGTTGATTAGCCGGCCTTTCGCTTCTCTCGCCCTCCATTGACGAAATTCTGGTTGTCCTCTTCACCAAGACCCGCAAACACCTCCTTTTGCATCCTCATAACAATGGTTCGATACTCTCGTTGTGGTCTTCCATTGCCTCTTGACGCCTCATTCGACTGTGTCGCGCATACTACACGCCCACTCGATGTCCCAGCTCTTCACAACATGGATTTACGCGAAAAGAACAAAAGGAACGTTCTCATCGAGACAAATAACTGCACGAGCATCGACCACACCCGCACATACGAAGCTGCTCGCGCCACTGCGGCCGCAGTCGGCACTCTGGACGTCGGCGTCAAACTGGAGCCTTTTTTTCGAATACACCGACGAAGAGAAGGCGCTTTTAGTGCACTCCAAAGAACTCGTCGATGCTGTAGGGCCTTTGCCCGTTTTCCTGATCCAGATCATCGCCCTCGAACGCTTGAAAATCGCCCGTAGTGAAGCGGCCCAGAAAGCTGAGCCCGAAAAAGAATGTGTCGAGTTGAAGAGGGAGGAGCTCTCCATACTTGGCACAATGCGTATGGATAATCCCCAACCCTTTTCATTTACCCGCAAGAGGCCCGTCGCCATCCCCCATGTTTTCCTCATGTCGCTGGCTCACAAAGTTCATTTACACCTTCATTGGTGGTCGGACAACATATTGCGCGGCGCTGCTTTCCAACCCAAATTCAGTGCCTACGACTTCGATCTACGGCAGTGAAGATGTTATCATCGACGTGGGTAAGATGGCGAATTTGCACGGCGACGAGGACGCATCGACGGCACTCACATGGAACCAATGTTCGAAGAACTTGCTGGCTGCACTCGAGAAACTAAGTGTAGCGCAGGACCCAGAGAACCCCCAGAACACGCACGCCAGCGAGTACGCTCTCCATGTACAGTTTTTCAGTAAAAACAAGTGGTTCGACGACCTATTCCACGTCTGGTACCCCCTCGAGCGCGAACTTCGGCTGGAGGTTCTCGACAACACGGTCTTCGATGAACGCATATGGACAAGGGAGCTATTGACAACCGTTACGATGTACGAGACCTTTCAAACGTATGCGCAAGGACGACACACGGCCTCATTGGCTCGGTCCACGACCGCAGGCTGCAAGCGCAGGGCGGAGGGGGATGGAAACCCAGCGTCAGCTAAACAGCAGCGGATGGGCCGTGGGGGTCTCCCCGTCTGCTTGATCTGTACAGGACCGCACGCAGCCCGTGACCATCCAGTCGCCTCGTCGTCTTTCACAGATGGTACCGTTCTTTTCTCGAAGAGCCACGGACGGGACATTCGCACCGCCGCCCCTTTCCGCGGACCGCAGCCCCAGGTCCTCTGCGTCCAGTACAATCTCCATCATACGTGCAACACCGAGCACGGTGCAGGCCGCCTGCATGTCTGCTCATTATGCGGCGGACCGCATGCAGCCCTTTCACGCCACGTCAGCTGCACTCGCGTCCGAGACGGAAATTTCCTTCCATGATCCAGCCCGAAATACCACGATTGTTGGACAACATTCTATCCCCAGTACACTGAACTGCGATATTCGTACACATTATCTTCGTCGCCCGACTACAACACATCAGACCATGTTTTTTGCCAAGCACAGTACACCATCTTCAACTGTCGCAGATTCCCTCTGGCCATACCATACTCCGTCTCGCAATTGCCATGTCGTGCCTCGAATCCAAGAGGCGGGTTTGTCGCCACCTATCGATCGGCGGGAGATTCCGGCCTGCCAGCATTGACGACGTTATCGCAAGAGACGACCTCCCAATACGTTTTGACATCTTGAATGGCGGAAATAGTGAGTGCACATAGCGCTTTACCTTGTCTCTCAGGGTGCCCGCGACTTGATTTGTTATTATCTCCGTTCCACCCTTCAGCTTATTGCACTCGTGCTCATATATTTGCCAGATTCGCCAGCCTCCGGCCAGCTTTCAGTGTGCCGCTCGGTACTATCCGCACACAAATCTTCCCCGGGCCTGTGGCGGTGGCTTCCATCCTGATTGTTGTTACACACTTTCAACGCCTCCTCGCTGCCTTATGGATCCCCAAATCGCGCACACACAACAAACGATTTTCTGCGTTTGCCCCGTATTATTTTGTCGTATTGCATTGTCAGCGAGTTGGGGTTATACACGACTTAGGTTCAAGTAACCAGCGCGTTTCGATCACTGTCAGGTTTTCTCGTTCGAAGTTTCGGGTTCGCATAAATTGCCGCTAAATAAATCTTGCAGAATGTGATTATTGCTTTCTCTCTCTTGCCTGCGAACGGTGACGTCTACCGCGCATGATAATCCAATATATACTTATCATATTATTATATGCATGGCATTCCCAGTCTGTTTCCAGACTCAAGTCTCATTACAAAGCCCGTGCGATATGCCATCGCCAACGCGCCACGAGACCCTCGTAGCACCCCCACAAAACCCCGCACCACTGACAGTGACACTGTCTGACAGAACATGCAAGGGGTAAGCGCAGCAGCTGACCGCCAATAGGGGAGGGCGGAAGCGTGGGGGGTGTAGGCATGGAGTCCAAACGCTCAAGCCAAGTATTTTCGCCCGACCGCTTGGTCCTCGACTGTTTCATCCTCTCCCCCGGTTCTTGTCGACCGTTTCTTGACGTGAGCGGCGTACCAAGCCCGCTTTTCGGTGATCTCGTTGAGATAGGATGAACGAACTATGTGCATAGCAGGATCGCAGGAAACGTCTCAAGTTAATGCAGAGAGAGGCCACAAAATTGGTATTATATTCATCTCTGATGAACTGAGAACGAAATAAGTGGTCGGGCGCTGTGGCCACAAGGGAGTAAAGACGGGACAGTCGCGAACGACAAGACATCGATGAATGTTCACACTTGAACATTCGCACTGTAGAGAGGATGGTCCGTCAATAATTTGTTTTGGCAAAACAAGAAAAAGGAACGCACCCAAAGTTCCCAATGACGTTCCCTTGGACGGAGTACTCGCAAACGTAGTATTGGGCAGCCTGCAGAAGGGCTCATTTAGTTCGCGGGTCTGAAATAATGAAAGGAAAGAAAGCGCACCCCGAAGCCAGAGAAGATTCCATCACAGGTTTGAACAGCACATCCGATCTGGGTGGTCGCCTTCCACACCACCTGCGTAAAGTGGGACGGTTGCGGGTTGTTGGGGTTGTAATTAGCTACAATCAAGTCAGTCCCCGGTAATGTAAAAAGCGAGGAAAATATACGCACAGACTTCATCAGTCCAGGCCTTGACGGCGTCTTGGATACTGAAAGAACCAGTGCCAGCAGCAAGGTTCTCTGTGAGATACGGCTATGAGTGGACTGCGTGGGAAGTATATTTGAAACATACCGCCCAGGGGACCGAGGGATCCGCCAGAGTGCACGTTCAGGCACTTGTCGGCCCACTCCTGCGCCTTCTCGGCGGCAGCGTTGCTCCATGTGACAGCGACGGCGCCGTGCTGGGAGCGGATCGAGTTGTGGGTCTGCAAGTACGCCTGCACGTCAGAGTCGGGACGCTCTGCTGCCATTCCCACCAGAGCCGCTGCTGCCGGAGCTTCCGGTGTTGCTGTTGGCGCTGTTGGAATTCGAATTGCTGTTCGAATTTGAGTTCGAATTTGAGTTCGAGTTTGAGTTCGAGTTTGAGTCCGAGTCGCTGTTGGAGTTGGAGTTGCTGGCCGCGGTGGTTTTGGCAGCCCTGAGCGGTTGTGTGTGTAGTGGTGGGGGCCACTGTGGCCTTGGGGGCCTGCTTCGTCGTCGAAGTGGAAGTGGTGGTGGGTCGGGTGGACGTGGAGGTTGTCGATGTCGTGCTGTGTGTCGTTGTTGAGGTCGTCGAGGAGCGAGAAGAAGTGATGAAACGGGATGAGGTGGAGGTAACCGTGGAGAAGGAGGAGGCCTGTGTGCCGAGGCCCTGATGGATGAGTTTGGTACCCGCCGGAGAGGCGGAGGGGGTGGACGAGGAGGTCGTGGAAGTGGAGGACGCAGAGGTCGTGCTAGTGCAAATAATGAGGGGCCAAAGAATAAAAGCGCGAAAAAACCTACTTCTCCCCACAGGCAATGGCAAGGTAGTTGTTCCATGCCGAGTCGTCGTCACCGCCCTTGTTCATGACGCTTCCCCAGGCATTCGTCCCCATCATAGAGCCCGGGAACCCCCACTTAAGGTTGCACCTCAGCATACAATCTGCAGCGGTTTTATGCTTCTCAGCACAAGCTGGACCAGCTAGCCCGGTGGGAAGGAGACCGAAGAGCAGCGCGACAAAGACCAAACGCGCCATTAGAAAAGAACGTGGGGCTGAAGGAGGGGCGGGGGAAGAGCGAAAGTGGGATAGGCAACGACGATCACCAGGATGTGGTTATATATAAAAGATGTATATGCGCGCGCCATCAATCTGCAAGCATTGCCATCATTGATTTCCACATGCCAATCATGTCAAGTAGCAGAATGCACCCTCCATACTACGTCCTCGCCTCAGCCTCTGCCGCCCTCGTCCATCCCACCATACAGTACCATTACAAGGATGACCCTCCCCTCGACCTCCTCCCCCAGCCAGGAGAACAGGTTCTAGTACTCGACTACGACCCAGAGACCAACACGCCCCCAACAATCCAAAGCATTTCACCGTCCATCTCAGTCACCGGACTCCGTGTCGAAGAGGCCCCGGGCGCCTGCAGCCGCCGCCGCAGACGAGGGCGTCGCGCGAAATGACCGTATGTTTATAATCGAGACCACCACCGCTCAGGACAGGTCCGTCGATGGCCGTCCATCAACTCGCACTCTCACCGCGTGTAGACCCATGGATAGCTCGATGACCGAACGCAAACCACCACAAACTGTTCTCGCACAGTTCAAACAACGGTCAGTTTCGACGCCGTTTGTACCTGGCAACTAACGCCATCACAGCAACGCTCTTCCTACGGCGATCCCTGGATTACCCCATCTCTCCGTCACAAGCCTGATATTTATATACTATACTGGTACACTACTGTAAAAATAACGAAAATCAAATCCATCCAAGTATAGATACCATCCCTATTCCGACCACTCCTCGTCGGGGCCCGTCTGGCCAAGGTCTAGGCTGTCCATGTCCCCAAGGTGAACCTCGTGCTCTGGTCTGAGTAACAAGCTGCGCGGACTACCGAGCATCGATGCATTAGGCGACGTCGGGGCTAGGCTCGCCGTCGACGTGATCGATTGGTTGGCGTGGTGTGCCCGCATGGGGTCCAGCCGAGGAAGAATCATCGTCGGCGACGCGAGCAGCTGCGACCCTGACGCGCCCGATCTGTCGTCAAAGTCGCTCGAATTCGTCCCGTCCTCGTGCAGGAGCATCGACATGTTCGAAGGTGGAGCGTTGAAGACTGAAGACGAGTTGCTCAGACCCGACGAGCTCAGACGTTTCCGTAATTTGGACGACGCAGGTGTCGACGAGAACGTGGGCTGGGGCGGGTTCGAATCCTCTGAGGTGTTTCCGTCTCGCGATTCTCCGCGAGGTGCAAGCCGGAACGCCTGTGTTGTCGGGATATATCTTGACGAACTCGGAACCGGGGACGCCAACCGCGAGGAGCTAGGGGCAGCCAACCTCAGCTGAAGCTTCAGCTGGCCCGCCTCCTCCCTAAGCTCCGACAAAAACTCCCTCAGTGCTTGGTTTTCCCGCTCCAGAGTCTCAGTCCGCTCCGACTCAGACTCGAGTCGCGCCAACCGCTCTCTCAGCTCCGAGTTCTCCTCCCTCAGCACCTTGGTCGTGCGTTGCGAGTCCGACAGCGCACTGAGCAGCGCCCCCGTCTCGACCGCATGCTTCTCCTTCAGCTCCCGTATCTCCTCCCGATCCTCCCGCCCCCACGACGCGCCCGACACCGACGTCGGCGCCGTGGACGCACTCCTCGGCGTATCCCGGCTCGACATCGTCAGCGTCGGGCTCTCCATTAACGTGCTTCCCGTACTCCCAAAGTAACTCCCACTCCCGCTCCCACCCCTCACGCGTCCCGAACTGGAGCCCCCCGCACTCGACCCCGGCCGCGGCGACGCCACCCCCAACCTCGAGTCGCTCCGCCCCCCGGTCGTATTACTCCGCACGCTCCCAAACCCAAACTTGCTGCTCCCCCGGGCGGGCGGCGAGAGCCCGTCGCCCCCGTCCGCCGAATCCGGCGAGCCAGAGTAGCCCCGCCGCCTTGAACGCCTTTGCCGTTCGCGGGCCGAGCCATTCGGGGCGGTTCGACAGGACTGCTCCCCGGGCGGGACCCATCGCCGCCCGCGTCGCGGTACGCCGACACCGACCCAGGAGAGGACGAGGACGCGGACGCGCGTGCACGCTCGTCGACGCTCATACTCCGCTTGCGTGTCCGCCGCAGCTTGATATCCCAGGCCGACGACTTCTCCCGGTCCGAGGGCCGTTCCCGCACAGAGTTAAAGTTAGTAGTGGTGCGATTAGTGTCGAAGGATGGCCTGTGCCGGTTAGTGTCGAGTGAAGTCCGCGAAGTGGAGGAAGAGGGCCGCGCCGAGTCGAGACTCGGGCGGCTTGAGGGCGAGCGGGGGGATGCAGAGCCTTCCCAGCTGTCCGACTGGAGCATGCGACCAAGCAATGGTCGTCGGCTCGTTGAGGGATTAGCAGCTGAGGAAGTTTGTGTTCGGCGTACAGCGGGAGTGAGGAGGAAGTGACAGGAGAAGAACCTGGTAAAGCGGCGATACAGGAATAGAAGTGGCGGTGGGCGACGGGACAGGGGGACGGAGGATGGGAGGTAGATAACGGTGACGGCGGAGCCCGCCGGACTGTCTGAGTCCGACTAGCTGTAGTAGATTGTAGATGGCGAAATAGAAGGCGACCGCCGCGCCAGCCGCATCCGGGGGCGTCGATGGCCGCTGCACCGGCCGCAATCGCGGCCGTGAAGATTGATGTTGGGGTCGTAGACCACCAGAAGATGAGGGGTGTGGAGGGGAATCATTGAGATCCATGGATACCTTCGCTGCTTTGACAGTATCGTTGGTGTCCGAGGGAACCATCCGATTCGGACTCAGAAGCGCAGCGAGGTCAGGGTCCAACGCGCCAAGATTAAAGCTGATGTTGCCGTCGTCAGCTTCAGCCGCTAATTGATTGCCCTCATCGCTGTTGTCAAGCCAGGCCGGGGTTGGAGCAGATTTCTGGGCCTTTATGGCGTCGATGACTTGTGCATTGATATGGGTGGTAGAAAGGTCTAGCGCCGATGTCTCGGCCGAAAGAGGGGGAGGGGAAAAGCTGGTGGGGGATGGGGAGGGCGAAGGGGAGGCTGAGGCCGAGGGTAAATGTTTCGAGATTCCAGACGTATCCACCTCTATGATGGTCGAGAGCTCGGCGAGTGGCGAAGGAGTTCGCACTGGCGGCGTGAAGACTAATATTTTGTTAAATAAATAAAAGCCGACTGGGAGAACTCAAAATACCCACCCGTAGGATGCGGCCCGACGTTCCTCTTTGAAACTCTCTGGAGTTTTCGGAGACTGCTCCTTCGAGGAAGACGAGGGGGACGCTATAAATACTATGAGCCTGATCATCACGCACGTCCGCGCGCAGAACAACCTACCTGGGGAAGCATGTGGAAGGTTCACAGTGGGAAGATCGGCCGCAACATGCGACGGCAACGATTCTTCGTGCAATGAGATAGATCTTCGCACAGGAGGGAAGTTCAAGCGGCCGACCTCGTCCACGGACGCGCGGTCGATGACCATGACGGGCAGATCGGAGGATGAAAGCGAGGCATTTCTGTCCCGCTGTATCGACTTTCTCACTGCGGAGAACGAGGCGAAGCGGGGGGTGTTGCCGGACGAGACAGAGGGGCTGAGGGGTGGTGCATTCTTGCTGGGCCCAAACGGCAGGAGGGAGCGCAGCGCACGAAAACCAGAGACTCCAGTTGGGGTATTAGGTGAAGAAGGACCGGGAGTGCTAAAGGAAGGGCGCCTGGCAGGTGTAGGGAGAAGAGAAGAACTCCTGGACGTCCTGGTTGGAATCGACGACGGAGTTTGCGGGGAGCGTGGAGCGGCGGCCATCGGACTCGACCTTCAGTAGGGAATCAACAATGGGTGCTCATGCTAGAGTTAGAGATAACCAAGAAGTGAACTGCGTGCAGTTGAGAGCGGTAAGACAAAGACGTTGCTTTTCAATATGTTGAGATCAACAATATTCCGATCAAAATCCCAGCCTCCGAATGGATATGCAATAAACAATATTACGAGGTACATCTACGAGTGCTACCGTGCCACCAGCTCTACCGCCGCTTCTTGCTATTATTATTACCCTTTTTCGACCCCCGCGGGAGATGCAGGCAATGCCTTCGCAGAAGGGGGATCGTCCGCGATTAACGCCGAAAATCTGTCAAGAACGGAATCAAATAAATTCAGTAAACTTCCAGGAACGGGCCCTACCCTCCCTTGAGATCTCCGCTGGCCATCGCACTTTGCATCTGGGACAGCTTGGCCTGCTGGTCCTTAAAGTCCTTCATCGTTTCTGGGTCCATATTTTTCTGTGGCGCGAATCAAAATAAGAAAATGCTAACACCAGGATGGGCAGAATGGAATGGAAGCGCACCATAAGATAAGGCATCGCGATGACCATAACTCCTCCGAAGAGCAGCATCAGCATCATGGGGTTCTGGAACATGGCGACGAGGTTGAACGAGTCGACAGGCACGAAATATACATGCTTCGCGCGCGCAATCAGCGATATTTGAGGCAGCACGATAGACGATGCGGGGTTCAGGGGAGTGCCGACAGAATATGGCCGGACTTCGAATGTAGATTCGAGGACATCTATGCGCAGCTGACAAAATAGTCAGCCTCAGCACATATGGTAGGTTGCAAGATGTGTACGTGGTCGAATGCGTGGTCATGAGAAACGACCGAAAGAATGTATGTTCCCGCCGGTACGTCGGGTCTAAGGCGGCACATTTAGCCAAGGTCGTCGAAGATACGCAATGTCGCACATAGAGAAAGAGCCGTCACGAAGCACGCTCCCGTTCAGCTTTCCAGCATCTAGGACCACTCTTGCGGGGCCCAACGCATGGATATCTTGGGGACAGTTGAGGTGCGAGATTCAGAGACGAGCGGCCAGAGTACACACCAGGACATTCGTCGTTCCAGTGGAATCTGCCAGTAACATCGACTGCAAAGGCCGACAGCACGAAACTACAAACACTGTTAACTTACGCCACGAATATGCATCCAAAGACTGAGACGAACCTGAGGAGCGCGAATAGCACTCTGAACGCGAACATGTAGAGAAGAACCGGCTGACAAACACCCACAGACAACTTCCTCCTCAAATCCTCCTCCATCTTCCCAAAATGCGTCAAAAACGCGCAAAAGCATATCGCAAGCTCATGGCTCTCTATTCCATGTCTTTTGGTTTCCGCCAGCCATATCAAGTCCTCGGTAGATAATTGCCCTACTCTCCGCAAAAAAATCAAACCCAAGAAATTTCTAGTCGACTCGGAAATGTGCAAAGACGCGACAGAACGCAAAATCGAGCTGCTCAAACAGCTCACTGTCATTCTCCAAGGCGACGTCAAGCCGAGTATGCATCTATCCGGTGTCTATCTGTTCCACTAAGAACCCTGGCGGCAAAGCCGTTGTTCAGTGATCACCCAGTGCTGCATCCACGAACTATATCTTCTGGGAAAATCACAACAGCCCGCGGTCGACCTCGCCAAGACCTTTGAGCGGAGGAAGTGCAACCACCGCGAGGTGATACCCGGGGACGAGTGCCTCGCGAGCGTCGTCGGTACGCCATTTATCGTATTACTTTCCTTTTCTCTCCGCTAAACTAATAACTGCGTAGGCGAGACGAACAAGCACCGCTACGTCGTGGCAACCCAGTCCCAGCCCCTGCGCGTAAAACTCCGCGCCATACCGGCCGTGCCGATAGTTCACGTCAACCGCTCCGTCATGGTCCTCGAGCCCCCGAGCGACGCGACCATCCAGAGCAAAGAATACGTATGTTGTCGCCTACTCCCTTTCACCATCGGATCTATGCTGAAATTACTGGAATAGCGCGAGGAGCAAGCCCTCCACCCCACAGGCTCTGAGAAACAGAGCCTCGCGCCCTCAACGTCGGCCGAGCCGCCTCGAAAAAAGAAGAAGGGCCCGAAGGGACCAAATCCGTTAAGCGTGAAGAAGAAGAAGGTCGAGACTAAACCTCCTGTTGCGAAAGATAAAGGCAAGGCGAAAGAAAGGCCGGTGCCGGAAGCTGCCATCGGGGAGAAGAGGAAACGGGACGACACCGCCGACGACAACGAAACGGCGACGGCACAACAGCCCGCTGACTCCCAGCCGCAGGACGAGCTGAGGCGGAAGAAGAAACGGAGAAGAAAGGCGGCTGACCCAGCTGTTGTCGATACTTGAGTTTTCAGTAATATATGCCGTTTCCTGCACTTTTGGTTACAGCTTGAGTTGCAAGTGCGCTGGTGGTATCGAAGAAATAAAGAAAAAGCGGCTCCTCGCATCTTCGGGACGAGAAGAGGGTCGACTTAACAGGTAGAAACATTTACTTCAGACAAAAGATTCATGCAAAAAACGATCGATTCGTTATACGAGCGTGGGTGTGGTAGTAATTACAGAAAATGCTAAGATCCAAGTACAACAAGACAGACAACGATCAAGCGCTCCCGCCGCGGAGACGAAGAACGAGGTGAAGAGTCGACTCTTTCTGGATGTTGTAATCCGAGAGGGTGCGGCCGTCCTCGAGCTGCTTCCCGGCGAAGATGAGGCGCTGCTGGTCCGGAGGGATGCCCTCCTTGTCCTGAATCTTCGCCTTCACGTTGTCGATCGTGTCAGAGGACTCGACCTCGAGCGTGATCGTCTTGCCAGTGAGGGTCTTCACGAAGATCTGCATCCCACCGCGGAGACGCAGGACAAGGTGGAGAGTGGACTCCTTCTGGATGTTGTAATCCGAAAGAGTGCGCCCATCCTCAAGCTGCTTCCCGGCGAAGATCAGGCGCTGCTGGTCCGGAGGGATACCCTCCTTGTCCTGAATCTTCGCCTTCACGTTGTCGATCGTGTCGGAGGACTCGACCTCGAGCGTGATCGTCTTGCCAGTGAGGGTCTTCACGAAGATCTGCATCCCACCGCGGAGACGCAGGACAAGGTGGAGGGTCGACTCCTTCTGAATGTTGTAGTCGGAAAGGGTACGACCGTCCTCGAGCTGCTTCCCGGCGAAGATCAGGCGCTGCTGGTCGGGAGGGATGCCCTCCTTGTCCTGGATCTTGGCCTTCACGTTGTCGATGGTGTCAGAGGACTCGACCTCGAGCGTGATCGTCTTGCCGGTGAGTGTCTTTACGAAGATCTGCATGCCACCACGGAGACGCAGGACGAGGTGCAGAGTGGACTCCTTCTGAATGTTGTAGTCAGAGAGGGTGCGACCATCCTCAAGCTGCTTCCCGGCAAAGATGAGGCGCTGCTGGTCCGGAGGGATACTGAAGAACAATTAGTCATTACGATAAGGTGGGCCACTGATTAACTCACCCCTCCTTGTCCTGAATCTTGGCTTTGACGTTGTCGATGGTGTCGGACGACTCGACCTCGAGGGTGATTGTCTTCCCCGTCAGGGTCTTGACGAAGATCTGCATGCCGCCACGGAGACGCAAAACGAGGTGGAGGGTGGACTCCTTCTGGATGTTGTAGTCGGAGAGGGTACGGCCATCCTCGAGCTGCTTGCCAGCGAAGATCAGGCGCTGCTGGTCGGGAGGGATGCCCTCCTTGTCCTGGATCTTGGCCTTGACGTTGTCAATGGTGTCCGAAGACTCGACCTCGAGGGTGATGGTCTTCCCCGTCAAGGTCTTGACGAAGATCTGCATGCCTCCACGCAGACGGAGGACGAGGTGCAGCGTCGACTCCTTCTGGATGTTGTAGTCGGAGAGGGTGCGGCCATCCTCGAGCTGCTTGCCAGCGAAGATCAAGCGCTGCTGGTCGGGGGGGATGCTGAGGGACGGTTAGTTATCGGAGGCGATTGAGCCACAGAGCCACTGACCCCTCCTTGTCTTGGATCTTGGCTTTGACGTTATCGATAGTATCTGACGACTCGACCTCGAGGGTGATGGTCTTGCCGGTAAGGGTCCTAGCGAACGATAAGGATGGGCCAGGCGAGGGAGGTAGAAATGAACGTACTTTACGAAGATTTGCATTATTGGGAGGAAGGTTGTGGTAGAGGAGAAAGAGGAGATGTTGAGATAAGCGCACAGCGATGGAGCCCCTTTTATAGCCGAGCCATGACTCAGCACTGCACAGCATTTCGGGCTTCGGGGAAAGTCGTAGAACAAATTACAGCTTACGCGCGATGAGTCTTCTATGACAACAAATGACAAGGTTTCTAAGCTCCTTGTTCATCCCATCATCTCAGCAATAATGCGAAACCCATCTTCCATCTAAATTTCAATGCTTACTCTCAGATATTCTCCGGTCAGTACAAGGAGGTACAAGGGAGATCTCTCTAGACCTTGCTTCCTCCGAGTCGCTGCGGAAGGAGCCACCAACTCCATAATTTCTGACTGCGGGCGCGGCTGGGCGCGGGCAACCACCCCATTTAGGCAAGATGTACAATTAATTCCGAACGACAGAAGTAAGTAGTGCTATGGCCTTGTGTCCTCGTTGTCATACCACAGCCGGATGGTCAAATCTTTCTCCATCGACGCCGACGCTATTATCGATTTGGTGGGGTGTGTCTGCGCGTTCACAATTAGCATCAAGAACAGAACATTAATGAACAAACGCACTGCGACGGCCAGAACAACATCTAACTGGATTTGAGCACTATTGGTTTAGATTACGCGACAGACATACCTCGATGACCTTCTAATACTTGCAGGATCTGACGCGTCTGAAGGTCCCAGATGTACACCTTCGCGTCCTCACTTCCGCTGACCACATATTTACCCTTTGTGTTTGTGAAACACGCAAAGATACAATATGTCCGGTTCGTATGTCCGGTGTAGGTTTTCACACATCGAGAGGTTTGGTAATTCCACAGTCGGATTGTCGAATCTTGAGTTGACGCCAACACAAACTTGGAGTTGGCCGTGAACTTGACATGGGAACTACGTCGCGGTCAGTCAGCGGAAGGTGGTTGGAAAAGAACGAACAGACCAGATTGGATTATCGTCGTCGACCAGGGTTTTTAGACATTGACCTGAATCAGCATCCCATATTCGTCTGAATTATCCAAATTAATGCACGGGTAAGGTTGTTGAAAGGGAAATGACATTAGACCGTCCATAGCACACGAAACGATGAGCGTGCCGTCGTGGTTGAAAGCAACCGATGTGACTGGGTCAGAATGGGCAGGCAACACTTTCAGGGATTTCGCTGCCATTTCAAAGTAAGATGGAATACACGACGCCAACGAGTTGCGCACCTCTCGCAACGTCCCACACACGCACTGTTTCGTCAAATCCGCCCGAAACAAGCAGATTAGAATTAGGATTATAGTTGAGGCAGAATACAAAGTTGGTGTGGCCCAAGAGTGTTTTAATTTCTGTTCCCTAAGAGAATAATGAGGATGTTCAGTCCTCCATGATGGAACGAGCTTACAAGTTTCATGTCCCATATCCGAATAGTCTTGTCGTCGGAAGCAGAGGCCAGAAATTCTCCGTCATTTGACCAAGCAATGTCGGATATGCCCTCGGTGTGGCCAACCAGTGTGCGCAACACATCGCCGGTATAGGTGTCCCACAGCTTAATGATTCTGTCCGCGCCTACCTTTCACCGAGGAATAAATATGCGACTTGAGGTCTCGGACGCAACAAACCTGAGGACGCAAGCTTGGACCCGTCTGGGCTAAACTTGAGGGATGAGATGGACATGGTATGTCCACTCAAGCTGAAGCGTATCTTGTAATGCGGGCCTGGTTTGCGTTCAGGCGTTTGTTCTGGTTCAGACTTGATTGGCAGAGAAGGCATTTCAACGTCAGCGTTTTCTTGTGCAGGAGCGGAGCCCGAGCCCGGCTGAGGTACCGCGTCGGCAGCATCGATGTCCATTGAGGTACGGGTCTAAACCGATTGAGTGGCTGTGTTCAATTGCAAAATTTCTGTCTACTTCGTCGATGGCAGCTTCTTGGGTCTCCCCGCCGACGCGCACCGAGCTCATTGAGGACCTTGTGTCGGGCGTAGGTTGGCGTAAATAACATCTCGGTGGGAACTGAGCTGACTGTGAACCAAGACAGATACAATCCGTCCAACGTATCCATTCTCGAGGACTATCTCTACCACCAAATCAGAAGCCAGGAATACGACTGCCTCGCTAACCTCGCCATCTTGAAACTCTACCAATTCAACTCGGACCTCTACAACCCCGATGTCGTCGTAAACATCCTCATCAAAGCCCTCACCGCGTCCCCGCTTCCCGACTTCAACCTGTGCATCTCCCTGCTCGACGAGCGCCCCATAACCTCCAACCTCGACGAGCCCGACCCCCTCCCATCCCTGCTCCCCACCCTAAAACACCTCAACGACTTGCTGTACCGATGCCGCTTCCCCGCGTTCTGGGAAGTGTACCAGTCGGATGAGCTCGAAAACCTGCGCGCCAATTATACAGTCGAGTGCGCCGGCTTCGAAGATGCTGTGCGGGAAGTTGCGATCCGAGCGGTCAAGGCAACCTTCACGCGAATCTCAGCCGACCGACTGGCTTCTTACTTGGATTTGAGCGGTGCGTGTTGCCTCTAGGTGTCCTTCTGCATTAAACCTTCTTCCAGGGTCCGAGTTAGCGGCGTTCGTCGAGAAAAAGCAGTGGAAAATGGAAGCAAACGTCGTTCTCCATCCCTCCAAATCCCTGACAACCAGATTGAGGCCACGGTCGTCCAAGAAAATATCAAGCTGGCTCGTACGTTGCTCGTTCTTGTTCCTTGCGATATTTTTCTGAACCCCATGTAGAGCTTACAAAAGTCATAGCTCATGGCGCTGGCGTGTAGTTAGATATTCATCCCGTTTTTCTCAAATCCTAAACAATCATGAAACCCAAAAGACGAAGACAGTCCTACAGGAACAAAGCAATTGTCCCCCAGACCGCCATTGTTAGAGCCAGCACCATGATCACTCCATCGGTTATCCCGCATCTCCCTGAAATCGACGCGTTCGCTGCCAACGGTCCGATGACACACAACATAAACGCAGAGGAGCATCCCAGAAATGCCAGAATCTCGCTGAAGCCCGGCACCAGGACCGACATCACTACTGACAGCAGGGTTACGCAAATCCGCTGCACGATGCGCAGCGCTCGGTTGACATTCTCGCGAGCAACCTGTTTTCCAGACATCTTGGTCATCTCGTCAGTTCGAGGGTCCTCGGGGCACCTCGATACGAAGCAGAATTTCCAGCGTGGCCGTCAAAGGCTGCGTCGTGAGCGCAAATTTCGATCTGCGCATGGTTGTGAACATGAATTCTGAGTGGTCCTGAGTTTGCTTACAGTGGGCTCAAGACAAGCATCCAGAGCGCAAAATGATTCAATGACTTGTTGTAGCCGTCCATTTTCAGGAGGTCTATGCTGATCTGAGGAATCGTTGGCGTACGAAGAAACACCAAATGGAAAGCACCCACCTCGCCGCTGACTGAATCTCCAAACATTAAGTAGCCGGTGACTGCCATGAGAGCAGTATATGAATGTTGCTATCGCCTATGCTCCAATCGGTTAGTTTGTTGCATTAAAAAGTCACCACTGGGCACGTACGAACGCCAGGTTTATCATCCGTTCGAACTTGTGAGGCTCGACCATATCCTGCGCCAGAGATGGTATTAGTGGATGGCATCCAAACTAGAGAAACAAGCGGGTCAGCCAATGACTTATAGCCCGCGATTCGCTCACCCCCGCGATGAAGAGCCCAAATGCAATCCCGATGTTGGCCCAGCTGCTCACACCAAGCGATGTTTCGGCCGGACTCCAGAGACTGCCCGGAGTGGTCTGCTTCGACAGTCCGTCTACGAGGATTACGAATATAACTACAATAGTCGATAGAATACCGAGGATTGAGGAATAAGACAAAACCGAGAGTGGCAGAAACACTGTCGGCAATATTCTGCGATAATCAGAAAGACGTGGAGGAGAAAGACCAGAAGTTACAGTATAAAGCTAGACAGTTTGTATATGTCTGCGGAAAACCGGGGCAGGAGGGAATGCAGAGAGTCTGCATAGAGCGTCACTAGAAGCACGCTAAAGGTCCACGATTAAGATTCCGAATAAAATAATACCAATGGAACACTCTACCTAATGGCGAATAGTTCAAGACAGAACATGAGGCTGATGAACGGCGTAGACCACGGTCCAAACGCTTTTCTGGCGATATCGGAATAGCACCGCAAACTGGTGTCGGTCAATATTATGCGCCCTAGGATTTTTGCCCTGAAGACTGGGTTAGAAGAGAACCGGACACTTTCCGAGGTGTACATACGTGTAACAACTGATGAAACCGTAAGAAAGGATGAGAACGGTCCCCATTAACCAACCTGAATAGGCGAACGCAAGCGGCACAGATAAAAGACCAATCCCGACGAGCATTGCGACACAGTTGAAAAGCTAGGAAAATATCAGCTGATAGGACGTCAGCTTTGAACGAGGGAAAGCAATACAGTTTGACCAAAAGATGCTTTGACCATACTCGTTCACAGGTGAGGAAGTGGCCTCCGAGTTGGCATACGAAGAAGACTCAGACAAAGTTGAACATCCGCGTATGAGAGGGGAGCGCTCATCCGGAACTGGACGGCGCTGGATGGACGACAATTGGTTCACTGCGAAGCCATTGGGAAGGGAGTAACAGTTTCGGTTGCGATTGTGCATTCGATTGACCATAGGGAATTCCAGTGAACAGCCTCTTCGTCGCTCAAGAGTCCAGTCGAGTAGATTCCTAGATACTTGAGTGCCTGGCGGTCGCCAAAATAAATATAGAGAACCTACGGAAGTTCGTCGGAGCAGAGGACATTTTTTAGGTGACGTGTCGGTCTGCCTAGAATCAGCTTCAAGCTAGCGGCCGAATTGTGTCGCCCCGATGCCAACCATCCAATACTTATAACTGGCAGCGCTGGAAAAAATCTTACGACTACTGAACGCGATCTTTCTCTGGAAAGATGCATGCTGGACTCCAAACGCGTCGAATCGGCTTCTTTTCCCCCAGTTCTTCCTCGCAAGATTCCTGCGAGGGTTCGGGTAAAGAATCGCTCGTCGATGGCAAAGGATATGAAATTACATCCCTCATCGAACCCGAGTCGATATGCGAGAACATTTTTCTGAAAGTCTGCGGTCCAAGTGCGGTCGCACCGGGTGCCAGATTGAGGAACGCAGCATTGACGAAGCGAGGAAGCGTTGAGGCATTCCCACGTTCAATTCCCTTGCAAACCTTAGGGCCCGATCGGGTGCTACGGAATGGATACGGCTACGGCTACGGTTTCTTAAGTCACATCAGTCACTCGGCTGATTTCGCTCCGAGTGGACATCAACTGTCGTCCAGCGACTCTGTCCTCGTCATTGACTACAGCGAGAACACTCCATCTCCTCCAAATTCATCCTTCCTCAAGCGCACCTCGATAGTATCACATAAGTCCAATTGAACAGAATTAATACATTTTTTGGTATATTTTTGATGTTTTACTCAGTCAGATACACACTATATCAGTGAGGGCGGGAGGACGGCGGGATCACAGAAATGGCGGGAGACAATGCTGAAGGTGTTTGATGGTGGTGGTCCAGACTGGAGTGACAAGGGCCTATCACGCTGTAACCGAGCACAGCCTCAAGAAACCGTACGGTTTCTTTTTGGCAGGCAACCGTAGCCGTTCCGTAGCACCGATCAGGCCTTTTTATTATATTTTCGAAGCGAGCGGCGGAGAGAACGGGAGTGATGAGATATCGGAAACTGGAAGAGACGGAGCAGTGAAGAACCCGACAACTGGAATTGACTGGATGGACCAACGATGCTTTCGGGACCTCGGTATTAATGACCTAATAGATTAGGAGTGCTCTATGTACTCCTTGGCAAAAGGTACAACGTGGGTGGTACGGTGGTACGGGTGGTACATATTGTAATGCTGTCTATAAACAAAGCCAAGAGGATAATAAATGCGATGGTATACGTGAACAGCGGAGACAGCTAGCCCATACCGCCGACCTAACCTACACTGCCGCCGTGGAAGCCTTGCGATTCGTCCACATCATGTAAGGTTCTCTCGAGATATCGTGACCTGTTGCAGCCTTGGTGCGGGTACTGCGCCTTGCCTCTGGAAGACGGGCGCTAACGTTGAGATCCTTAAATCATAAAAGACAATGTTAACAAAAAATAGTTGACTTTTAAGAGATGGACTGACGGCAACGCGACGGCGCAGACCGGAGGTAATATGCGGCCACCATTTGGTCATCACGCTCTTGAGCGCGACCTCCCGGTGTCCCTTGGGGTTGAGCCAGGCGATAAATTCGTCAAGCTAGAAAAAATCAGTACATGTAACGATGAAAAGTTTACTGAACTTGCCTCTTCTTGGTCCGAGTACACCGCCCAGTCTCCAGGTCCCAAGCATTCCTTCGATGCCTTCCTCCTCCTTGCGGCGCTCTTCGATGCCTTCATCCGTCCGGGCGACAAGAAGTTCCATGTCGATTTCGCTGGGGCCCTGAATAAACACCCTCCCGGCGCCATACTGCGTGACACCACCACTGCCTACGAGCGACCCCGATCCCATTCCATCAAACCACCAAATCCGATTGTGGAACCGGTCCTTCCCCAGTGGTTTGACGCGAATGGTACACAACAGCTTTCTAAACTCTCGCTCGATGCCTTCCAGTCGGCGCTCCAGTTTATTGACTTCTTCATCGAGTCTACGATGCTCAGCAGTAGCCTGCTTGATCGACGCTTGTTTTGCCCTGTCAGCGTCTCGTTGCTTTCTGGGGCCCGCGCTCTGACTCTTGTTGTTACGTGCGTCTTTCTTGCCCTTCTTGGGCGCCGCCTCCGCCCCTGAAACATCGGACAGGTCGCTGGAATCAAGCATCACCACGTCTTCGTCGGCACCATTGGTCGGAGGTGGAGGTGGAGCTGAAGCCGTTTCGTTTTTCTTGGGAGCTGCAGCCGTATCGTTTTTCTTGATTTCGATCCGGAGTGCGTTCATCTCCTCGGCGCTGCACGATCGGTTTGGTTAGAAAGGGCACGATATGCAGGAGCAGGATCGGCAGGACTCACTACTGCTTCTTGAGACGATTCACTTCGATCTTCTCCTTCCTGAGCGCGGTGAGCTGCTCCTCGCAGTATTCCATATGACCGTGGATAGTTTTGCTCGAGATAGCCAAATTGCTCATGAACGACAGTATCGCGATACGATCAGCTGGAGGGAGCGCGTAGTAGCGTTCCGCGGGAGTGGACGCGAGGGTCAGATTGGGAGAAGGAAGTGGGGTGGAAACGCGGGAGGAACCAGGAGACGTTGAAGAAGGATCCACGTGCGGGTCAGGAGCAAATAAAAGCTTTGTAAGAACCTCTCGAAGGGTGGGGAAGTTGGTCAATGTAGCATGCTGAAAGTATCATTAGCCAATAGGTCCACACATGCATAAAAAGAACATACATCTTTCAGACAGCCAAAGAGGGCGTCCTCCCATCCATCCCGCCCGTCCGAGTGTCTGAGAGCGACTCGCTCCCAGTTGTTCCCAACCTCGGCCATTGCCGCGGTGAGTTCGTCGATGGAGACTCCGAGGACTTTGATGTCCTCGTGACCTTCATTCAACAGGCGCTCTCTCTCATAAAGAAGAGAGAGGACAGCGGCGTGTCGCTGGAATGGTACCGTGCGCAGATTGTAGATGAGCGTGGAATGAACCTCTGCGAGCATCGAGCAAGATGTCTCCGCAGCGGAGTGCTGGACGGTATGCTCGAACTCATCCAGAGTGAATGGAGAGAGATGCAAGGCTTGCCTAGAGACAGCTCAGTCAGTCTTGTGAGAAGTGATGCATCGCTTGATCACCGACCCAAACACGACGCAGAAATTCCATGTCATTAAGAAGGCTTCAAATGTACCAGGAGAGTCGTTGAAAGGCAGAGCTATGCGGCTGGGAACCGGCCGTTTGACTTTGATGCCGGCCTTCTTCTCCTTTTCGGCCAGCACGACATCGAGGTCTTCGGTCGGGTACCGGAGAGGCTTTTTCTTCTTCTTTTCGACTGCAAGGCGCTCCGCTTCTTCCTTGATTAGTTTTTGTTTCTCGGCCCTCTCGGCAGCCTCACGTTCCCGTTTTTCTGCTAAAAGTAAAACAGTCAAACAGGGTCGGAAATCGACGTGAAGCAAAATACCTTTCTCCTCTTGGGCTGCTGTCATTTTCTTTTGTCTCTTTGTTGGAGGTGCTTCCTTGTCTTCCCAAACCTTTTTGCGTTTATCGATTTCGCCCTTCTTGATAGTCTCGACACCCTTCCGGGTCTCCTCAGGCATGTCAGAGTCGACACCATAGCGCTTTGCGATGACCGGTTTGACAGTCCAAGGGGAAGCCACCGCTGCATCGCGGTCGACACAGTCTCTGATGAAACGACGTAATATAGATTTTGAGAAGGAGAGACGGTCGCGGCTGTGGGTCGCGTCAGCTTGATTGCTCGGGCACGAACTCGACGCGCTACCAACCTCATCATGTCGCACTGAACCTCACGAAGACTGTCGATCATCTTGCCATCCTTCTCGGCAGTCTTGGCCGCATTAGCCTTTTGTTTGTCGTGGCTCTTCTCCTTTTCAAGCTCGAGGATGTGGACCCAGTAGTAATACAGCTTGGGATCGTCGCGTGCATTCGCGTCTTTTGCGGGTTCTTTGAGATCCCCGCTGAGCGCGTGTGGAGGAGCTTCGTCTTCGAGAGGTGCGACAGACGATGAAGAGCCGGCGGTAGGCTTGTGCGCGTCGCGCGCCGACGTGTCGTCGCTGTATTTAGGAGGGAATACCTTGTCTACCCTAGCGTAGTATCTGTGCGCAAATTAGTTTCTGGTGCGCGATGCAGCAGGAGAGAACCCACTTGATGCCACCGAGATCGACCAAGACTCCTGGGGAGGGTGGTTAGTTGACGCGTCGGAACGTGGGGAGGGTCACGGACTCTCGTCTTTGAAGTAGCGGTCTTTGTAGCGGTCAAAGACAGCTTCTACGAGGTGGTCCAGGCGGCCCATGACCTCTGCCGAGACACGGTATGAGCACGCGTCGCGTTGAAGAGAAAGACACATACGCCACTGGACGGACTTGAGGACGGCAGCCTTGAGGGGCTCGGAGAAGCGGGCGTGCAGTGTGCGCGCTTCCTGCTTTTCACTGGCCACTGCCTGGAAGAAGTCGAGGCCACTCTTGCCGGTAACCTCACATTGAAATTGTTTCTGACGATAAAAAGACATGCGGGCGATATAGGCCTGGGAGATCCGATGAGAACGCGTGGCCGGGGCGAGTGGGGACACCTACTTCATAGTCTTCGAATATTTCGCCCGTTTGTTCGAGGTAGAAGACATCTTTGGTTGGATTGGTCTTGACAGCCTCGAGGAGGGCGTCGGAGGGCTCTGTGAGGACGACCCTTTTGCGGCGACATGTCGGCATGGCAAAGACACAGGGGGCGGGAGGCCAGACGCGGTATGGCTCGGGGGGAGGAGGAGAGGCGGGGGGAGGGGGTGAAGGAACAGGGAGATGAGCGGGGCGGGAAGGGTGGAAGAGAGCACGGTGAAGGCGGATGAGGGAGTCCGTCTGATGGGAGAGTGACTGTGGTACAACGGGACACGCCGAGTCTGACCTGCTGTGCCGGGTCAGGTCTCGAAAAAACTGCTACCACTGCCACTTTTGTCCCAGGGCCTCGACCTTGACTCTCCCTACCCCAGCACTCTCAAGGGCTGCCAGGCCCTCCCCCCGAATTTCGAGGGCCCAGAACCCCGTACCCGTGCAGCATGCCGGCTGTTTCTTCAATTTTGGCTTTCGTCAAGGGCTGTCACACTAGTATCACTTTATTTCTCTCCATTTCCTCAAAAAACATGTCTACATCTTCCACACCTCAACACTGGCCATCCTGTTACTACCCACTGCGAATATGTCACCGTTTCTACTTCTGCACGCGTCAAATCCTTTGCTGGTGGTCAAATGTCTGATTACGTGATCCAAGACACTCGCAGTAGCTTGGGGAGGCTCGCAAAAAAAAAAGACGGTGCGATGTTTCTACGACGATGTGCACGTTACAGAGCTCGGCATTTTTCTCCCTGCAACCCGTGGCAAAGAGCGTGGGCCGGGTCGGATCGGGGGGCCTCTGACCTGAGGCTACGGCCATGTTCGGCTTACACCGTCGCGGAAAAGGCGGTCAAGTCCCCCGGTATAGCTTCGTTGGACCGAGAGCTTGTACTGCTTCCCGCTAAAACCGATGGTACAATAAGCGTCGCCGTCTTGTCCGCCCGCGCACTTAGGTTCGTTTGTCGGTTCAAAAAGTCCTAGATAACAACACCACCTCAAAGCCCGAAGATTATCGGGTCATGACACCCGCTATTGCCTAGGTTCCCTATGCGAGCCACGCTTCAGTTTTCAAGGATTTTCCTGCGTTTTCATTTCGACTCTAATTTGTATCTCGGGACCGGGAGGTAATGAGTGCGACCACAAAATCCCGCCCACTTCTCGTGGATCAGAAGTTCCGGAAGTACTATAGGTCACCACCTATCAAGTCTTGGATTAACTTCACCGATCGACACCAACAATGGCTGCATGCTCAAGTTCTCGGGTCTCTTTCGGAAAGACCATTTGCTGCCTACCACAACCTGGATCGACACTGACCGTGTCCAGGCTCAACAGCCATGTTCAAGCTCACCCTGAGTGCTCGGTGGCTTGGCTATTTCGCGGAATCGTCAGTTTGGATTCAGGACCTTGTCAAATGTTCCTCCGCCTTATCCTCGTTATGGCCCAACTCTCCATCACACTCGCAGCGCGTACTGTCTGGATGTGGTATCGTCCATGGTCACCTCTGCACAACGGATAATCTTTGGTAGGCCCGGGGATGCCATTCCCCCCTCGCAAACGCCACCACGTGATCGCGAAACCGCAAGCCGGCGACGCGCCCGCACGAGTCAGGCTGATACAATCGAGCCCATGTACAACACCACTGGCGTATTCGTTAAATTCGTAAAGGTCGTCAAATAACAGTAGATGGTCCATAGGGTACTACTTTACTGTACAGTACAAAGTAAGAATCAAGCGAATGAGTAGGGTATGATACACAAAGCTGCTCGCCACTCCACGCCGCGAAACACAGCGCATTTAGATAGATAGCGCAGAAGAGCATATGATTGATTAAAGTCCTCCGTTCCGATGATAATAAATCTAGATAGTGTCCAAGGAGAGTCGGCGTGCAATAATGCAATTAGTCGAGTTCAGTCGATGTTTTTCGATTTAGTTGATACTCCGTCGCTTATCTTCGTTCCGCGACGCTTCAGGCGTGCCCACGAGCCGCAGCTTTTCCCGAAGCCGAGACGTCGTCGATGGCTTCTCTTTCTCCGTCTTGCCCTTCGAGTTCTTCTCGCTGTGGTTGTGCACCAGTTCGATCGCGCGCTTGGTATCGTCGACGCTGACTTCGGTCGCAGGCGGTTGGGAGGGTGCCTGCGAGGCGGCGCTCACGTTCTGGACGCTCGACGCCGGAGAGGGTGGGTTCGAGTCCTTCCTCCCTTTCGAGAAGAACTTCCGAATACCCGAGGGCGAATTCTCGGTCGACTGCTTTGATTTCGACGACGACTTGTTCTTCGCCTCGATCGCGTCGACGGCAGCGATGGCCTTGGCGGCGGGATGCGCCATGGGCGGCGACGCCGTTCCACTCCCTGCCGACTTCGAGCTGTCTTTCGTCGCGTTCGGCAACACCGCAGGCGAGATGGGTGATTGCGGTGATTGTGGCTCTGGTGAAGCGGACAATAGTGTGAGCCCCCGAGCGTGGGTGCGGAAGCGCCATCGCCTTTGCCCTCGACGTCGACCACAACCCACCCTTTGCCCTCGCTCACATCCGGATTCTCGGTCGCAGCGATCAGACCCACCAGCCCCGCCTCGCTTTTCCTCAGCGCCAAGTCGGCGGCCTGGAGATCCGGAGATGCGACACGTTGCGTGACGCTCTGGACATCTGGCGTGGGACCATCATGCTCCTCGATAATCGTATCCTCCTCGGGCACATTGTCGAACCCTCCCATGTCCTCCGGCTTCTCGTCGATCGGCGTTGGTTGCCAGCCACCAGGGAAGGACGGCCCAACCGACTCCCGCTCTTCACCCGTCCACTTGATAGGAATGGGAACAGTCCTCGGTCGAATTTGATGTCGACGAGAAAGCAGAATCGCGGAAGGCGCCGGGACTCAGAAGTTGTGGGGAGAAATCTGACTCTGCGACTGATTTCTCGCCCGGGCTGGGGTGATCCAGCGGCGGGGTAAAGGCGGGATGGGAGGCGGGGAATGAGAGGGTATATCCAATACAGGCGATGTACGGCCCAGGGGGCTGCTCCCAAGGCTATTCGGCCGCGAATCGTCATCGATGGGCAGAACTGGAGGGAATGGTGCCTCTTTTGCCTGGTCGTGGTGGAAAGGCGAAGTCGAATAGAAGACGTCGGGAGTGCGTCCAGAGGCGCCAACTCCAGTGAAATCTTGTTCGCTTTCCGATACAACGCTCGGAAGATTGGCACGGAACCCTTCCTCATTTACATGAGGGTCTGTATCGTGGACAGAGATCGGGACTTGTGCTCGAGGCCCGGCTTTGCGGAGTACGTTAGAATTAGAGAGGTGGCGATGGTGGCTGCCACCGGGACTGTCTGTCGCTGCTCGTGCATGGGAGGGGGAGAAGAGGGGTGTGAGAAGTAGGTTCAGACGCAAGTCTCCGGTGAAGAGATTGCTGGCTGTTAAGGGATGTTGGGCTAAGAACAGCCGGGAATTTCTGGAGCAACACGTCTGAGGTCGGCAGCCGACCCATTTAATATTGAAGGTGCGGGTGACTCTGGTAAAGAATCGACCGAAGAAGCAGCAGGACCAGTGAAAATCCACAGGTCTTTGACGCGAGAACGACCAGTGAGGGTGAGCGATGTCAGAAGAGAGAAGGAGTGGGCATCGAGAGATGAAAGAAGGGAGAGAATGTGTCGGAGAGAGTCCGTTGCGAAGGTATCTTCATGGAACCCTGGAACAAGCCGTTAAAGATGTATACGCAGAGGGAAAACAGACACACATTTATATCCCTTGAGTTTGAATTCAAAACAGTTGTCGGCGACTTTCTTTTCTGATACGACACCGCGTGGCCACGATCCACGGACGGCATTCAGAATGGCAGGGGTAGAATGCAGTGGCGGCGCGATAACCCGTAGCACTGTAGCGGACACGAAGGACAGCGCAAAGGGGATGCGCCGACCATGGTTGTTCAATGAAGAAGACGCAGGGTTTGGAGAGCCGGTGGAAGACAATGGGGAAAGGGAGCGGACGGCAGGCTTTGAGAAGGCCATTGCTAGACGGTCATCACTTTCCCGGCCGTAATCTATTGCGGACAGATAGGTGTAACCGTGCTGGTAAATGACGGCGAAGATTTCGACCAGAAGCTTCTCTGTAAGGAGGCTCTTCCCGCTTGCCCATGGCTTTCCGCCGAGAACAATCTCGCACATCTGCTGTGCGATGTCTTCGCGGAGTGCTGGGATCGGAATAAATTTCAAGGGCTAGCATATAACAAGGGAATGTACCGGTGACGAGATTTTTGCTGTCAAGAAGCCTCCTCAGCGCGGTCATGAGTGGGAGAGGGAAGGAGTAGAGTCTGATGCAGTTTGCGCCTGCGATGGCCATGAGGGAGAAGGAGTTGAGGGTGGCTGGCTGCTGGTCGCGGAGAAATTCGCGTCTTGGGGTGAAACCAGAGCCCTCAGGGGAAGTCATTAGAGACATGGTGGAGAAGGGAGAAAGTCGTGGAGTGAGACTTTGAAAAAGTTGCCCAAAAGGCGTGGATCCCTCGTAACGTCATTCCACGTGTTAACTTGCATGGTGGCGGTGAAAGAAGCGCCAGAGGACGTCATCGGTCCCGAAAGGCACCCAACCAGCAAATTATGCAATAAATCACAATAAATCGTGTTACAAGGCAAGGGACATGTGTGCAGCCGTGAATCCAGAACATATCGGCCATAGTAACCCGTCCAACGGGAAGGCTTCTGTGAGTGCGCCACCGCACTTCCAAGAACATTCAGGGCGCTGTTCTAATGTTCGCGGTCATGATCATTCACCGCCACGGCCGTCAAATGTCAGGACCCCGAGAGCACACGCGATAACGTGACTAACTTTGATCGACTTTGGCACTATTTGACATCGGTGTGGCGACGGACAATCGAATTAGCGAGCCGTTCGGGGCGACGGCGGTCCGTCGGGCCGAAATACCGGTCCGGCTGAGCGGCGCCTTAAAGACCCAGAGACGACCGTCGAGATTTCCAAGAGATTTCACTCCTGTACCCCCACCACCATGTCGGATCTCTCTAAATTGAACGTGTTGATGTGTAAGTCGTTCATCTCCCTCATATTCACCGTTAATTGCACACAGGCGGTACCGTACGTTTGCAACCTCCAACTCAGTATCTACATATCATTGAAAGGTCGCCAGGGGGAGTACACCACCGGATGGGTGGGCACTGGCGCATCCAAGTCGGATAAGAAGGTGTGTCGCACGGTACTTCTCCCGCCCAGAAATAACCGACGATCCTAGATTGGCGTGAGTTCGGCGTCACTTTGACTTTGCTCTCTCACATGAGCTCTTAGGTCGTCGGTCTTACACTCTTCGATCTTCGGAGGCTAGGAAAGGTAGGCGATCCTGCCCATCGAAGTGATACTTTAATCACCAGAAAATCAGGTCGAGAAACTTGGCATGGTCGGAGTCAATGGTGGTAAATTCCCTGCGATTCGCGCGCACCTGGCAGAGAACATTGGCGGGGTCTACAAAGACATGGACCTCTCGTTAGTGTCCGGACTTTCGCCACAATTCCGAAATTTATCCGAGCATTTTTAGCTTTGACGAATTTCCTGAGCAAGGCAAAGTCGACCCAGAGGCCTGTCAGTTTGTTGTAAATGTTGTGCAGCTTAAGCTCACTTATTCACAGACAAGGCTGCGATCGACAAACTGTCTCCAGGCGATGCTGCGATTATATTCACGCCCGATTGCAAGTTGTTCTTTGCCCTTGGATGTTGCCGTCCTGATCCTGTTCCAGCGACCCATTACCCCATCGCCATCTACGCCATTGAGCGCGGCATCCATGTACTTGTGACCAAGCCCGCGACTCAGCTTCTGTCGCACCACAACGAGTTGATTGCAGCGGCTAAGAAACACAACGTCGTTTGTCAGTACTTTGATTTCGAAAAGCTCGCGTTTACTTACTCCGAAGTCTAGGTTTCGTCGAGCACCACAAGCGGTTGGTTTGAAACAAAATTAATACATTCGATACTGACGGAGATTTTAGCTTTGATCCAGCCTACAGCGACGCTAAAGCTCGTGCAACGGCCCTCGGGGAGTTCAACTTCTTCAGCGCATGGATGAGTCAACCCAAGAGTCAACTGGAAACGTTCCGGGCTTGGGCTGGAAAGGACTCGGATATTAGGTCCGTTTGTGCACTCGGTCTTTGAACCTACCTGAACTGAATACTCCCTTGTTCGTAGCTATTACCTGTCCTCGCATCACATCGATATCTGCTGCTGGATTCTTCAAGATCTCGCGGTTCCTACCCGCGTCGTAGCGAGCGCGGCGACCGGGATCGCAACGAGCGAGCCGTACAACTGTGTTCCTCAAACAGAAGACACCATTACGCTCATGGTCGACTGGCAGTCGATCAAGAGCCCGAAGCACAAGGGCACAGGCGTCTACACCGCCAGCTGGACCGCCCCTCTCAAGGCCGGCGTGCACTCTGCGCAGCACTGGTATTACATGGGCGAGAAGGTGCGTCGAGGACCAGTTTTTCGACGCGCTCGAGAATTAACTGGAGACCAGGGAGATATAACTGTGGATCAAGCCCACCGCGGTTACGACGTCACGGTTGACGAGACGGGCAAGCAGTGGTACAACCCATTCTAGTGAGTTTCTCGCGTTTTCGGACGCGAAACGGCTCGTTGACGCGTCGGACGCGTGCGTTCTCAGCATGAAGTACTCACCGTCGGAGAGCGGGCACTTTGACGGGCAGCGCGGGTACGGGTACATTTCGATCGAAAAGTTCGTGGACGCGGCGCGCAGCGTAAATGCGGGCCTATCGAACCCAGCGGATTATGACAAGCATGGTCTGCCGACCATCGCGAACACCGTGCTCACAACCGCCATTCTCAACGCAGGACGGATCAGTCTGGACGAGAAGCGCGCTGTGGGCATTAAGAAGGAGGGGGATCAATGGATCCTAGAGTAGGAAGTTGAAAGGGAAGAAGCACATTAGCAACGGGTTCGAATTCGCGGCGCACTCACGCATGTATTGTGTACCTGTAATGGAGTCTATGGACGCATTTGCTTGATTCTTCGATTCTTATCCCAACGGCGGCCGTCGTGCGATCTCAAATTATTCTGCATCCGGCGGCTTGGTATTTAGCCCGTATCAGGTGTCCAAATTGCGGAGCGGTGAATCGAGTGAAGTGGTCGAGGGAGAAATGGACGTACATTTGGATCAGGATCAAGTACGAAACCCACATGCATCGGCCGCAATCCTCCTATTGCCTCCACATACCCATGATATCGCTCGGCAGCACGGTTCGTGATCTGGAATGCTTGGCCTTACCCGTCGGCTCAACGCCTTGTGTGGGTAAAATTTACCTGTATTGCGACGCAACTGCCAAATTGTACGAATGCGATGGAAGTTGTGAATGTTGCGACGTCGAAATGTCGGACCAGCGGCGGGTAAAGCGGCAACAAGGGCGTGCTCGGGAGGGATGATTGACGACAGTGCAATTGCTGAGAGACTGTATATACATGAAGTAAAATAATGTGCAGTGAAGAGGGGAAAATGCGAGAGGAAGATGCCGATGGGACTTTTGTACCGTGGTACGGGCGACGATGCCGAGTGAGACCAAAAAAATTACGGGGCTGATACGTGGAGGTGGTACCAGATTGGTCGGCGAAGGGGTGAGGCGGAAAGTATATCGATAAAATGAAGAATAAAGTATACTTTAAAACGATCACCAGTAAAGAAAGAATAGTGAGGTTGGTACAGGCTGTCGTCTTTGTGCAGGGAGTTGAAAAGGTGGGGGGAATGATGGTGGATGATTGGATGCATATAGAGTACGAGGCGATGGTTGACGATGGATGGGAAGGAGTGTAAAGCCGTGATTTGTGTAGACGACCCAGGAAAAAATATATGAGCGGAATCGCGTGCGGGTGGCTGGGCCCGTATGACACTGGCGGAAAATGGTACGAGTCCGAGCGCGGATGGAACGGACTATGGGTCTGTTGTTATTACACCTTCGCGAGCTTTCGCTGATAGAATGTGCGCCTGCCAGGATAGGATGTAGACGATGGATGAAATGATGAAAAGTGCGAGTGACAGTGATGATGCATGCTTGATTGAGGTTGCAGGAGAGAGAAATTGCGAGCGTCGGATGGCGACTTGTATGCTGATATTACATTTTTGCTGGTAAACTTCTTTTGGCGGTACAGGGTTTGGGAATGCGGGATGCTATGACACCATTGCCGCCCGGGGCGAGACGTTACTGAGATTGTGCAGGGCGGGACGACCAAATGACACGAAATCGTGCGGGAGGAACTGCTCGGGAGGAGACTCGATCCGTAGTTTGTTGAGTACGGGCTCGAAAGACGTCGCCACGTTCTCCTTGTCACCCGACGCAGGGGAAAAACCACCGAAAGAATCACTGGAGAATGCGGGTGTCGTGGGGGTGACAGGAAAGTCGTCAGACTTGTCAGAGGCGGTCGTCGACGCGCTCATCGGAGTGCTGATGGCGGACGCGGGGGAACGTATCGGCGTCATGGGGAGGGAGGACGTGGGACGAACAAAGCGCCCCGCCCTGCAGATAATACTGGACGACGAACGTGGCCGCCTTCGAGTAGAAGGCGTAGGAGTATTTCTTCACCAGCGTCTCGGAAAGATCATTGACGTGCTTTGCTAACCGCGTATCGAGATAATCGACAATGTCGAAGCACTCTTCGGTTTCATCCCAGGTTCGACGCGCCTTCCCGCAGAGGAAGCGCGCGAGGGTGAGGGAGGCAAGCGCGATGGACGATGGAGAGAACTTGACAAATTCGCGATAGAATAAGGTGATTTCCATCAGGAAACGCGCGACGTTCTGGACCTTGGCGTCCTCCACAGACGAACCGACACACATGAGGCGGAGCCATGCCTCGGCGGTGGGGTGTCCCAGCGTCCACTGGATGGTGGAGAGAACGTGGCCTTCCATCTGGACGAAGGCCGACTCGTCATAGGTGTCGCGACATATCTGGGCTAGGTCCTGCACGGTAGGAACACGTTCCTTCGTCTCCTCGAATTTGGCAGCAATCCAGAGGGCGGTACAGCCAACGAGTTGGTAGTGCTTGATGTACACGATGCGACGCGAGACGTAGCGATCGACGATATTGAGAGTGAGGTACAGGGTTTCAGGGCGTAGACGGAAGGTGAAATGGATCTCGACAAGAAAGTCAACGAGACATGGTCGCATATGCCACCGAATCTCGGGCTGCTGGTCCATGGACTGCAAGGAGGACATGGTGTATCTCTAAGCATGAAAGATGAGTACAGGGCGAGAAACGCGTAAAGGAACAAGCTGACCTCCATGTCGTGCATGTAGTGGCGTATTTCATCGCGATACTCCTCCTCCAAGAGAATCCCCTGCTGGCGCAGCGCCTGGATCTGGGCCTGCTGTCGCTGCTGGATGAGCGCGGACTTGGCAGAGCGAGGGGTCTTGCGGGCTGGGCCGCGCGGAGGGAGAAGAAGAGACGTCTTGTGCGGTTTTGAAATGCCATGGGGAGAAGGACGTTTCTTGGGGTAGATAAGGGAGGTGCGGGAGTGCTTGTGCAAGGCAGAATTGGAGACGTCTTTCATGGTCGCGGAGGTATTATAGGAACTAGAGGCAGACTCGAGATCAGCACACGAAGACATGGTGCGGAACGAGAAAAGCAGCAACAAAAACAAACAGCGATCGCGCCGACGCGACTCGCGATGCCACCGCGAATACCGCGACAGGCGCCCGCAAGAATAAAAATAAATGCCACCGCCGCACACACTCACCCACGACGTTCTACAAAGTATGCGACGCGGGGGCCTGCACTCAAGCAGGGTCTGGAGGTCGTGTAAGCGTGGGGGTCGTGAGAGGGAGACGGACGTCGCGAACGGCGTCGAAAAGTCAACGGGCTCGACGACGGTGGTCGAAGAGAGAGAAAGGAAGAAAATGTATATAAAGCAAGGCAGCAGCCGGGGCTGCCGGGGGTCCGAGTGAACGGTCATCATTCTGCCCGAATCGGGATGTGAAGAGTTGTGTGAAAAATACAACCATCACAACTCGTGTTCCAGTCCACAAGGAAATCCAGCCGCTGTCTAACACGTTTCCCGATGACCAGACTGTGTCTCACCTGCGTGCAATTTCCAGCTAATTTCCAATCAGTTTTTGCCGGGAATGGAACACAAGATAGGGACCCACAACACTTGTTTGAGACAGAGGACGGATAAAGGAATGACTGGGGTGAGGGGGGAACTGGGATTATTATGCGCGCGAACTGAATCGAGCGCGGGAGTAGGCTGGGTGCTCTAAGGGACACCGCAGTAGTAGTGGGTAAAAGGTGGGTCGGCTGCTCGACGTGGGCCTTTTGAAGGACGGCGAGTTGGAGGTGTGCAAAAGGCGTGTGCCGCTTCGCTCTATAACAAAGGGCTGTCTCGGTGGATGCCTTGGTTTTGATACACGAGACCACGTTTCCTGCCTGCAGGCAAAAGAACTTTCACGTCCTTAGTCACCGATAGATGCATCTGTGCCCGGCCACCACCCCAGCACGTAAACCCGGCCGAATATTCCAGCCCAATCACCCTTCCTGTGTGGGTGGGTCCATATTTTTACCATCCGTAATTCATCCAAGAGTAATATTCTCCCAACACCGCAGATGAGATCTACAATTTGACGCCCATCTCTTCACATCAGTCACTCTTATCGCCATCGCCATCGCACAACCCGTAAGTACATAAACCCTTTCTGTGTAACACAGCTGGTAAGCTCTATTAACTTTCAGCGGACGACCCCCGCCTTGCTAGTACCTAGTGCGGCACTATCGTTAGGTAGCCCCCGTCGAAACAGGCTCAGAGCCAAAACCAAAATTTATTTAGAATGCCGCGTCCTCTCATCCCGAATAGTGTAGATTTAACCGCTCCATGCACCCGTTCCTCGGACGCGCCATTAACTGTCAGTGCCAGCCAGCCACGCATCAGAAACTCTCGAGACGATTCAAATAATCCCAGGTACTTGGCCAGTGCTACCCGACGCGCTCACACAGCTTGTATGCTATACATATCACTGATTGAAGACATCTGTTTTTAATATCGAGATTTTCCGTCGCTTGCCCGATGCAATGTTAACCTAACCCCAGATTCAGGTTCCGCTCGCTGTGACTGTGACATGACGTACATGCCCAATTAGGCCGAATTGCATCGATCGCACATAAAACTCCAAGGTCCGAACAGGGCGCGCGTTTGAACTCTTCATTGCCGCACCCGGTCCGACTGTGAAATATCATGTCCCGCGCCAGTGTCACATCTCATGGAGATACTGTTGCGTCTTCGGGACCCATACACGTTGACAACACAAAGCAAAGCACAAACATATTTTTTTCCCGACTCGGCCGACGCTCAGAACAAAGCAGGGACGCGTCGCGTCGGTTGCGCGTACCACAGATCCTGTGGGCGCGCGGCGCGGCGCGCCTTGTATTATTTCGGAGATAGCTCAACATGCGCCCGCCCATCATAGTGTAACAATCTGCAATTGCATGAGTGATGGGTTCCTGGGCAAAGCAATATACGATCACCCGTCCTGTCAATGCGGAATCCACAGAATGAACATGTCGGACCAAAACATTTCCGAGGTGCAAGATATGGAGGGTTAAAATTCTTGTTGTCAACAGCTAAGTAATGAAAGCAGAAATTGAGGAGGCGACAAAAAAGATGACGAAGATGGAGGAATAGACAGACAGGTAGGTAAATGATGCGGCTAGAAGCTGGTAGGTATGAAAGAAAGTCGGGAACGAACAACAACCCGACATGAAAGTGGTGAGAATCAGTCTCGATGATGTGCCGTTCCGCCCATGAGAAGAGCCATTAAATCCCCGCCGTTGTTGTTAGACTGCCCGATGCCTTGCTGGTGGGGGTGACCGCCGACTTGCATGTGATGGTGCAGCATATGCGGAGGTAGCTGTTGCTGCTGATGGAGCTGCTGCTGCTGCCGCTGCTGTTCCTGCTGTCGCAGCGCGTGAATAGGTTGCTGCATCTGCGCCGGAGGGCCTCCTTGCTGCGGTCCAAATCCGCCGCCCATCCCAAGCCCCCGTATCCCGCCACCACCCAGATTCAACAGCTGCGCCTGGTTGGCGCGCTGCAAGTCAATGTTCGGGTGCCCGAGTCCCGCCAGCTGATGGTGTTGGAGGTTACCCTGCAGCTGCGAAGGCGGGACACGCATCTGGGGCTGTAGACCCCCGCCATAATTGTTTAGATTCCCGTTCACGGCAAAGTTATTAAACTGCTGCTGCTGCTGCTGGGGCGGACCGTTCGGGTGTAGGCCACTGTGCAAACCCGCCGACGGGAGCCCAGGCATGCCCATAAACTGCGAATTGTCGAGCGGCGGGCGGCCCGCCCAAGTTGGCTAGCCCCGGCGGCAGCCTTTGCTGGTTGGAAATGGGCGACGGCGCGCCGCGGAACTGGGGTTGCATGGGGATATTTCGGGCCCCCGGTTGCGCAAAGCCAGAGGGAATCGGGTTGTACATAGGATCAAGGCCGCGATGATGCTGCGGAGGAAGACGCTGAGGATTGGGATTAAAGTGGATCGAATCCTCGAGTGAGTCGGAATATACGCTGTCCCGGTTGCGTGGAGGTGGAACAGAGCGAAGACCAGGAACCATGCCGTCAGGCATGAAGTTGCGGTCGTCCAAACGACTTTCGTACAGCGAGTCCAGTCGGTTATTTAGATGCAGGTGCTGGGCCTGAGTGTGTTGTTGCTGCTGCTGCTGCTGTTGGAGGATCTGCAGGTTATTCTGAGCTTGTTGGCCGAAAGGAGCGCCGCCAACGGAAGCCGCCGAATTCGGTGACATGATATTCGGTCTTGGAATCTGGGGTCGCGTAAGCGGAAATAACGGAAAAAAAAATGAAACAATTACCTGCGCGGAATTGTTCAATTTCGAAAGTAGACCGTCCATGGGGTTGTAACCGCCCTCGAACCGCTGGCCGCCGGGGTTCGGAGACGTCGACGCGAAACCTGCCGGATTTTGGTTTGCTGGCGCTTCTCTAACTTTGCTGTCGAAGAACTTGGCCAAGCGGCTGCCTTTGCCGGTTGAATAACCCGTCGAAGTGGGGTCGAAGACGGGATCCGCGTACGGACCGGCCTCAACGGGCAAACCGTGCGGTGCTCGGTCTCCCCGACGCATCGACTCTGCATTGCCGAATTGGTCTCTCGGTTCTTCGAATCCAAAAGACATGCGCGACTCTTCAAAAGGCGAAAACCCGCTGCGAAGAGCTTCCGATTTCGGTGGGCCGAGGTTTACGGGCAAATCAGGCGATAACGCGCCTGCATTTGCATTCGGAAGAACAGGGTGCTGGGAAACAGAATCCGGATGATTCAACCCGTTTAATCCATTGGCAGTTGGAGGCAGTCCCGGAGATTTGCCGCCTCGGCCAGTACCAAATGCTAGCAGGCGGGATCCAGGTGGAGGGTTGAATTGGGCAGAAGGTGCGGACGGGTCAGAAATGGTTGGTTTCTCGGCGTTCAAGGCGGTATTCTGTTGGGAAATAGGTTTGGGGAAGAACCTAGAGCCCGCTTGGGATGGGATTTTGTCGGCATCGATGGCTGGTGGCGGGTTCGTAAGAGGAGGGGGGCGAGTGAGGGGTTCGGCTTTGCCGAGGATCGCCAGCAAAGAATTAGTGTCATGAGCAGGGGTGGAAGAGGAGACTGGTGCTGGAGGCACTCCAGGTGGAGCACTTGGAGGGGGGGCTGCACTGTTGGCCGAGTCTGAAACAACAGCCTGAGCGCTTTCGGGGGTGTGGGACCCTGCAGGTTATGGACCATCAAAAACTATTCATCAGGCGCGAAAAAATATAGACCTTGGGAAGCTTTGGCACGAATTCCAGGAGGAGGGCCCGCGGAGGCAACACTGGATTCGGCAGGTGGCGGATCTACCTGCTTCTTCTCTTCCTCGCGCTTCATCAGCATACGGAAAATCTGGATCTCATCCAGTGGTTTTTCGGGAACCGATTCCGATGCCGCAGGCCGTTCTTCCTCTTTCTTTGGCGCGGGGACGGCGGCGGTCTTTTCCTTCTCCTTCAGACCCTTCTTCCACGCCTGTATCCCGTCGAGTTCACCTTCCGCACCCTTGCCTCCGACCGGGATGCCAGGGGACTCGGGAATATAGGTGTCCATCCATGCGGGTTCTTTTTCCCTCTCACGGTCACGGTCGCGACGGTCTTCTCTGTCTTTACCGTCGTCTGCTGTGCCACCAGCTCTGCGGTCACGGTGGTTGCGCTTCGACCGGCCGTCGCGGTCTTCCACAACAGTCCAACGTCGGTCGCTAGATGCATCGCCGTTCTCTTGAGATACTTTGTCGGCGACGCGTCTTGCGGCCATTCTCTCGTCCCGCTTTCCATCATCTCTCCACCGTCTAGGATCTTCATCTTCCTCTGCGTCCCGGTCCAAACCGCGGTCACGTTCCCGACGTTCATCCCGCTCCCTACGATGGTCCTCCCTTGTGCGTCGATCGTCTCGAGTGGTTTTGCGGTGATCATCCCGACGATCCCCCACAGGTTCCTTGTCTTCGCCATCCCGGTCTCGGTCCCGCCGAGAGGGGGATACATCTCTCCGGGGCCTGGAGGAGTCGCGTCCTCGAGATCGGGGTCGCTCCTCTCGATTTCCTGGAGATATATATACTGGTCAATACCCGATCAACCCAAGGATCCGCAGTCAACTCACGCTCTTGACGGGTTGCATGACTACCTAGATGCGTGTTAACATGTGAAGTACCATATTTCAATTTCAAACCAATTACCTCGTCTCCAGTCCTCGCTGACTTCGCCGACCTTTTTCTTTGAGCCGTCGCGGGCTTCCGCCCTCCGAGCAGCTGCTGTAAGGGAAGTAGAGCCTCTAATTGAATCGACAGCAAGATGGGGCGCAATGTCCCTTTCTTTCCTGAGGCCGGGGGCAGCAAGCCGATCGCGGTCGTATTTATCAGAAAGCTGGACATCGGAATGATTATAATAGTAAAAAAAGGATTGGTCGAGACCTACGTTCCGCAATCTCTCTTGACCCTCTTTGTCTCGGATATCTCTCTCCCGGTCCTTGTCCCCATCACGGTCGCGGTTCGCGCAGGGATTGATGCTTGAAATTTCCCATCTGCGAGGGCTGCGATAATGTGGAGCGGAAGCTGGGCCGTGTCGAAGTTTCTGCGGAATGAAACATTTGAATACTATTTTGCTGCAGGTTCAAAGGCCGCGCACCTCCGTCGTCTGCATCCCTCCGGAACCTGCGACGGAAGACAGTAAATCATGTGTATCGTAATTCGGCGGCAGTAACATACCGTCTCTCTCTCGTGCCGTTGGGTGTTGTAGGCTCCGAGTCTTTCTTGGGATTCGGTTCATGTTCGCTATGAAAATGGTCCTAAAGACGCTTGTGCACATACGACGCTCACATACCCAAACCACTGCTTCAATTCTGGCATGGCTGGCGGGGATTTGACCAGGGGTGATTTTTGGAGAAACAACATTTGAGGTCGGGTGTATATCATAGGAAAAGACGGCGTCGTCCGCACAGGTTTTGCGGGGCCTCCTTCTTGCTCTGAAGATTGATCTTGCGAGGCCGTGTCGGGGGCGGCGAGAGCAAGAACATCGGCGGGGGACGGGACAGGTGGGAGGTTTAGTTGTAGAGGGTTGCCGTCGGCGTCAGTGGCAGGCATTGTGGAGGAAGACCAAGTACTATTCCCTTGGCTTCGCGTTTGGCAGTGAGAGAGGCGACAGTCACATGTGACACCGGAACGCTTTCGATCTCTTTTGGGAATCTACAAGTCGGAGTCTTCTTGAGTGTGTTCTAGAGTCTTCCTTCCCAGCACTCAGGTCGCCGCATTGAGCGCGCCTTATGGTCCTGACTTTGCGCCATTTTATTCTCAAACAACAAGTCTTCAATCTCTACCGATATGCTATCCGCAATGTTCGTGGTTCCGTGGCAAGCCACAACTTGAGGAACATATCTAACCTCGTTCACACAGACGCGAGGTTTCGCGTTGTTGCTACACGATGTATAGCGTCTAATTGTGTTTTCACGACAGCCATCCATGATCCTTTGACGAGGAAGGAAACCATTATGTGGATTCGCGCCGAGTTCGAGCGAAACCGACACTTGACGGACTTGGTGAAGTGCATATTACTGCTTTTTGATCCGGTATTTATACGGCTTCCAGGCTCTCATTGAAGACAAGTTGAAAATGGGTCGGAGAGAACTCAAGCAAGTTTTGCCCACTGCCAGCTCCTCTTCGCATTCGCATTAGGATTTTGGATTGATGAGGTTTTCGCTGGCACTCAAGTACATCTCCCATTCTATGTCCATGGTTCCCAGTTAGCTCATCGTTGGGAGAAACTCCTTAGGTGCGGTTTCGTGCGGATCGGAGCGGTTACCTACAAACAGATAATCTTCTGCCTTGTGATGGTCCCATCCAAATCGTAGCTTCGTTGAAGTTGAACAAGCCAGAATCTTCAAACAAAGGTCCGGATGCCATCGGAGCGATGCAAGCCGTGCGCGTGAGAATGTCAAGTTGCCGTCGACACCGCCACTGATGTCGTGGCGGTACAGTTAAATTTGAACCGGGCGCTCGGTCCGCACCGGCTTTCTCCTTCCTTCCATTCCGATAGGCGCCAGCCCCTTAAACCCGATTGCTTATACACGAAAGCCTTCTCCCAGCGCTAAACGAACACACACTTAAATGTACTAGTGAGACACCGCCTCATTTTGACGCCCCTCGCTTTCAACCTCGACGGTGGACCAACAACGCGAATTCAGCCATGGCGGCTGAACCGATAGCGATGGACGTCCACATGCAAGGAATAAGCTTCTCGGTCAACAAACATCAGGTTCCCACATTCTCAAATCCTCCCTCATTCGATACCGATTATGACTAGCTTGACGCTGAATTGGCCAAGATCCTGCATAATCACCCGTATGCAGCCTTCTCGACGGTTGGGGGGCCCGTCAATTTCCACGTCTATCTATTCAAGGACAGAAATGGTGGAAACAAGGCTCACAGTGGCAGTGGTTCATTGACCCTTCTCAGAAATGTTGCCCTTTATTTTCTCCGGGAGTACGGAGAACAACCCAACGGCGCTCTTCCTTTCAAGACTTTTAAGATTGGGGGAAGGCGTGTCAAGTTCTCCCCGGGACGATCGACCCCGCGGCAGGAGGTCGTAGAGCGCATTCTTCGCTTTCCCTACGCAGATCCCAAAGTTGCTGAAAAGAAGGAACAGCGGGCAACTGCGTTGCAATCCCAAAATATACTGTGAGCACAAAAGAAGTGCAAGTCCCCAACTAAATGACCGACAAGGCTTCGTACCCTGCAATTTGGGTGGGTCTGTCGTGACTCCGTGTTTTCGGTCGAGTGGGCAACAGACATCGTCGGCGGCTCCCTGAGGGTCAATGATGAGAGAAGAGAATTCAGAATCGAAATACCCCGGCCCACCGAACACCTTTATGTCGCGATCCACTTCTCTCGGATCGCCCATATCCAGATCCACTGGGATCCCTCTACTAAAACCTCCACCATCTTTTTCGAACTTTCCCAGCCCCCGAACTTTGAATCTGCGGCCGGTCCTGGTGGATGTCGCAGAGTTTATAATCGAATACATCAATTCCGACGCACGTTCTGTTTCCTTATTTGAGCGTCTTCTAAAATAGCTCAATGCAGGCACTCGGAGTGGTCTCCATAAATTGGCTTCTCATCGCAGACCATTCGCCTAGCGGAATACTGGATCCCGATTGCATGAAACTCGCAGTTCTGCACTCTGCCGCTGTCGATTATCCGAAAACTGGACAAGTTGAGTGCAAATTTTTGGAATGCGGTTTTGGATTCCAAACATGCCGTGTAGCCTGTCGCCATGAATACCATACCCAAACCCAAGACGAAGTTGAAGCCTGATTGGCATGCGCCCGAAACCACCAAGAATCTGGGTATGCATGCTCTTCTTGGTTCGTAGTATATTTATCCCGATTTACCACGACTTCAGAGGACTTTTACGAAAGCGAGAGAGCAATCGGGAGATTGTTCAGGGAGATCAAATTGCACGACATGCCAGGAACCCTTTCGCGCTTTGAGCGAAAAATGATAAAGCAGGGCCGTCTGACTGCGCCGCCGGTCGATGATCTGGCGGACACGTTGGATGGCCTGGACCTCGACGACGACACCATCGGAGCGATTAAAACATACGTGGCCAAGTTTATTCGGACCAACGATCGGCCGCAAGGGATCGTGGAATATATCGCCCAGATATTCAACCGCTATGCCTCTGAATTCCAGGGAATTTGTATTGCGCATACACTTTCTCGCGGAAAGGAAGCGCTCTTGTCCGAAGAGGAGGCGGTTGTCGGCACCATTGCTGCGAAAACGTCGCAGCCACGCAAAAGGATGGATCTTATCGCCAGTCTGCGGGAGAAGAGCGATATACTCGCGCGGAGCGTCAGGGAGGAATTGCTGGGCGACGACGACGTGGATTGGGAGGAGTGCCTTCAACGAGCGTGGCTCTCGTTCGAGCTCGCTATCGAGCTTGCGTATGGAGAGCACAAAACCTTTGGTGCCCAGAGCTTCCTATGGATCAGTCTCGGAGCCATTTTGGACGCGCTGAAAGAACTCGAGGACGAGGCAAAAGCATCGCGTGGATCGCGTACTATGAGTACGCGGAGTCACGGTAGCAGGAGGCTTTGATTTTTCGATCCAGGTCACAAATGTACAATAATGTTTGAATTTTACGAACCCTATGATCTAGCCCCGAGCTGGATGCAGTCAAGCGACAGTTATACAAAATGAGGAAACGGGAGGGAAGTAATAGGGTACTACCCGTGGGTATTCATGCTTGGTTGCGTAGAACTAGAACACCAGTCAGTCTGGTCGTCGATATTCAGAGCGCCGGTACGTACCCAGTATGACCGAGTCCCCCCTGTTTGACAATGAAACCATATTAGATGCGACAGACACTGCTGGTTCAGAACTAACTCACCGTAGGAACATTTTACTGATAAATCGGTCTTTGTTCACGGGCTTTTTGTTCTTGCCCTTCGGGATCTCCGTCCACATCTGGTCACTGGTGAGCAGTTACACTCAGGAAACGTGTAGAAACGCACTTCTTTTACATTCTCCAGAACCTGTGGACGCAATTTGAGTCAGGTAATGCTACGAGCAGAGGTTCGAGGATGCACACCATGTTGCTGTGTCGGTCAAAAGCCTTGACCCTCGCCAACAGCTTCTTGTCGTTTCGCAGGGAAATAAGAACTTGAGCATGATTTCGGACGGCTTGTTGAAGTACAGACAGCGGGCCCTGCGAGATCTCGTGCTCCTCCAACTGACGAAGTTGCGCTTCGTCCAACTCGGATTTCGGAACGTGAACGTATTGGCTGCAAGAGTCCAAGTCAGTTGTGGAAAGAGCAAAGGCTGGGGATGCACTCGCCTCATTTTGTGTTGGGCACGAAGAAGGGCGAGCTGGTGTTTGGTTCCAGACCCGCCATCACAACATCCGCTTTTGGCAATCAAATTTATTTCACTTTCACTCAACGATGGGTCGTCTACGGCAAAAGGGCAAGGCTGGCGCCGCAAAAGCATATGTTACCCGCACCTCTGCAATCAAGAAGCTCCAATGCTCCCTCGCAGATTTTCGTCGCTTGTGCATCCTCAAAGGTCTATAATTCAGCTTGCGCTTGAATTTTGAATAACCTTCCTTCAAGGTATATTTCCTCGTGAACCACGTAGCCGGAAGAAAGCCAACAAGGGCTCCTCTGCCCCAACCTCCTTCTACTATGCCAAGGATATTGCGTATCTCGCGCACGAGCCTGTGCTCAAGAAACTGCGAGAGCACAAAGCATTTGCGAAAAAGCTTTCGCGGGCCCTTGGACGGGGCGAATGGAGCGACGCAAAAAATCTCGAGGACAACAAGCCTGTCTATCGTCTGGACCACATAATTAAGGAGCGGTATGTTAATGCTCGATTTGCGTTGGGACGCAACTTGACATTTTACAGGTATCCGACCTTCATTGATGCGGTGCGGGATATCGACGACGCTCTGTGCATGGCTTTCCTGTTTGCCTCATTACCTTCAAATGCCCGACTCCCCCCCCGTCCTCACTGAAAACTGCGCGCGCTTAGCGGCCGAATGGCAACTATATGTCATGCACACCCGGTCTCTGCGCAAAACCTTCCTGTCAATAAAGGGCATTTATTACCAGGCGGAAATAATGGATCAAACCGTTACATGGCTTGTACCATATCAGTTCACGCAGAACGTTTGTCACGGTTTTCCTTTTCTTCGGTCGATTCTTATTCCGTCTTCCTTAGATTCCCTCGGACGTCGATGTCCGTGTTATGCTAACATTCCTGGAGCTGTATCAGACTCTGCTAGGATTCGTGTTTTTCAAACTTTACACGGATTCAGGCCTCGTCTACCCTCCCCCGCTGGATGTTAAGAAAGACGAAGGCGGGGCTGGCGTAGGAGCATTTAGCCTCCAGAGCACCTCTCAAGCCGCGCCTTCTGCCGCCCCGAAGCCCAAGGCTGTCGAAGTCGATGGGCGCAAAATATCTGGCAAAGATGTCCGACAGGCCATCAAAACCATGACTGGAGACTCTGCTACCAACGGCGGCGACGTCGATATGCCTACAGCAGAATCGACTTCCATGGAAGTGGACGAGGAGTTTGTACCCCAGCAGTCGACGTCCGACCCTCAGTCCACATCATCTCTGACAACCTTGAAAGCACTCGAGGCTTTACCGCAATCCCTAACCACCTCCCTATTCTCGCCGTATACATTCTATCTGTCGCGTGAAAGCTCACGGTCAATCTTCGAGTTCATCGTGAGGTCGTTCGGCGGGCGGATAGGTTGGCCTGCATCGTCTGGGAGCGGCTCCCCGTTCGACGAATCCGACGACTCGATCACACACGTCATTATAGATCGACCGCCCGTCGAGCGGACGGACGAGACTGCGGAGGAGCGGGAGCGTCGATTGCGGAGAAAATACGTGCAGCCCCAATGGGTGGTGGACTGTATCAACGCCGGCAAAATCCTCCTCGAGGAACCGTACGCTCAAGGGAGCACACTCCCCCCTCATCTGAGTCCCTTTGGCGAGTCGTACGAGGGGGCGTACGACCCAACAGTGGGGCTTGGCAAACAAGCCGCCGAAGAGTCGGAGAGCGAGGACGAAGACGTTGTTCTTCCCGAAGACGAGGAGGAGGGCGAAGAGCAGGTGGCAGAGAAGTCCGCACTCCGAGCAGCGGCGACTGCCAACGACCCGGCCTCATTGCGTGCTGCCGAATTGGCCGCAGAGGTCGCCGGCGTCGACTTTGGGACATTCGAGAAGGAAGTCCGGAAATCGCGCAAGAAATCCAAGGCGCCTGCGAAGGACGACGGGGAAGAGGGCGAGCAGGACATGAACAAGATGATGATGAGCAACAAGCAGAAGAAACTGTACGAGCGAATGAAGTACAGCGAGAAGAAGAAGGCTTCAGAGGTGCGATTGAGTTTTGGTGTGGCTTTTTCGGATGCTAATTTTCTGGTAGCGCGCTGTATTGGAAACAAAGAAGCAGCATCTGCAGAAGCAGAAAAAAGCGCGAAGCCAAGGCCGGGTAGCGGGGAGTTGTTAGTTAGAATTTAGCGGTTACAGATCGTAAATGACATGATTTCGGCTCGGGCTCCATGTGACTGAAAGGTCTCCTGCTAAATCCTGTGCCTGGAGAAAAGTCTCCCCGAGACTCCATCCAGTCCTATCTCTTCATGCCAGGGCGTTTCTCGCTAGGAAACTCGCAGAGCCCGCCCCCGCCCTACAAGCTTTCCTCCGCTCCTTTGCTGGTCGCGGAGACGACAACGACGACGCAAGTGTTGACGACGACAACTACCCATACCACTCATTTCTTCTCGCTGCCGTTGTGGAAGAAACGCCCAGCGACCCCGACACCGGCAGCACCAGTTGTACGCCATTCCGTGTTCGGGGTTGGCGTGTCGGAGGATGGCAGAGTGCGGGTAGAGAAGGACTTGCCTCCTACGCCGCCCGACGAGCCCGTGTTCCCGGTCAGACTTGCGGGGACCAACAGCACGGCTAGCAGCAGCCATGCAACCGACGAGGACCCCAGGATGTCTGCCGTATTCTCCGCGCCAGGCTCCCGAAAGTCGTTCGCGGCCTCGCAATCAACTGCCGCCCTCGCCCACGCATCCTTGGGTGTAGGTCTTCCCTATGCTATGCGTAACGCGTCGGCCTCTTCATCTACCTCAGAGGTCAACACCGTTGCATTTGCTGCATCGGAACCTCGTCTACAAGGTCTCAATATACGCCGCGCGAAGAGCTCCCACAAACTGCGTACAACGTCGGCTTTTGAACCCCCTGTGGCTGTCGAGGTTTCCCGCTCAGAAGTTGGTGATAAACGACGGACACGAGGGCTGTCGCTGGGAACGACAGCCTCGTTTTTGAACCTGGGGTCGGATGCCAAGGGGAAAAGTAGGGAGAGTGAGGAACAACCCGCACCTGTGCGTTCGCCTCCAAAGGCGTCGCTGGCTCGCCGGGCCTCATTCTGGAGCCGCAACAGAAAGTCCACGGCTGTGGACTTGGCGGAAACCCACACCGCAACGGGACAACATCCCTTTGCCGTCCCTGCCCTCTGTTCAGCCGTTGACCCCGTTCACTATGGACGATATTCCCATGTCGGCGTCATCTACTCATTCAAGACATTCTCCAGGGCTTTCCCGGAGCCACTCGGAGAGGGGCGTCCCCCAAACGCCTCCGCCGAACGCGAGTGAAACGAGACATTCACGACCACGGCGTGCATCGCGTCGGCCAGCGACGGCTGATTCGACAACTCGTACCCCTTCCTTCCTCCACTCCCCTCCACCTCCTCTCCCGCCTCCCCCGCTCCCGCCTTCCCCGTTACCCGCGGCGCAGTTTGATGCCGAACCCGCCGCAACCGAACCGTTGCCTGATCCCCCTCGCCGGCCTCGGGCACAGACAAATCCCCCACTTCTGTATCGATTATCCATGAATCTGTTTTCGCATTCGAATGCTACCTCGTCCGGCCAACCCCCTCCTTTAATTCATGACTCGCCCCAAAACTCGCCCACCGTCGGCGCTTCTCACTCGCCTCGCGTATCGTTCAACAAACCTCCTTCTGTGATACCTAAACCCGAGATAGACCATGAATCTCCCGAAATTTATCTCAATCGACTTTTACTTGCTGTGAGTAAGGCTGAAGTAGCGGGAATTCTTGCGTCCAGGTACGAAGATCTCGCTGATGCCACGCAGCGCCTTTACTGACGCGTTCCACCTTAGTGCTGACCCGTTTCACATCCGTGCTTTGCGAGCATATATAAGCAATTTCGATTTTGTCGATGACCCCCTCGATGTCGCACTTCGGAAGCTGCTGATGCATGTCGGCCTCCCCAGAGAAACCCAACAAATCGATCGAGTCATGGAGGCGTTTGCTGGCCGTTATCTCGAATGCAACCCTAACTTGTTCACATCCGACGGTCTGTTTGACAGTTCGTTTGCTGAAGCTCTTTATTCATGACTTCCACAGACCATCCGTATATCCTGGCTTTTAGTTTGATTATGCTGCATACCGACGCGTTCAACAAATCCAACAAACGCAAAATGACGAAAGCAGACTACATCAAAAATACCAGACTTCCTGGTGTGCCTCCGGAGGTCTTGGATGTAAGGTCGTCTCCTCCGATTAAAAGCCAAGTCTAAGTTTTCCCATAGTGCTTCTTCGATAATATCGTTGTCACGCCGTTCATTTTTGTCGAGGATCCATTGGATGTAAACGGGCAGCGCGGTCTAGTGTCGGATAGCGGCCCCAACCGGTCCCTCTCCATGGGCAATCCGTTGTCGGCTTCTACCAGTGGCTCGGGGACGACGCTCTTGGGCAAGACACCTAAAGTAGACCCATACTATCTTATCGCAATTGTAAGCGTTTCTGTGGCACGTCCGTGACAGATCACCTCATTATGAGTCGCAGAATGGGCTTGCGCCATTACGTGTCGACGTCGACGCTTACGTTCCCCGCGAAAATCCCTATTCCTTCCAGGGCACCGCTGGACCATGGGACGAGCAAGACTTGCAAATGGCATTCGCGAAAGCGAATGTAATCGAAGTCGGCGCAGCGACGACCTTCCGCGTTACTACGTTACTTAGTCTGGGTCCCGGTGTCGGCGCTCCGCTTGGTCCTATGGGGGCGTTCCCAGATACGGGAGCGCTGCCAGAGGTGGGGAACGGCGAAGTCTTGAACCTTAGGGTTACGAAGGTGGGGATACTCAACAGGAAAGACGACTTCCTTGAAGGGGGGAGGAAATCCTCGAACCGCAAGTGGCGGCCGTGGAGCGTAATCCTCACTGGATCGCAACTTCTCCTCTTCCGGGATCCTGCCTGGGCTGCAGGACTGCTTGCTCAAGCTGAATCACCGGACGCCCAGTCTACATTTCCACAAGCAATTTTCAAACCGGATGAGCTATTGTCTGTGAAAGATGCCATTGCCGTCTTCGATAGGTCGTATGCGAAGGTATGCTCTTCACTTGTGGCCCTTGATAATTTTCTGATGATATCAGTACGAGAACACTTTCCGCTTTGTGATGCAGGATGGGCGCCAGTTTTTGCTGCAATCCTCCAACGAGCAGGAGCTCAATGGGTGGATATCTCGGATCAACTACGCAAGCACCTTCAAAACTGCGGGCGTTCGCATGAGACCTTTGGGAATGTCTGGCAAGGACGTCCATCTTACAGGTGTCGCTGCTGCAACATCCCATTTGCACGATTTGCAGCACGCCCAGACTGCTCACCGAGCCCGAAAATGGGACAACGATGCACCACGCGAATTGATGGGAATGCTGTCTGGTGGAGCGGAATCCCCTTCCAAACCCCCGCTCGCCAATCGCCGCCTCACCATGATCAGCTTCAGAGGTGACATGGACCTCGATGTTCCCACCGCCCCGGAGATCGATGGTGCGGACCAATTCAAAGCGACCTTCGATCTCGTCAAGGCCGAGCTGGCAGCGGGGAACTACAACATAGAAACCGAATCCCCCATCGTTGAACACTTTCCGAGCTCTGCCACTTCCACTTCCACCGCCGCCAGTCATACTTCTCGGCTTCCCTCTCGTTCCCACATCATCCAATCCAAACTGCGAGATTTGGACGCCAAGATATCCGCAACCCAAACCCAACTCGATGCCGATTTGCGCTTCGTTCGCAACATCGGTACCCTCACACCCTTTCAGAAAGCTACCCGGGAGCGCCTTGCCGTTGCCGTCCAGGGCGTTGCTAGGCGTGTCATGCAGGTCAGGCTTGAGATTACGAAACTCTCATGCCATCGCGAGGTCTTGTCCAAGGATTTAATCGCGGAAGGACGCGATTGGAGCCAGGCGAAGAAGCTTGCCCTCCAAGCAGCCACCGAGACTCTGCAAATCCGGGGCGAGGATCATGTGCCGCGGATGATTGTTTCATTCCCCCCGAAGACGGATGATACGTCGGCCGCTGCTCGGAAACGTTCCTCGTCCTCCCCATCGGCCCGACTCTACGTGCGACTCCTTCCACTCGGCACTCGATTTTTCTGAAGATACCATATCGTCTGGTTTCTTGAGCGCATCTCCCCGGGTGGACACATCTTCCCCACGGAGCAGCTCTTCTTCTATTCAATCGTTCCCATTCCCCGACGTCTCACCTGAGAAGGAACGGGTTTCGCGGCCAAGCGAAGGATCGGACATTTCTGTCGGCCTCCCTGCATCTCATGAGAAATTCTACACTGCGCAGGAGACTCCCGAGCCTGCGGAAGAATGGGACCAGACGCGCTGTGCCCAGCGTGTGTCGCTTGTGCGCGTCCCGTCGGACATCCGGATATCCTCACGATTCTCAAGTACGCGGCGAAATATAGACACTCGTTGAGAAACGGACAACATTAATGTATAACCTACATCGTATAATTTCTCTATCATCTTGGTCTATCTTTATTACATGTAAGAATGCTGTATACATAGTAGATTGTGTAGTGTTAAAATGCGAACTTGAACTTGAAGGAGTTATGGGTTGTTGGCACGTGCAGTGAGTTGTCTTGACCACCGTAGGCAATCAGAGTTTCACGGAGCTCGCTAAATATCAATTTGGTAAAGCCGGAGGACAAGCAAGAGGCCGTCCGCCCTTTCTGACCTTTTTTGACCAACGATCGACAATCCTTCGTGCAATAACTTTTGGGAGAGGGGCTTACCTGCGCCAGTAGAACAACCGCCATGTCCAGGTTCGAATGCATATTTTTCCGGGCTCTTTTGCAGGTTGCCTCGTTCATTTGTCCTCATTGCACCTCGCATCACCAGATTGTATCCGGTGGCGCTGCAGAACCCGTATTAGGCAACGGGGCACCTTTTTCAGTCGCTCCAGATCCCTACGCAATTTATCCCCCTTCTGAACCACGTCAAAACCTCATCTTGCGCGACGTTGAGGCCAACTTAGCCCCCCCATCACGTCTGCTACTTCTCTGTGGCCACCGCGCTTTCTCTTGAGGCGTGTTAAAAGCCTCAATGCTAGCTAGCGCTCCAACATATAACGAATTGAAGGAGAAAAAGAGGGTGCTGAAGAAGACAAACAGACTCAGCCAACCTTTCGAGGAGGACTATGTCGTCGTCCAAATGAAGGGCGCGGGTTCGCTGCTTCTGACTTCGTCGGACTCAGCACTCGAAGTGGCTAAAAAGGAAACGATGGACAAATTTGAAGCCGCGAGCTCAGTGGACGCCCGCCGCAGCTCGTCGATATCTGGCCAAAGCCTTTTCACGGTGGAAGATCCTTCAATCGCAGGGTCGTCCGAACCAGGCAGTCCAACTGCTCTTGTTTCGTCTGCTGAGCGGTTGCGCGGAACAGCAAAGGCACCGCGTATAAACCGACAGCTTGGGGAGAATATCCCGCCCCCACAAGCGAGACGCCGACAATCAGTCGACTTCAGCACACGAGGATCTAATGGCTCGTCTGTCGAGTCGGTGAAGCGGACCCGGTCGTTGTGGACGTCAACTCAGAGGCGGCGAGATGTTGTGGATGAGGCAGCGGGCGAATTTCAGGATCGGTACCTTAGGAATTTCGGAACGGGAACCATGTCTGAACGCCAACGAGCATTGAATGTGAAGCGCGCAAGGAAGATGACTCAGGTGAGGTTTCTCACCTGCTCGGAACTTGATGATCCATCTAATTTTTTTGCCAGCTTTTCGGGCAGGAACCACCGCCCGAGCTGATTCAAATTCACGACGAGCGGGAGGAGATGGCGCATTCTCGGGATTCCCGGGATTCCACGGCAACGTTGTCCACCTTTTTAAGCCCGACGCCGCCTTTGAGAGATCGCGCCAACTCGACGTCATCGACCGGGGCGGTAGACCAGAACGCTGACGCCGACGAGGAGCCTTCAACCGCACCATTTTCCACCGCTACGGTAGAGGCCTCCGAGTCAACCCCTGTAGTTCCGACGCCTAGCTTCCAGGATCGGCGGCGTCGAGCAGCGAAGCTGTCTCGCTTCTTTGGGGTTGGATTCCAGGATATTGGATTGTCTCCGGAACTGTTGACCACACCGAGTCCGCCTGCGAGCGTAGAAGTCGATGTTAAAGTCAGCGGACGACGGTTCTTTGGGGTGTTTGGTGAACGTTCAAAGGATGGCGACGACATGCAGGAGGCAATCCAGAAGTCGCGGGGACTGAAGGCGGGTTGAGCGACGACGAGAAGAAACCAAGTTGGTCTGTATAATATAATTCTTCAGTATGCATCATATATTCCTTACACCTACTACGATTATCAAGACGGATAGCACAATGTATATTGAAGGGACGGTCCCTATTTTCGCATTAGTACATATATAGATTCACCGAGAACTATGCTGGTCAAATGTCGGAAGGATCCCGTCAGAGACAAGAGGAGTCCTCCAAAGGACGCGTAGGCGGTTCTGAAACAGAGGGTTGAGTACCAAGTCTGAGAAAAATATATCGAACGTACACATTTTCGTTCGTCCCTTGGTCGAATTTATACACCTACAAGGCATGGGACTTTGTCCAGCGAGACGAATAAAAAGACTCACCTTCCCGTACATGACATATTCATAATCCTCTTCTAGGCCATGGCGTCCCTTTCCATCCGGCCTCCACACATCTCTATCTTTGTCTTCAGTATCTTCCGTTCCCTCGGCCCCTGAAGTTGTTGCTTGTGTGCCGCCGCGAGCAAGAGAAGAAGCGAGAGCCAGAGCAAAGCTTTGGCCTTGGAGAAGAGGAAAGAGCTCGATGTTGTAGTCTAGCGTAAGCTCCATCTCATAATTTTTGGAACGGGCGTAGAGACGGGACACTGAGAGTTTCCAGTCAACAGCTGGTTCATACTGCCGAACCGTTCCAGAGCCGAACCTCGGTCAAATTTTTTGCCCTCCTTGTCAATCGCACTTATAGTGAAGATATCATCGAATACGATGGAAGTAGCGGATGCCATGATGAGTTTGGCCTGTCGGTAACCTCGTTAAGCAGATCCTTTCTACGTTGAGGAGACAATCGTTCTCGACAAAGAGAGGGAGAGGAAAAGCGCGGTCACATGCCGCTATTGCCGATCGTGACACCCCGTGACACCTCTCTTTCACAGCGAGCATGTCGCTTTTCAAGGCCAGAGGCGTGGTTCGCCTATGTGTACGGGGGAAAGCGCCGTGTCGACGATGGTCTTCATCTTTTGTGCGAAATCCTTCGGGGTCTGCCCCGCGCGAGGTTCCAACGCCTTTGCTGTTCGTATCGGCCAAAGAATGGGATATCGACTCTTACAAAGGGTACTCAGGGCTCACAGCGGTAGAATTCAATTAATGCTGCAAATACAGTATCGATACACTCGCCACGATTCTCTCCATGAAGGGATTTACCTGCGTGCATTGCGACCTGTCCCTTCCCAGAGTCGACCCGCTGGACTCTGACAAACTAATGCATCATTTCATATCCGGTATACTACCTTCGAAGGACTCCCTAGATTAAACCAACTAACCCCTCAGATCTCAAGGCCGAACTTCGACTCTCCTGGCCTGGAGCTCCGTTTCCACCCGTCCTGTTCGCCCGTTCTGCGGCATCTATCATCGCCCAAACCTACATTTCTTCCAATCCCGTCTCTGCGATGATGCTTTGGGGTAACAATATTCCCGCAACTAACGCTGAGCTCGCAGGGAGTCTACTGCCCACCCGACTAGCAGAGTTCAACTTTGAGCCCAAATTTCCGATTGCGCTTCTTACTACCCCACGTGAAATGGATCGGCTCCGCGAAACGAATCGACTCGCGCAGGCCGATGTTTGTCTCTCTATGGATGCATGCTCAATTATTGCTAACTCGATCTTCGTTGCTACACAGGTGGAATTGCTTACGACTGCGGATTTGGAAAGTCAAGACGCTTTGGTGAAAATTGAATGCTGGCTTGACGACTTGGGCATCTAGCGCCTGGGGAACAGTGGAGGTCGTAACATATTAATTAATATTTGGTTTAGTACAGTTATTGTGTGAGCATCATGGCCCTGACGGCCTCCGTATGTATACAGTCCCAAGGTAAAAGCGGACACGCCTACAGAACGGGCTCCTCTTTCAACTCCTTCAGCACCTGCCGCACCTCCTCGACGCTAGACACACCAGGCAGGTGGACACGCCAAGGTTTCTGCGAAGCGAGAAGCCGTCGAACCTGGTGCTGGATCAGCTCGTGGAGTTTTGGGACGTTGGCTAGTTTTGCGCGGCTGCCAACATCTGAAGTTGTGCTGAGATCGAGGGTAAATTCGGGAGGGATGGTGAGAGTGACCACGGGCGTGGGAGAGGTGGGGGAAGGTGGTGTTATAATTATCTGGGCGGGAAATATTAGACGTTGCTCGCTTGTGAACATGGGCATTTTACCGAAGCCTTGAAAAGAGAGAGGGAAATTGTTAATTGTACAGGTAAGCGTGCAAACGACGGCATGGGATAGTTGAACAGATACGAGGTCGAGAGGGCGATCGATATTGTGTCGGTGTAGTTGACATCGACCTCGGCCTCCTGCACGCGGTTCAGCGATGGGAATACGGTGAGCTTGTGTGTTACTTACAGAAAGAGGTTCGGAACATTTTTGGCGTTTTATTCGGGCGTTGTAAATACGCGGCGCTGATACACCTAGATCCACGGAGAGTATATTTATGTGATCCTGGTAAAAAAAATCAGCAACGAGCCGTTGAAGAGCAGTCCGCACGCTTCACCAGAAATCCCGAAGGCCGAATTTTATTCGCATAGTCTTCTATCCGCTTGCGAGCGACCTCGTCACCCTCCACGCCCGAAAGACCGTCTCGCAACTTCGAGCGGTATATCTCAACTATCTGGACCAGAATTAGGACGCGTTTGAATTGCGAGATGGTCGGCCTGCCTGCTGCAAGAGCATGTTGAACCACTCCGCCGACTCGGCCTTCTCGTCGATGTTTTCGGCCACAGAATGAGATGAAAGATTCTGTTTCCGGAGCAGTCGCTCGCTGTCGACGCGAGGATGATATGACGACGTTTCGAAAGGCCGCTCGGTTGAATCAAGAAACAGATACTTGAGAATCAGCACCAGCAGTGCCATTACGGACAGCTGGCCGAGGATAAGGCCCTGGGTAAAGGTGGGCTGGAGAGAGAAGACATAGTTGTTGCCCATAATGTGGTTGGGAGGGAAAGCCGCGCGCCTGAATCACAAGCCAAGTCCGATGAGATTTTCGCGGTCATTGCCGATCAGCCATCATTTATCCGCACGCTTTAAATCCGCCTTCTCTCTGATTCCAGCAACCATGTTCAGTGCTTTCGTCTCGTGGCCCACAGCACCCGTAACGAAGTCTCTTGTTATCAAAGCCCTTGAAGCCCTAAAGCCCTCCCCTGCGGTTGTTACATCGCCGGAGGGCGATCTTAATCTGCTATGGTCGACTTACGACGACATTGACCATGAACTGGTGCATTCTCAGAGAGAAACTGTGTTATCGTCCAGTTACACGTTTAGAAAGGTCCATCACGATTGTTTTAAGCGGACGGCTCAGCAGGTCTAACTCGCCCTCCAGGCCTTGATTCGGAAACACTTTCTATCGCGATCTCTGCATGCATATGTAACCAAGCACCCGGACTCCGAGCTCAAGAATGCTTCTCCAAAGACGTTTGAGATAGAGCTCTCTTTTGTTGACGAACTGGAAGAACTGCTTCTTGACGAACTGTGGGAGCTTGGAAAGGAACTTGAAGACGGTGAGAAATGGTGGATCCTGAAGCCGTGCGTGGACTTTCCCGCCCAGGATTTGCCTTCTTGAGGTTTTCAAGTGGAATGGCCGATCGCGGAAACGGCATCCGCATGTTTAACAGCAAAGCGGCCCTTGAGAAGATATTCGAAGAATTCGAAGAATCCGATTCGGACGACGATTCTGAGCATGAGTCTGTAGGAGAAGAGAACAAAACAGCGGTTGTCACATCCCAGCTACGGCATTTTGTCATTCAGGTACCACAAATTGAAGGAAACTTTCGCCGTCTGATATCATCCAGGAATACCTCAACAATCCTTTATTAATGGATCCTGCGGAAGTATCGATCAACGGCTCCCGCAGGCCAGATGAACCGCAAGGTTTCAAAGTCGGTTTACATCCGATTATACCCGAGACGTATTGAGACAAATTTTTTCAGTTTCATTTGCGGGCCTACTGTGTAGCCCAAGGCGCGCTCAAGGTCTTCCTCTTCGACAAAGTGCTGGCCCTCTTTTCAGCTGCGCCGTACGTTCAACCGAATGCTGAGGAAGATGAGGACGGCGATCCGCTGCCTGTCGATCTAGGGCCACACCTCACCAACACCTCACTTCAGGCTGAACGTGGCGAGGAGGGTGTCCGACTGTTCAGCGAACTAATTTCATGCCAGATCTTATCCGGCCCGGAAAGATCGCAATTCAGCACTGAGGATATGAAAGCAATATTAGACCAAATGGTTGTTGTCCTGGCCGAAACATTCAAGGTGCTTCCTTTACCATCTCCGTTGCCCCATTTTTGATGCGTTACCCAGGCTGCCTTGGAAAATCCTATTCACTTCCAGGTACGAAGATAGAGTATCGAAAATTCCCCTTATTTTCTGAATACGGAGTAGCCTCTCCCCAATGCATTTGAGCTTTTCGGCATCGACTTTCTCGTAGCGGACACCCCTGGCGCGCAACCCCCGCTTTCAAGTGGCCCTCCTTGAGATAAACGCTGAACCGGCCATTGAACTGACGGGTCCCCGTTTGTCGTGGATTTTACAGGACCTATTCACCGCTATTGGCGAGGTCTGTGTACAGCCTTTTTTCAATTCCGGGTTGGAAGAACTTGAATGGACGGTTGGAGAGACGTGTCATGGACTGATCAAGTGTTTGGACCAGCAGGTTCGGGCACCTCCTTAGAGATTTACCGCTAATGTATTCATGATTATGGGAGTAAATTGTAATAAGCACACTTTACCAAAAATTGCCGTATGCACCTCAGAAACTTCCTTTTTTGGATTTTAGCGGTAGTGCTGCCAATCAATGTTTACACCAAATCAATTCATCACTCCGGTTCCAAAAACTACTCTCTTGTTCGGCACTGGTTTACCGAAAACAGCATCGATGTGCTGCCATGGGCTCCGAATAGCCCCCGATATGAACATTATCAAACACGTATGGGACCACCTGGACCGCCAGGTGCAAAAACGAAACCCCCTACCCCATAACGAGGACCAGTTGTGGGTCGCATTGCAGGAGGAGTGGGCAAATATGGATGTTGCATATATTCAAAACCTGTATGATTCCATGCCCGGCGAGTTGCTGAACTGCACAGGGTGAAAGGCGGAACAACCCACTACTAATTAGTTTTGTGTAATTGTACATATTTCTTGCTCTATTCCAAGTTCTTTGCGATGTTCCGAACACAGTGTTACCAAATTGGGTACGTCCTGGACTTTGGCATCTATACCATCCCCGGTGCACACTCAATAAATCTAAAAATATTCGTAGGTAGTCTTCGACGTCCTAGCTACATTCCACCCCGCGGAAGGTATGCGAAGAAACCGCTGTAGCCACCATAAAACGGACCAAACGTCCAAAAATACATCGGGACAACTATTTTGGCCACTTAGTGTAGATCACTCAACGACAATGGGATTGTCACCGCCGCTAGAATCAACGGCGTTTGTTTCCTGTGGCGCGGGAACATAAGAGGATGTGGTGGGAGTCAATACCAGCTGAGGGCAAGATGTGTTGTACATGAAATGCATCGAATACGTGGCGATTTATTTCCACATCCTGCTCACAAGTTGCGGGAAAGTGGTTATTTGCATGTAAGTGAAATGAAATTCCGGTTACTTTCCGACATAGCGAGTACATGTACGAGTTAAATCATAGGAATAGGAGATGCGACGCTCAACTCGGCACGGGTTGGGATCCGAAACGTGAACCTCTGGACCTCTGGGCTGGAAAACGAACAGATAGAACCCTCGGAAATAGCGAACCTCTCGTGACCTTCGGGGGGAGGATTGGGCATATTGAAGATCTTTTCCAAAGGCAGAAGCCGCTCCATCTGCCCCTTTTCATGGAGAACGTCTAGGTGGTATCCTCGCGGAGAATTGCTGGCACGCTTCTGCTCCAGGTGGTAAAAATCCAGGAAGAACAACCTGCTCGAGGGTTGCGCATTGCCCGGGAAGAGTCGAATGACCAGAGGACCCTGAGGAGGTTTAAAGTACATGACACCGTCCATATGCTCCCAGCGGGCAATTCCTCGGGCTTGATCTGTGATCAACGTCAGCGGTGTACATGCATTGTCACCATTGAACAGCGAGACTGACCCCGAGAGGCCCCAGGTAACCGGGATCGTGCTGATGCGCTCGAGCAAGATGGTTGGGGACAAGCCTGGCGCCTCGAGGGCGGGGATCCCATAATGCATTAGATGCCGATTAACCAGCGTCAGCGCATCATCTTCCGAGATGTCTGCTCTGCCTGTCACAGGCGGGAGAAGATCGCGGTATCGGGGTAAACCAGCAGCGGGATACTGGTATGTCTGTGCGAACTTGAGATCATCCGCAAGTGCGACGAGCACAATACTTACCGCTCTCTGCGTTACACGGCGGGACATGTCGCGGCAGGTGGTTACTGCTATATGTCTGTGCAAACTCAGTATCATCCACAAATGATTCGAGGAAGACGACATTCACCGCTCTCGGCTTCCAGCTAACTGCAAAACCCTAGAGCGGTTTCAAAAATTCCTCGCAGACTCCACCTGACGTCGCTTGGCCTCAGCCTGCGGCGGAAAGCTGTGGAAAGTGGAGTTAGACTACCGTAGAAGGTGATTAATTGACAGGTGGAGCCGACGAAGAAATTTTGAGAGCGCTCTAGGGTTTTGTAGTTAGCTGGAAGACAGCCAGTTGTGCTTTTGATGTCGGTGATTGCCGTGATCCAGGTTCCAAATCACAGTTTGATTGATGTCGCTTCCGATCGCGTTTTGGATACTTGCCTTAACATATACCGTGTGGAAGTTTCCACACGCCGGGCCCACAGCACCCGTAACGAAGTCTCTTGTTATCAAAGCCCTTGAAGCCCTAAAGCCCTCCCCTGCGGTTGTTACATCGCCGGAGGGCGATCTTAATCTGCTATGGTCGACTTACGACGACATTGACCATGAGCTGGTGCATTCTCAGAGAGAAACTGTGTTATCGTCCAGTTACACGTTTAGAAGGGTCCATCACGATTGTTTTAAGCGGACGGCTCAGCAGGTCTAACTCGCCCTCCAGGCCTTGATTCGGAAACACTTTCTATCGCGATCTCTGCATGCATATGTAACCAAGCACCCGGACTCCGAGCTCAAGAATGCTTCTCCAAAGACGTTTGAGATAGAGCTCTCTTTTGTTGACGAACTGGAAGAACTGCTTCTTGACGAATTGTGGGAGCTTGGAAAGGAACTTGAAGATGGTGAGAAATGGTGGATCCTGAAGCCGTGCGTGGACTTTCCCGCCCAGGATTTGCCTTCTTGAGGTTTTCAAGTGGAATGGCCGATCGCGGAAACGGCATCCGCATGTTTAACAGCAAAGCGGCCCTTGAGAAGATATTCGAAGAATTCGAAGAATCCGATTCGGACGACGATTCTGAGCATGAGTCTGTAGGAGAAGAGAAACAAAACAGCGGTTGTCACATCCCAGCTACGACATTTTGTCATTCAGGTACCACAAATTGAAGGAAACTTTCGCCGTCTGATATCATCCAGGAATACCTCAACAATCCTTTATTAATGGATCCTGCGGAAGTATCGATCAACGGCTCCCGCAGGCCAGATGAACCGCAAGGTTTCAAAGTCGGTTTACATCCGATTATACGTGAGACGTATTGAGACAAATTTTTTCAGTTTCATTTGCGAGGTCTTCCTCTTCGACAAAGTGCTGGCCCTCTTTTCAGCTGCGCCGTACGTTCAACCGAGTGCTGAGGAAGATGAGGACGGCGATCCGCTGCCTGTCGATCTAGGGCCACACCTCACCAACACCTCACTTCAGGCTGAACGTGGCGAGGAGGGTGTCCGACTGTTCAGCGAACTAATTTCATGCCAGATCTTATCCGGCCCGGAAAGATCGCAATTCAGCACTGAGGATATGAAAGCAATATTAGACCAAATGGTTGTTGTCCTGGCCGAAACATTCCTTTACCATTTCCGTTGCCCCATTTTTGATGTGTTACCCAGGCTTGCCTTGGAAAATCCTATTCACTTCCAGGTACGAAGATAGAGTATCGACAATTCCCTTTATTTTCTGAATACTGAGTAGCCTCTCCCGAATGCATTTGAGCTTTTCGGCATCGACTTCCTCGTAGCGGACACCCCTGAGGCGCAACCCCCGCTTTCAAGTGGCCCTCCTTGAGATAAACGCTGAACCGGCCATTGAACTGACGGGTCCCCGTTTGTCGTGGATTTTACAGGACCTATTCACCGCGATTGGCGAGGTCTGTGTACAGCCTTTTTTCAATTCCAAGCTGCAAGAGCCTGAATGGACGGTTGGAGAGACGCGTCATGGGCTGATCAAGTGTTTGGACCAGCAGGTTCGGGCACCTCCTTAGAAATTTACCGCTAATGTATTCATGATTACGGGAGTAAATTGTAATAAGCACACTTTACCAGAAATTTGCCGTATGCACTTCAGAAACTTCCTTTTTTGGATTTTAGCGGTAGTGCTGCCAATCAATGTTTACACCAAATCAATTCATCACTCCGGTTCCAAAAAACTACTCTCATGTCGGATTCTACGCCGTCCAGAAAGCGCTCAAAATGGGACGAGGACGACGAGCCATGTTAGCCATTGCTCCGCCGTCGAAACGTCGGACAAAGCACAAGTCAGCACCCGAATCCGCCAGTGCCACCCCTCCGCCCCAACAGCCCACGCCACGACAGTCATTACACAGTCGCTACGTGCCCCCACGCACACATCACCCACCCATACTGCCTTCCCGCTCTGTCTATTGCTATGAGCGGCTAAATCAAATCGAGGAAGGCTCTTACGGTGTCGTCTTCCGCGCGCGCGACAAACAGACCGGCGACATAGTCGCTCTGAAGAAGCTCAAGCTCGACGAAGAGAAGAACGGCTTTCCAATAACCGCGCTGCGGGAAGTGAACGCGCTCATGTCGTGTCGGCACGAAAATGTCGTTGGTATTCGAGAGGTTGTAGTTGGCGATACCTTGACGCAGTACGTTTGGTTTTCGCGCCAATTGATTTACTGACCAACCTATTTATTCAAGAGTATTTGTGGTCATGGATTTCATTGAGCACGACCTCAAGTCTCTCCTCCACCTGATGCCATCCCCGTTCCTACAATCTGAAATAAAGACGTTGATGCTCCAACTTCTGTCCGCTGTTGGACATTGTCACGAAAACTGGATCCTTCACCGAGACTTGAAGACGAGCAATTTGCTCATGAACAACCGCGGCACTATCAAAGTCGCAGACTTTGGGCTGGCACGACGATACGGTGATCCTGTCGGGGTGGGCGGCATGACACAACTGGTGGTAACGCTTTGGTATCGGTGCGTTCTTCTCTGATTCCGCAAGTTGTTTTACAAGTAAGCTGCCCCAAGAGCTCCAGAAATTCTGCTTGGTGCGACCACCTATTCCACCGCAGTGGATATGTGGTCTGTCGGCTGCATTTTCGCGGAATTAATCTTGAAGGAGCCGCTCTTTCAAGCTAAGGGAGATATAGAACTGCTCGCTATGATTTTCAAACTCCTGGGGGCCCCAACATCCAGCTCTTGGCCGGAGTACACCACGTTGCCGCTTTCAAAGACGATATCTCTCCCGTCGCCCCAACCGCACCAATTCCGCCAGAAATTCCCATACTTGACTGCTGCAGGCATCGATCTGCTCATGTCATTGCTGACATACGACCCGGATCGTCGGATAACCGCAGAGGAAGCGCTACAACATCCATACTTCACGTGCGTTGCAATTAATTGTTTATATCAGCACTCAAATTCCATAACAATACAGCGAGTCCCCCTTGCCTAAACATCCCGATTTATTCGGATCCTTTCCATCCGCAGCTGCTGGCGAAAAGTGCGTCTTTGCAAGCGCGACAATTTTTATTCTCAACGCATTTGTAGGAGACGTAAACCTTTCAGTCCTTCGGCTCCGGCGAGAGCAGCAGATTACAAGCTATTACTTGAACCTGATCTACCGTCAGTGACCTGGTTTTCTCTTCGTTGTTTACTGACCATGAATTCAAGGGAGGTATGAGATTTGGACTAAGTGTCAGATGGGTGTGATCTTGCTCCTTTATAATATAGCGAGACAGTGGTGTACTTCTTTCAAAAAAGTCTAATATCTATTATTTCCATGTCCGTCCATCCGATGATTGCCACTACATTATTGGTGAGATCTAGTCTAAATGTTTTACGCATCTGTAGGCATAGAATCAGTAAATGCTGTACAACGTCGATTCTTGACATACAGTAAGAGGAGCCGGTGAGCAAGGTAGACAATGCCGCCAGTTGATCCTCGTTGAACCGAGCTGAGTCCTCGTGCCATGTGTCTCTATGAGTGCGACTAAAGTTGCGAGCGCACTTCCGCACAGTGGTGGATATCGGGGCCTGCAGCGCGTTAGGAATGTACAGTCAAAGATCAAGGTCAATCCAACGTACAGGATCATAGGTATGCTCCGCCAGGACATTGGTGAGAAGATCTGGCGTCCATTTCGCAACAGTGTAAGGGACACTGTCGACTAGTGCACAGACTCCCAAGATGGCTGCATGACGCTGTCTGACGCCTCTGACATATCCGGGGTCCCCTCGAGGCGGGATGTGGCTTTTCTTAATTAGCTGCACAAATCGATCCTGAACGATCTTTAAAAATCATAAATCAAGAGAAAGAAATGTAACGGACCCTCAAGGTAAGAATGTGACGCCGTGGGGATAACCGCAAGATTCCGCTCAGTGTTCTGAGTGAGGCTTTAATTGACTTCTGGGCTTAATAAAAATAATAACCCACGTTGCAGCCATCTCGCGGACATCGACGACTTCGTCATCAAGGCACTTGCAAAGAACCTGAAAAGAACATCAACCACGCATCCAACAGGGTGTAACATGTGCAGACCTCCAGAATTTCGATCACTTTCCCTTCAGAAATCATGGGCAATTGACGAAAGTAAAAGACTATGTGCCACTCATGTCACGATAGGGTTTGCTTTCTCTCCAGAGATTACGCACCTTGGACCAAGGGCAGAGCCTTTAAGCGCACTCTCCACGACTAAATATCTAGTAAGTAAGGGTGTAACAACGAACAATGAATAGCCAAACTGGAGAGTTTGTTATCGCATCAAAGATACCATCAATTAACGGGTTAATGAGGGATCTCGGTGGATTGACGCCACACATTTGGACGAGGACATCGTTCCCGCGTGTTGCGAGGGTCTTCGTTATCGTTCACTACAAAGAAAGAGGTTAAGTCGAGGACCTTGCATCAAGACGAGATGGCGAACGTTCGGTGAAACGGAAGAGCTCGGGCTATATACCGCATTAGTTGAGTAGCGAGAGCTCAAGCACCTGACACACCATAAGAGGGAGGATATAGTCAAAGACCGAAATCGCCGAGGTATCCAGCAATAGTTGGAACAAAAATTTGCAGACAGTTACGCCGGCCCTGCGACGGCTTAGTGAATCCACCCGAGGGGTGTAGAATTCGACTGACCTATCATACACAGATTGAAATGCACGGACACCAGGGAAACGTTCCTCCCTCCAAACAGGGAACTTTTCAACGAGTTCCGCGACTCTTTCTCGATGATAATATCCCCGCATACCCATGATGTCGTAATCCACCGGGAGGATACGGCATTCTTTGAGAAAGACTTCGGTTGTAGGATGTGAAGGACGGGGTTGAGCCTGCGACACGTTAGTCGAGCTACACAAATGAATTCGGATCACGATTACCTTGATTTTGCTGGAGAAGGCCAGTACTTCGGCAATGAAGGCTCGGACCTACAGGCGCGTTAGAGCTATAAAGGACTGGGACAGTTGAATGCATACGTCTTCATGCTCATTGGTAACCACCTGATCCCAACATCGTTCAACAACTCCATCGGTCCAAGCTAGGTAGAAGGAATAGTCAGTTGTTTGACTTTCGGTCAAAGAATGAATAAATACCAGTGAATTTCCAATTGAGTTCTTCATACAACGCTTTGAAGACAGAAAGGATTTTGGTCGCATCGAATGCCAGTTCAGGCTGAAAATCCATCGTTGTCCAGAGGTTCACAAGATGGTCGACTAAGGGTTGAAGCCGACGGGGATCTTTGCTGTGGAAAAGGTACTGTAATCGAACGTAAGGAAAGGTAAACCCCCAGAATCCTATGCACACACCTCCAAAAACGAGGCCCAGATAGTCACGGTGTCTGTTTTCAATTTTTGGCTAAAAATGTCGACCATGACAGGCTGGAACCACTGCCAAAGTTCGTGCTGTTTGGACAATGGCCAATGCTTGGAACCTACCAAACAACAGTGAGCGGCAAGAAATATTGGAGAAACCAGGCTGAGAGGACCTCCAATCAACCCGCCAATGAACTCAGCCAATGCTCGCTGTTTGTCTGGCTCCTTATCGGATATCAACTTATCCAAAGTGGGACGAAGTGCTGGGAAGGGTTCATCCTCTAGGATTTGAACTAGAAAGATGGAGGTAAGTAGAGCCACATTCAGCGAATGGAAAGCGCATACAGATAGACTTGACATAGGACACATTGTCTATTATTATGGTCTGATTGAAGTTTGCGTCCGGTGGGTCAGTTGCAGTCATGGCGAGCCCCAAAAGCACGCACCGTTTCGTGGTTTTCCTCTGAGAAGTACGTCGCTAGCTTTTCCCAGAATGTGGACGTGAGTGCAATCTCGCGGATAGTAGCGATGGCCCCGTCACTCGACTTTTCCCAAGGCTGAAAGGTCGATTTTTTGGCATCTGGCGGCTTGTACAATGAGACGGATTTCCCCCACGTAATCCAACCCGGCGGATCTTTGTCGAGAAACACGCTGTGATGGATGTGAGCAACCCGAAAAAAAAAAATTGCATCAAACGAAGCGAACTAACGGATTCTGCGTCTCTTTACAAATGTCTAGTGGGGTTATATAGGCAGCCAGGAATTTTCGAGTCAACTCATTTGATGGCTGCACGTCGAGCTTTTGCTTGAGAGGATTGTGGTTTCGACCCAGTATCAAGTCAACGGGTTCTGGACAGAAAGTCCGCAACTTGATATTGCGTAGGCTTTTCATAACGGCCCGTTGAGCATACTACAGCGGTCAAACACATATCTCAAACGGTCAGGCACATATTTCCAACGCAAAATATATCAACGCACATATCTCATGCTGGGATTGCTGTCATACGTTTTTTCCAAGAAATAACGTATCTGCTGGGAAGTGAGGGGCATGTCACGCCGAATTATGGCCCTGAGGCATCGTATGGCCGTGATCTCATACTTCCAATGAGTTTTGGATGAGTTGCCGATAGCCAAAACGATGGAAGTCTGTGATTGTTGATGCTACATCAGGAGCAAAGAATGATGTCCGCTTACCAGCTCATTGGCAGACTCGTTCATTCGGTTAGTCCGCAGTATCCTGTTATCCATGCATTTCTGAATCAACTTTCGATCGTCATCTCCGAAATTCAAGGCTGCGAAAATCCGATCCAGTTCGGGCGTCGCAACATCGTAGACCAGGAAGCAAGGCTCAGGCAAGCTGTTCAAACCTAAAACAGCGTCAAAGGCTAAAAGGGGTATTTAGGATAAAACTCGAACAATTCTCAGACACAGTCGAAATGGCGTCTTGGATGGATGGCTTCTCGTTGTGCTGGCATGAAAATAGCTTCTGAACGAGTTGCGGGGCCAACGTTAACTCCGAGGCGGCATATTTGCCAAACGACATGAGATTTAAGGTCCAAAGTGCACCTGAACTGAAATCGTAACCAAGCTCAATTCCACGAAACAGCAACACAATTACCTTTCATGCGGTCGTCGTCTGTACCAGGCTCCAGTGCTTTATACAGAACCGGGAGAGTACGACGTCGTATTCCGTCGTATACCACGCAAAGCGATTCCAGAATAGATTGGCTGTATCTGCTCCATTGTTAACCAGTGATCATGGAACGAGAGCTGAGTGTCACGCACGAGCGAATTGTAGCATAGTTCCAAAGTGACCATTCAATAATGTCGTCGATCAAAAGATCTTGAAGGGGTCCGCGCAATCTTTCGATCGAATTCCAGCGCAAGCGTGCAGAATGGAAGAATCTATGGTAACAGCCTCAGTAAAACCATCGCGCGCCCAAGCTCAAAGGCAAACAAACCTTGCGCGCCTTACCCAGACAGACCTGGGCCAGACCTTCTGTTTCGCGAAGTGTCTGGCAACGTTTTTCTCTTGTTTTGTTCAATGTCGTGTGGTTTCACAGAACGAATTCCACTAACCAGACGTATACTTTTTTTCATTAGTATAATAGCCGTCCTTGCTGTCTCCATATTCCAACATGAACGTTCGAATACCTTCGAGCTGCGAACACGGGGTCAAATATGGTTGTTAACAGCGAAATCGACATACCAGCATCTCAACGGCGTCAACGGTGTTTACTTCGCCTTGCTGCAACAAACTTTTTGATGCTTCGTGCAAAAATTCACCGAAACGGCGACGCAAAGAAGAAATATAAATGTAACGTGGATCGGCGGGATCTGTCAGTACAAAGCCCGAAGTTAAAGGCTCGATAATGCCACTGGGTATGTAAAATTAATCATTGAGTAAAAACAAAGGTTGCCGTCCACTCACATCATCTCTTCGATTTCATGCCTGTGAACGTTTCAGAATGTATAACTTAGAAGATGTTCCTACTCACAGAATGTCACTCGTTTTCATGTTGACCCGTAGACCCTCTGGATCGAAAGCTTCCTTAATTAGCGTCGGTATCCCTGCGAAGGCATTCGTGACGAAGGATAGGTGCCTGGAAAGTGAATGTCGGCAAGCCCGATAACGACAGTCTAGTGTACCAACCTGCAGAATTCGTTGGACCACACAGCGTTCCGTGTGACGCCTACAAGGTCTCAATACCAAAGAAGGGCGCGCATCGGGGTAGACGTACCGGGTTTTAGCAGTTGGAGAAGTAAGTCCAACGTTGGTTCAACCAATTCCTTGAAGATTCGAATTGTGAAGTCTATCTCCTCCCGGTTGGGGACGTGCCATGAAATCTAGGGCAGTGGTAAATCACGTCATCTTCGTGTGGGGAACTTATTTACCTTGACTTCGTCCGCCTTGTACACCTTCCCCCAGTGGAGGTGATGTTTACGGCGGAATTCTTTTGGAAAAAAATATTATATTTGGTGGTGAGATCGGGGAACATACATACCTTTGCTATTCCATTCGTCCGGATTGACGAACCTGTTCTCCGATGGATAGGTGTGTGTCAGTGTGAGCAGAGTATTGCTCAGCAGCTTTCCACTCCACGCAAAGCCTCGATTAGAAAAGGTTTTGTCGTGAAGGAGTTTCAACAAGGAGATGAACTCATCCCTGTAGGCGAGAACCTGTTCGAAGTCAAGGAGCGATCACGTGAGAGGTAAACAATAGACACTAACCGCGGTACCGTCGCTGCATTTCGGTCAGTACGCGCTAGGAAGCGGGAAAGAAAGTTCAGACTCACTTGTAAACACATCCACGCAAAATGGCGAGATCTGCATGCAGAACGTCAACATGATTTCAAGTTAAAATGGAAACGACGAACGCCAATGCAAGGTGGCATCAGACGGGAGTGGCGACGACACCGAAGTTGTCCGGAGAGAGCTAGCACCGTTCTCCAACTCTATCCTGATGTTCCGCTCGCAAAGTGGAAAGAATTTCGCCAGGCATTTGACCGGATTGGCGTTTGCCAAAGCCTCGATGAGTAAGTGGACGCCTCGGACGGCATTCGAGCGAACATTGGTGCTCGTATAGTCGTAGACCATGTTCAGAACGAGATCATACAGTGGCTCCGAGAGATGGGCGCAGATGGTTTGACAAGCACGTCCAACGGCATCGACCACTTGTACTGAAGAGGGTTACGGGTTAGCGTACGTTTGAGGGCGAATTGGATACCACGCGGCACCTTCCGACGCACCTTCGGATGCGCCGCCGCCCTCTTCGGGAAGGTTTTCTTGGAGCTGATAAACGCGCCGAATGAACTGGGTTACCCAATCAGCGAAGCTCCCGGTCGTGTCCTGGGATAATTGAGTGGGAGTCCAAAAAAAAAGGCGGTGGCGCACCTGTACCAGCATGTCCTCTTCTTCGTCGGACAGCCTGGGAAATTCCGTGTCCGATTGCAGATCATCCAAAGAGAACGAAGGCATGAGAGTCGGGGGTTGCAGATCGGGAGACAGCCCGGGAGACGACTCGGGAGGTGGAGTCGGGGTCCCGCGGGGCAGGCATCGTGTCCGCGAACATGATGTACTGAGAAATCTCCACGAGAAACTCCGTCGTATGGAGCTACAACCTAATTAATCCTTGCATATCGCAGACATACAATTACACCATACCGTCTTCGTTGGGTCGTTCTGAGTCTGGAGTGAATTATCACGGCCGAAACATGGACAAGGAGCATACCAAGTCGATCCCTGGGATCAAAAGCTGCAAGATCGGAACGAGGTGCTTAGCGCCAGCATAATACACCTTGCGCGAAACAATGGCTGGAGCCACTGCCCCGAGAGCCTTGATGACAGCAATGGTTCGCTGTGTCTGTGCAACGAGATCTAGACACAATGACATCGAACAAAATACTACGACGAACCTCGATAAGTGTTTCGAGCGCCGGCACTGCTCGCTCCAGAATAGGGTGCAAGATAAGGTCGGGCTCCATAACACTCAGAGACTTGAGGCAGCTCTGGATATTGCCCACTGGTGGAAGTCAGCAGGTTGCGAGCGCTCCACAGGGCTGACTTGCCTGTGTTGGAATCTTCCGAGAAAATCGCCAAGAACACGACGGTTCTCAGAGTCTTGACCAGTTCTCGCTTCATCGTTCTGGTGAGTCGCCGATTCTAAAAAACGAACATTACTTTTGAGCAGATATATGGGCAGAACACATACTCTCGGCGTTTTACACTCGGGCTGTTGTTCCTCAAGCCAGCCTGTACAGTTATGAGAGCCAATTCGAACCCGGAGCGAAAAAGTGTACGTCGATTGAAGTCATACGCTATATATTTGATAAAGGCAGCCAACTGGGATGGTCGTCATTTGCCGCAGAAATATTAGCCAAAATAATACATACATCAGCCGTGAATGGCCCCGAGTTCGACGGGTGGAAGAAGCTTTCGGTTGAGGCTATTATTTGAGACAAAGACTCTAACGCCTTTGATCCTGCGAGATATGTCTTGTGCTTCGACGCGAAAGCTCCAATCTTGTTGGCGAGGGGGGCCGAGAGATAATCGCGGAGAGAATTATGGGTAGGAATCCGCGGTGTCTGCACCCCTGAAGGGACGGGAGTGAACATGGGAGTGGGCGCGCCGGAGGCGGGCGATGGGTTTCCATCCGGGGCCATGGAATACACTATAATGCGAGCTAAAGATTCTGTTGCGTAACATGTCAGAGGTGACTGAGTAGCCCAACGTGGGAGAAGACCAACGGATGCGCCACTGTGGCTTGGGCAGACGTCCAATCTCAGCTGCAACCCAGCGGTCCGCAGAGGGGCCGGTGGTGAGAGAGCCTCCATCCGCAAGAGGGATTTCCATCGAGTTGATGCATTTGCACATCAAAACCGACCACTCGACCTCCGTAAAGATACCTACGTCCTTGTAGATGCCTGGCCAGGCAGAGGTCGAATGGAGGTCCTCCTCGGACCACTGCGGTCGGCCCTCACCCTCTGATTTTGCATCGTCCGGAAGTTCGGCGGCCTTACGAGGATCACTGACATCAGACGCGACATGCATTTCTGCGAGGCTGGCGAGGAACTCGAGATTTCGTTCATCAAACATGTAACTATTGATCGAGTCCCATATTCTGAAGAGCATGGGCAAATACTGTGCGCAAAAAGAATGATCAACGGCCCAAGAGAACGGCGAGGAAGGGAGATACGTACGCTTTGCGGATGCGTCAGGGGGAGAAAGTTGCACATATAAAATTGTGCAGCGAGAACGTACTGCGAGACCAATCAGGACCAATGAGGTTTGGGAAATCAGGAGGAAAGATTCTTACATCCAAGTCCGTTCCGTTGAGAAGGGGAACGAAGACGGAAAGCATTTCGTTCGTTGCGGCAGGGTGGAAGAACCTGCGTGAATTCGCGGCAATATAACCCATCACCCATGGCAGTTGTCTGAAACAACCATGAGGTGGTGTGCACGAAATGCGGAGGTTTAACACACGTGTATTCAAACTGCCTTCGGGTCAGGAACAAATCCTGCGAAAGGATATCGTAGATCGGCTTCCATGGAAGGCGCAAGTCCTTTATGGATATTTTTTTGATGGATTCAGTCAAAGATTTGAACCCATCAGCGCATGTCGCCATAACTTGGCTGGGCATGCCAGGAGTGGTACTACAAAAGGTCAGCTGGCCAGTGATTAGAAGTCGAATTTGTTCCCATACCTCAGATACCAGTACATTTTCGCCAGCTTGATGCGGGTCTCCTGAAACGACCAGTGAGCACTCAGCCGAGCCTCGCGCAAGAGTCCCGACCTTCGGGATGGGATATTTCAGCATATGCCAGTAGGTCAGCATAGAGTCCCATTGGATGAACCCGACCTAGCAGCACAGTATCAGAACGAATCTCGCCCGGATGAGCTGATTGCAAGCCAACCTCGTAATCCCGGGCCAGCGCGCACTGGGTGAGCCTCAAGACCACGAAATCCAGCATCTCCACCATTTTGGCTTCTGGTTCGACCGAATATGGGAGAGAGCGCACATACTCTCTGTACTTGCGGAGGGGATCAGGTGAGGATTCAGAGGGTGGTGGGTCTGGATCATGGATGGAAAGCAGAGAGATGTGTGGCAGAGCCATAACAAAGTGGCAGAGTGTGAAAAGAAGAAATTACAGAGCGTCTAAAACGTCTATAATTGGTCAGCGTGGGCGGCTTGCGCGGGGGTGTCTAAGACTGCGTCTTAGTCTCACAAAGTAAGACGGGGGTGGAGTATAAAATGTGATGTGGGTGGCGCACTTATGTACGCGTACTACACGAGTGTCGAACACTTAGGCGAAACCTTAGCTGGCTTGAAATTAATTCGTTACTGAAAGAAATACTCTCTCCCCACACCAATAGATACCTAACCCTGACCGCTAACGCTAACTGACGCTAATCAGCTCTTCAACCGCCTTTTGGCGAACAAAATTCCATATCCCATTCCGCTGTATCCGGACGTCCCCCAATCCCTCTCGAATTTCTTCCAACCGCTCGGTATACTCCCGCCCGTCGTCCTGAAGTTCTCGAAGTGTCGACAACGATTTCTCGAGACCCTCGAGTTGGGTCTCGGGCGACGCGAAATGCGAGTGCTCGTAGACTGGCGGTCCGCCACCATTCGCAAACGACCACAGAAACAGTCTGTGCGCCGCAACGGTGAGGTCGGGTGCTCGCGAAAGACGCTTAGCTACATCGTCCAATTCATCCGCGTCCTCCGCGTCGTCCTCTTGCTTCGGCACCACCGCCGGAGTACTAGACGCGTCAGTTTCCTCGGCGATTACCTGCCATAGTCGACCGAGCGCCTTGCGCATCGTTCCCTCTCCCTCGATCAGGCCATTGGTAGCGTGTTCTAGCTCGTCCAACAGATTTGACCGGAAGGTGTGCGTCACCGCCTTGTCCATGACAAAAGACGAGTAGCTAAGATGTTGGGAGGTCGGAGGCGGATACGGGGACTGTATCGGAGGCGACACAGAACGGGATAAATGAGGAAGGGAAGGGGGCGATGGGGAGCGGCGTTCCTGCGGAAGTAGCAACTTCATACGCTTTCGTGCACGGTCTTCCTCCTGTGGACATTGTATTAGATCGTGCTGAGTGAATGAAAGCATGTCAAAGCGCACCTCCCATTCACCAACACCGGGTCCCCAAGAGGTGATCTTGCCCCGGCGGGCCCACCTCGCGCGTTTCTTGGTTTTGGTACCCCAATTACCACCACCAAAGGCACTGACGCTCTCCTCATCGTTGTCCTCGTCGTCGTCGTCGTAGTCCCGCCCTTGCGCTGGGTAATACCAGTAGTTCTGGTCGCTCAACGGCAGCACCGGTAATCTGTGAATGCTGAGCGGAGAGCGCTGAAGGGCCTCGGAAGACATACTGGGGATCCTCTGCGCGTTGTTTGCCGTTCGTGAGTGGCCGAGTGTCGCTGGTGGTGGCCATTGTGGCTTCGAAAGAGATAAACCAGAGAGTAAACACTTGAAAACAGATCCCACGCCGCGGCGAAGCACTTTATTAAGGAGCTAAGCGAAGCACAAACGGAGCGCTGAAATCGTTCCGAATACAAAAAATATACATTCCTCTAATTCTATCTACGCTGTCGCAACTACCGCTTCAGCCTCTTCACTGGAACGGCTGAAGCCTTCCTTCCGAGCAACATTGACTTGCTCGAAGCTCTGCATTCCTGCTAGGCCCCAGCGGCCCATCATTGCCTTGTCCTGCAACAAGTAATCAGAATTGGACAGCACGAATTTACCCAGTCGACGTACTTCTTCCCACGGTGAACAAGGAGTCGTGAGCATTTGCTCGCCTGTAAAAACTGCATTCGCTCCGGCCATGAAACACATCGCCTGTTCAGACTCTGCTAATGTGTTTCTGCCGGCCGCAAGTCGTATGATTGTGGAGGGTAATACGATACGGGCAGTTGCTATTGTGCGGAGGAGGATGTGATACTTCACAGGCTGGAATATTCAAGGTCAGACTCTGGTATTTATGGGTTTGGTATCAAGCCGCACCTCGTTTCCTTCTAAAGGTGTTCCAGGAATAGGAACCAAGGCATTAACGGGGAAGGACTCGGGATGTTCGGGCATGCTGCAAGGACGTCAGAGGCGAACCAGAAGAATAAAAATCTGAACATACTTAGACACCTCCCAGATCAAACCAACCCGATCTTCGTCGGATTCCCCGAGCCCAAGTATACCACCCGAGCACACACTAATACCAGCGTCTCGGACAGCAGTGATGGTGTCCAGACGTTCATCATACGATCGCGTCGTGATAACCTATACAAGTCAGACGAATCTAAGTAAAACTCTGAAAAATACACACCTGCGGGTAGAACTCTCGCGACGTATCCAGATTGTGATTGTACGCCGTCAGCCCGCTGAAAGCAGTCAGGTCTCTCCACCAAAAAATACAATTAAATTCTCTCACGCCTCCTTCAACTGCCGGGCCTGGTCTGGCGACAGCATCCCGAGCGTCGTGCACACCTCCATCCCCATCCCGCGCACCTCTCGAACCATGTCCAGGATTTTCTCAAAGCCCCGCTTGCGGCCCGCGAGATCCCTCCACGCTGCACCCATGCAAAACCGGGTGCTGCCGTTTTCTTTCGCCTTTCGTGCGGCCTCCAGAACCGGCTCCAGCTCAACCAAGCGCGACGCCTTGGTCGGCGTGGAATAGCGCGAGGATTGGGAGCAGTACGAGCCTGTGGGTTTGGATTCGTCAGAGGGACGATATCATCTAGCACAAGTTACTTGCAGTCTTCTGAGCATCCTCCGGCTTGAAAAACAATACAGATCGGTAAACGATCAAGTCAACCAGAGAGTAGCGTACTTTTAATGTTCATGAGGGTACACAGCTGGATTTTGCCCGGGTCCTGGTACTGACGATGGACGGAAGCAGCGCGGAAAACAAGATCAAGGAGGGGACTATTGTAGATGTCTTGAATTTCCTGCCGACCCCAAGTCCGCCGCGATGTCTCTGCTGAGGAGGATGCATGGGTAGCCAGAGTTCTGCCAAACCGCCTAGGAACACATGTAGCGTATCGAAACATGGTCCAAAAACGAGACTAAGTCCTGCTGGTCCCTGGAGCGAGGAAAGCAAGAACTGAAAGTTTGGGGAGAGCTCAAGCCAATGAGATGCCCCGTTTATGGCAATGCGCCGATCAAATGCGGTCACGTTCTCAACATCCTTGCTCTCAATCCCCACTCAAACGCCCAGCTAAAGGCCTTAACGCCCTCGAAGAGCTCCCGATGCGTCTAAGTAGGTTTCTCTGTGGCGGTGACGCGAAACGGCACTCCTTCCCTTATCTATTACGGTTCTTTTGTTGGCGACTCGGACCCACTCATGCCGTTTCATCATGGACCTACAACGCTTTCTTAGTCTTGCACTACATGCGGCTCACTTGTCAAATGAAACCCACTTGACGACCCGTACCCAGCAGTGCTCTCCTCCCGCCGTCACCATTTTCGCGATGACATCACTGGCTGCTAGCCACCATTGTGGCCGCCATCCCGCTTCCCCCAAACTTTGGGAACCGATCTTGGGCAGCGAGGCCGACCCGCAACTGACGTTGAACTCCACCGAAACTTTCCTCGCTGGCTGAACTCTATTATTTTACTGGCGAATCCGATAAATACATTGACTCCGGCGTGGACTATGTTACAAGAAATGCAAACAGAACGGGACATCACAGAAGACAGAAGTTGATGCTACAGGTCGTAATTTAACGTGGTCGGTTGGTTGGGTTGTACAATTCCGGGGAGCTTGAACGTTTATCGAACACTACCGTACCAATCAGTCGGTGCGGACATTGCCAGCAGAGGGACTCACAGTGTCGCTCTTTCCGTGGTATACATCGGGGTTTAACTTAGTGCTGTATCTCAGCGCCGTCTCCACGCTTTGCTGACGCGTTGGCGGAGGCCGATGACGCCTGTCGTAAAGATGCTGTGTAAATCAGGATTCACCGAGGGCCTCATCCATCTGGAACTGACCATTTCCGTCCGGCTTCGGCGTCCGCAGGTCGTCGTCCTCCGACCCGGTCGAGTCTGCACCCGAGTTCTGAATCGACTCCGGGGGCGAACGCGACTTCCGCTGCCCGCCTTTCGGCACCCCTTGCCGTTTGCGGACTGCGTTGTACTGGTTCTGCGTGTATGCAGCGAGTTGGCGTGAGTATTGGATCTGCTTTTGCTCGATGGTTTAAGGCAGTCATGGTGGAGGTATAATGTTTGGGATGTAGGTGAGCTTTTGAAAGTGGAGTCAGCAATCCCTGTCTTTTATACTTCGTCACTGCGGTGTGGCATCGCTTGGATTGAGGAGTAGTTGCTACACAGAACATGACGTCGATCTTATGTATGTTTTTTGTTCATGGTGGAGTCTGGAGAACTTGTTTAACTTACATAGCCCGAATGGTACGTTCTAATCGGCTGAATGTTGCCCCGCTCGTCTCTCTCTTTTTCCCCGAGAAATTGTCTAGAGCCCGAGCAAAACTCGAACGACTTTTTTATTGCAAACGAGAAATAATTGGAGCTGAGAGAGGAGTAGATCTCGAAACGCTTATGACGACATCAGGCAGATGTGGGGCCACAAAATGTCCCCATAAGAGAAAACTACTCAAAGTGCCGATTCTTGAGTGTCGAGCTGATAGAACAACCGGAAGTGGAGGCGTAGAGCCCGAGCGGAACAAATTCTTGGAGCCGAAGCTGAGTATATTATTTATTTGCGAGAACATACAACTTGTTTTGTCTGTGCCGCACCGTCATTGGCCTTGGCTAGAAGCATTGGGGGACGTCTTTACTGGGAGTACTACGAAAATGACGCGAGTCGAAGCCTCACGGTATTCACACACTTGTTTTTCCTTCTTCAGGTAGATTGACGCTGCACCGACAGGCCGTTTTCCTCGTCATCTCTGCACCAGTCATCGAAAAACTTGCGCAAGACATGACCATGCCCTGTGGAGTCTGATGCCTTGGGGTTCATTGCCGGCGGCCACAAAATATATGGGGCGCCGAAGCCGAAGAAAGCGGAGAACATCATTATTACCTGCTACCATGATGTCTTAAATTCCTCGTCGCTCAGAAGCCCTCTGGATTGGCCGTTTCCGACCCGCCGCTTGAGGATATTGCGAGCCAAGGGTATAGCAAAAACTTGGCCTTGATCCATGTGCAGCCTGGTACTTGAATAAATTCCGCGGCGGCGTTGTCCCCAAAAACGGCATCGCAGGCAAGACCAGGCAGCAAAGTGCTCCCGCGACTCGCGACTGCCGGATATGAAGGAATCTGCCACTCAATTTGGAGCCAATCAAGCTCGCCGTTACCCACAGTCACCGTAATTCAACATTCAATTCCCAGAGCCACGAATCACAGTCAGACCTACCTGCCGGTCGGCTCGATATATGAGCAGCCTCGTCTTCCGAGCCACTGGTCGAGTGGCGTCGACAATATGTCGCCGAATGACAGATACTGTACCGAGTTCAAAATAATTCCCAGTCCCGGTTGCAATCCTCCAATGTAAATTCGAAGGCCGTCTTCTGGCTCTCGCCATGCTGGCACTCAGAAGCCCCGGGAGCACAAGAAGAGACAAGATAGCGTTCACTAGACAGGCGAAGACGATCAATATTAATCAAAATCGCGAAACTTCACAAGGCGCTCAGCAGTGAGCCCTTCGGTATCCACACCGACCAGTAATTGTGGCCTTGAATGCCAGCGCTCTCCAAAAAAAACCGGGTCCGTTGGAGGCTACATTCCACTACGTTCAAGAATTACCGTATATGGATAGCTGGCGTAGTGGTGACGCCAAGGGTGATGCGTACTTTACGTCCTCCGAGCGGCCAATCAACGAGCAGCGGATCGGGGGGCGGTGTTCGGATTCGGAACGCGGAGAGTCGGACCAGGATGTAGCCAGCTCCCTTGGGGATGACTGCGGCGCGAAGATCGGCTTCAAGAAACCTGAATCACCTGTTCGACGCCTTGGCCTCCGACAAATTTGTCAAGATACATACTTGGCACCCTCCTCGACATCACAATTATCCTACTTCGCGACAAATGAAAAGTTAAAATGGACCCTGGCAGCCATCCGAATTCTGGTCCGAATACCTTCAGTATCTTGAACTGGTCGCGACGGCCAGGCGTCGGCTCGGAGGGCCATGGTAGGGAGAGTGCGAAGCGCCGTCACTACCGCCGCGGGAACAAAGCTATTGCGTGTAGGCAGGCCTGAGGCAATATGAATTCTAAATTTCAAATACAACGACAGCTCTCTCGACGCGGGATTGTCGCAGTGGATCGTGGTTACCGAGGTCGTTGATCGAAGCACTCACGGAAGCAAAAATTAAAATACAATGTCATTGCTGTCATGTCCCGCATTACACTGTCACAAAAGAAATCCTCGGAGAAGTTTCGATATCCAGAGCAATTTCTTCGTGTTATACACCAGGCCGCACGCGGCGGCAAATTATACGCTAGAGTACAAGCTACGGCGGAGTAAAGCCAACAACCAACTATTACTATGTAGGCGCTTACCGCGCAAGAAGTGTAATTAAACGAAAGAATAAGCTATCCCAGCGAGTTCTGACAACTCGGGGGTACAAGCAGACATGGTGGTGGTTTGGTGCTACATCAAGAGACTAGAAAGAAACAAGGAGTGATGAGAGCACAGATTACAAGTGTATGCGTGGGGTGAAAGAATGCCAAGATGGAAGAAAGAGATGTAGAGTACGTATCGGCAAATGCGAAGTCCGTGATGAGTGTCAATGAGTGTCGTGGTGTTTCGAGGAATAATGTTATGCGTGCAGCTGCGGCCGCAGATTTTCGTAAGGGCGTGGGATGCGTAAAGAGACGTTCGAAAGAATGAATGGTCGAAAGCACCATGCGTCTAGATGCGCATGGTCGAGCGCCAGCCGTGGCCGTGATCGGGGCGGGATACCGCCTTCTTTGCAGGGCAGCCGAGCATGACAGCCTGCGCGAAGTAATCAGCAATCCGTGCGAGATGAACGTGTAGTATATCTTACCCCAGTAAGGACCGTCGTCTTACCGCCGTCGTAAGGGGTGACCTCGTTCTTTGACGTGTCCACAAACACTCGGGCTTGCCGTGCGCGTTCGCGGCGCGACTGCTGCTTAGGGTGGGCGTTCTCATCGCTCCTCCGCGAGTCCGAGGAGCGGGAGGATTCAACCGACGAGAAGGAGAAGCCCGAGCTCGAGTTGGAAGAGCGGGAGCTGGAGCGCGAGTGGGAGGAGATGGCAGAGAGCGGGGAGAGCGAGCGCGACTTGGGAAACTCGGCGAGGACGGGGGTCATCCACGTCGGTGCGCAAATCTCGTCGGCGATCATGGTGAAGATCTGCTCGTCGGACTCGGAGTCGTCCTCCAACAGCTGCTGTGCAACGGTTTTGGCGGACTGCTTCTGCTGCTTCTCGGCAGCGTACGTGCGGGCACGGGCCGCGACCTGCTGGTCGATGGACGCCTGGATCCGAGACTCGCCAAAGACCGTGGGTTTCTTGGTCAGGGTCGGAGACCGGATCTCATCGGCCCAGATGGTGATGAGCTGGCTGGTAGGGCCCGTGCGGTCAAGGCGCATTGAGATGCAGCCAGGGTCGACGAAGAAGTCAAACTCGCGACCTCCGAGGAGGGAGACCCAGTCGAACCACTGAACGCCTGCGGCGATGCAAGCGGCGTAGACGGCGCGAGGGGGCAGGCAGTCGGGGGAGAGGGTGAGACAGCGGCGACCGGAGCCACGGAGGGGCTCGTTGATGTCCCAGGACTGCGCATAAAGCGCAGTGAGGTTGGACTCGAGGACGAGCTGGAGCTTCACGATGATAGCGGGCGCATAGGATTTAAGAAGGGGCCGGGTCAAGAAGGCGACGGCGTGGGCGACAGTGGCGGAGAGGGTGGATGAGGCAGACATGTTGAAAGATGCGAAGATGATCGTCCGGCGATAGAGATGCGGTAAGTATGCGCGCAAAAGACGAGGTCGAGACGAGATGCGATGAGATGAGAGACGTTAGATGGAGCGAGAGCAAGAGAGCAAGTAGGCAGGTTATAAGGAGAGTGCAAATTACGAGACTGTCGTGGGTGAGTGGTCTAATGGGGGGATATTGGATTAGCGTTTTATAATTAGCCCCTGAGTGAAAGTGCCAACCTATGAGACACGGAAGTAAGATGGGGAGAGGGGAAAGAGCCGAAACCTAAGGAAAATGGTGAATACAGCGGGCCTTATTTATGGGCGTTCGGTACAAGGGACAAAAGGGTACAAGGGACAAAAGAAAGAAAGCGCTATTGTCCTTTGAATGGATGTTGTTTGGTTGCACAAACAGCGCGTATCCCCGACATAGCCCCTTTGAGGGAAGCAGGCTTTGTATTCTGGTCCTGCTTCTCTTTGGCGCCTTCTCTATTGTATTTGGCCACCATTCTCCTCGTTTTGTACAATAGCGCATGTCGCCTGCCAAGTCACATTTTGTTGCCCGCTTGGATGGATACGCAAAGAGACAAAACGCGTGTGGGATACATAGGAGAGCCTTTTGTGTAGAAGCAACGACCGTCGTCCAGTAGCCTGAATCAAACAATTGCAAGCCTTGTCCGCAGCTGGAATAATTTTTCATCCTCAATCTATGCCTGAGTACTTGTAAACGCAGAAGCTGTCAAAATCCATAATTTGGTGCAACCCAAGTACTGCAGCTGGCGGCTACATTGGTTTGTGTGTATGTAGCGCCAATGAATTATGTCGCCCTGAGTAAATTATGCCGCCACCGAGTGTAAAGCACAAGTCAGAAAGACTCGAATGAAATTGTCGAATCAGAAATGTATCATCGGCACCGATGCCGAATTGATATATATTCAACTCCGCTGCATCACTGCACAGTCGTTTGGCTTCACTTTTTCTCGCCTCTTTTCCGCGCCCAAAACTCATTCACCATGGTATGCGACTAGCAGACGACGTCCTAGTCACCCCTGACGATGCCCTAGACTCTCGCCGTCGACCTGCTCAACCCCTCCGCCGAGTTCGAAAAGCGCCAGCACAAGCTCAAGCGCCTCGTACAGTCCCCCAACTCGTACTTCATGGACGTCAAATGCCCCGGTACGCCTCTGCTCGTATCCTGCTGTTGCGGAAATCTGAGAGAGATGCCCGGATAGGTTGCTTCACCATCACCACCGTCTTCTCCCACGCACACACCGTCGTGCTCTGCGGCTCGTGCGCCAGCGTCCTTTGCCAGCCCACCGGTGGTAAGGCACGGCTGACCGAGGGTGCGTCTCCTTTGCCTTTCTGTTGATCGCCAGTTCTAATTCACCGTTCTCAGGATGCTCTTTCCGCCGGAAAAACTAGATCGCCACTGCTTGTTTCGTTGTCCTGTACACACTCGCATCGGTCTAGCTTATATCGCATTTTACTCCTCCTCTGCACATGCACAAGCCCTGTCCATGTATCTTCGAGATATACTCAAAGTATGCTTGCAATCTTCTTGCGACGCGGCCCTCTCGGTCCCGGTTCCGGCTCCGTACAGTCATATTCACTGTAGCTGAGGAATATCATCCGGTTGTGATGACTCTCGCGCTGTCTACTGGTCCAAAACACTGCTGGAATCTGTCTATGTCAAATGAATTCCACCGTAAACTATCGGGTATTATACGATTAGTGCATATTGTTCTACAGCTTCGCCTTCGTCGTATCCTCCGGTCCCCGTATATCTGCGCGCACAACTCCTTCCTGAGTGGTTGCCGCGACGAGCTTCCCTTTGCGCGTATACAGCTTTAGAATGCCTTTTAGTTTCGAATTACCAAAGAGCAACGCGACCATACCTGCCCATAGACGATCCCACGCCCGGACCCAGCCGCTGGGAGGACATCTGGTGCTCAGATTAAAGCGTTGGCTCAAAGGGCTGAATGTTCAATGCTTACGACGTATAATAGCCAGTCGCCGCAGTCAAACGTATCGCTGCAAAACAGAGTTAGGGAAAGCGCAAGACGAAAGGCTACTAGTACGCACTCGTAGAAACATATCGAGTGGTCGATTGTGGACTGAAGGAATGTAAGTGAGGGGGAGGTCAGATAATGGTGGGCGTACCGTCATGCTCGTCGCTTTCGGACCCCTGCCGAAGCGCTGGAGGCCCAACGCCTGTGAGGCTGCACTCAATCTTCGAAAAGGACAGTCAGTACCTCGTCGCTACCTCAAATGCAGAGCAACGCACAGCTGTAGGTCTGAGATGTAGCCCAGAATGCACTTGAATAATATTAGTAGGCTGCAAGAGACGAAAGGCGCCACAAACCTTTTGGAACGGCGCGTCGTACTCGGGAATATCGCGCGCCTGCATCCAATAGCAGATGCGGGTGATGCCAGGCATGGTCGTATCCTTCTCAACTGCCAGCTTCACCGCGATAGGGCTCTTTTGTCGGTCCTGTAGAAAGCCGCGATCAATCTTGGTCTCTTTCACACCCACAACGCAAAACGCACGCTCATAAACTCGCGATACAGCTGCGCGATCTTGGGGTGCAGCCGCTCCTGGCGGAGCACCTCCTCATAGCGCTCCTCCTCAAGGCGGCAGTCTTCTGGCGGGGGCACGCTCGGCATGCCCCACGCGCGCGCGGGCTGCCACGGCTCGGGCTTCTGGAACGAGCACATCATCATGAAGACGACTTTTCCGTTCTGCAGCGCCTTGACCGCTCGCGTGAGGTACGACCGTCCGTTGCGCAGCCGCTCGACAAAGTATACGATCGGCGTCGCCGCGGACGCGCTTGCTAGAAAATAGCACTGCACATATGTCATTCGTTTTTACGTCTCGGTATCAGAATCAAGACAGCACGCACATGGAGGGACTGCAGGGAGCGTTGTTAGTACATTGATCATGAACGGTGCTGGGAGAGTAGATAATTACATGAAGCCCATATGCAGGGTCTACCGAATTTGTGGCCGACACAATGGCCTGGCTGATGACCTGCCTGCGAGTTGGTGGAATTAGACTATGCATTCTGGCTCTACTGACCCACCTACCCTCCGAATACACCCCGGGCGCGCGACGGGAGCCAGAGTGTTTTAGAGCGGAACAAGTCGACATCCAGGCGCTCTAGCTCGAGGGCAGTTGCAATCTGCTCATGGGCGTATTCCGGTTCTGTGCTTGAGGACATTAGGAGGGTCAGGGCAAAAAAGTTTAGGGAGATGAGATTTCGGTTACCATTTATATGGTTCGCAGCAAGCCCATGATTACCGGGACTTCCGACGCTCGATCATACCGGTCTCATCTTTCTCCGGGGTATGGGTCGGGGACATTGGAACAGCCCTCGGGGACAGCCAGTATTGTATTGGTCACAACTCCTCAAAATCGATAGTAAATCCGCACGTATGGCAAACCTGCTGCCCCCCTTCTCCCCGCCGCGCCTGCCACCGGCCCAAAGACATGCTTGTGCTCCTCGTCTTTCTTTCGCTGCCACACTGACTCCTTTGTCCGGCGCCGCAGATCCCGCAAGCCCTCCTCAAACTTGCGATTCTTTTTCTTGCTCTTCTCCGCCGTCCGCTTCTCGTACTCGGCATCTAGTGCCTCCGGTGACCCCCACTTCTTCCACGCAAACTCCTCAACCTGGTATCGCACGTATAGCATCATGTTGGAATATGTCGACTTGTGCGGGTTTGCCTTGAGCATGTGGGGCAGCAGGTCCTCATCACGGAGCTCGGCTGGGGAAACAGTCAGATGAAGAAACATTAGAGGTGCAAATGCGCACGGTCGGTCAATAGATAGTCCTATACCGAATTTTGTCATTCCTCTGTAAGAGGACAATAGCACTGTACTTACCTGCTTGCATTCCGTCTTCGTTAGCAGACTGTATTTCTCCGGGTGGTCGTGTTGGCACGTCTTGCACACCAGACACCCAAGGTCTTTCTGAAATTGTGATCAATCATTATAGACCCGCAATCTCTGCATTTTGGATTCAAATCCGGGTCCAGATACACCGCTGTAGCGCGATTAAGCAGTGAGAGACTCGTCTGTAAAGGGAACGTACGCGGTTCCATATTCTTCTGGATCCGTTCCCGCTCGCGCTCCTTCTCCTTCCGCAGCAAATCTTCATCCACCTCTTTGTCGTCCTCGACCAGAACCCACCCTTCGAATTGACCATTTTCGAAAGATCATAGTCAAAGTACTTCCCCAGCCGCGAGTCCCGACCTAGAGGCTTCGACTTCGAGGGTCCGGGGGCAGTGGGCGAGTTGGACGTTGCGGGGGACGACGCCGATAGGACGCTTGTTGTTCGCGTTGGGGGTACTGCTTGCGGAGGCTTCCACTTCCCGCTGCCGCTGGTTCGCCTTTGCTCTCAGGCGATTGATTTCGACCTGCTTCACTTGTTCTGGAGTCAATTGAAGAGCCGCTGAAGTGCTCGGGCGAGGCGGCGGGGGTCACAGGGCGGTCCATGCAAAATTACAGATGAGGGTTAATGACAAACGCGTCTCGAGTCACGGGTCACGACACCGAATATCACTAGCCCACCCCCTGTGTCTAGTGGTTTCTGAATCGCACCTTGGGCTGCTCCGGCTTCAAGTGGTTCGAGCATTCCACGAGGTAGTCCATCACTCGGCCATGGCCTCTTCTGAGAGAGACATATTTACCATGTCTTCTG
>JARKIC010001352.1:0-129281 GCA_029378375.1 Mycena olivaceomarginata | reverse complement strand
ATTAAACAGAATATTCCAGTAACTGTGTCCGCATCCGCTGTCCGTCCTCGAAGGACCTCTGTGTTATGAGAATTAAACACAATATTCCACGTAACTGTCGTCCGCATAGGCTGTCCGTCCTCGAAGGAACCCTGTGTATGGAGCAATTAACACAATATTCCCATGTAACTGTCATCTGGCATCCGCTGTCCGTCCTCGAAGGACAGACTGTGCATGGAGGAATTAAAACAAAATAGTTCGCCCACAAACTGTCCGTCCAGCGTAGGGTGTCCGTCCTCGAAAGACCCTCTGTGTATGGAGGAATCACACAGAATACTCCCACGTAACTGTCGTCCCATTGGCTGTTGTCTCGAAGGACCCTCTGTGTATGGAGGAATCAAACAGAATCTCCACTAACTGTCGTCGGCATCCGCTGTCCGTCCTCGAAGGACCCTCTGTGTAAGATAGAGGGTGTGGAACCCCAGCACCCTGATGTCAGCAGTCACATGTCACAATGTCACGAACAGCGGCGAGCGAAATAACTCAGTGCCGAAATTAGCTACCGATGTTTTGTCCAATACAAGTGTAAGATAGAGAGAATACAATGGGTTTCTATTAGGCAGATCCTCCAAAAAATTTCTTGGTGAGGAGTTATTGAGTCCCAAAATTTTGTGTGACTTTTTTTAAAGTGTTCTATATGCTTTTCTCGTTGAAAGGAACACTAGGGAAAGTGTTCCGAAATTTGATTGGCACAGCCACATCGGCAAGGCTCGGCATTGTGATTGATTGATTGATTGATTGATGGGTGAACAGCCCCTAAGAAATGCGGCAGCCATGAGGCTGCAACGAGGGCTTTCTCTTCACTTCCTCTACATCCTTCTGCTCTTTACAGCTATTTGCGGTACATAAGGCGCGCATCGTTTTTTTTGCCTTTTTGGGCACTTTTTGATCCCCGCGCTTAGGACACCCGTAGCGGCTTCAAATCTCATTCGTTCATCGCGTTCATAGGCTCAAACGCTTCGTATTCAAAGGCGCAGAGGACTGTCTACTCAGATATTTTATCCGACCTCAATGACCGTTTTACCGAGTGATCTAACAGCTTTTTCGGTGTTTTCCGGGGTTTTTCGTACTAGGACAGCTGCAACGTCCTCAATTCTTGTCCGTTTGCCTCGGAATTGGACCGTTCAAACGGCATTTAAAATACGCAGGGATGACCTCCCTTCGATTATTTTACTGCACCTAGACAGTCCTTCATGGGATCAAGAACACGATTTTGGCAACATTCTTGAGAAGAACACAGGTAGCAGTGATTCTCCTCGCGCGAATCCCAAGTTTTTGGATATGTTCGACGCAGGCATGGTGCCTCGGGATAGCCTCCTCAGATATAAGTAAAGTGCTCTAGTAAAAATTGATTTCATGCTGCCGCCTCATTCAAGTCCAAGTGCCCATGATGGGGAATTCAACAAAATATTCCCACGTAACTGTCTTCCAGCATCCGCTGTCCATCCTCGAAGGACACTCTGTGTATGGAGGAATCAAACAGAATACTCCCACGTTACTCTCGTTCCGGCATCCGCTGTCCATCCTCGAAGGACCCTCTGTGTATGGGGGGAATTAACAAAATATTCCCACGTAACTGTCGTCCAGCATAGGCTGGTCCGTCCTCCAAGGACAGTCTGTGTATTGAGCAATTAACACAATATTCCCACGTAACTGTTGTCCAGCATAGGCTGTCCGTCCTTGAAAGACCCTCTGTGTATGGAAGAATTAAACAGAATATTCCCATGTAACTGTGCTCCAGCATCTGCTATCCGTCCTCGAAGGACAGTCCAGCATCGGCTGTCTGTCCTCGGAGGACATTCTGTGTATTGAGCAATTAAACAGAATATTCCCCACGTAACTTTCGTTCAGCATCGGCTGTCTGTCCTCGAAGGACCCTCTGTGTATGGAGGAATTAAACCCAATATTCCCACCTAACCGTCATCAGGCAATCCGCTGTCAGTCCTCGAAGGACACTCTGTGTATGGGGGAATTAACAAATATTCCCACGTAACTGCCGTCCAGCATCCGCTGTCCATCCTAGAAGGACAGTCTGTGTATGGAGCAATTAAACACAATATTCCCACATAACTGTCGCCCGGAATTCGCTGTCCATCCTCGAAAGACCCTCTGTGTATGGAGGAATTAAACAGAATATTCCCACATAACTGTTGTGCGGCATCCGCTGTCTGTCCTCGAAGGACAGTCTGTGTACGGAGGAATTAAACAAAATATTCACCCACATAACTGTCGTCCAGCATAGGCTTTCCGTCCTCAAAGGACATTCTGTGTATTGAGCAATTAAACAGAATATTCCTACGTAACTGTCGTCCAGCATCCGCTGTCCGTCCTCAAAGGACACTCTGTGGATTGGGGAATTAAACAAAATATCCCCACGTAACTGTGGTCCAGCATCCGCTGTCCGTCCTCGCAGGACAGTCTGTGTATTGAGCAATTAAACACAATATTCCCACGTAACTGTTGTGCGGCATCCGCTGTCCGTCCTTGAAGGACACTCTGTGTATTGGGGAATCAAACAAAATATTCCCATGTAACTGTCATCCAGCATCCGCTTTCCATCCTCGAAGGACACTCTGTGTATGGAGGAATCAAACAGAATACTCCCACGTAACTGTCGTCCGGCAGCCGCTGACCATCTTCGAAGGACCCTCTGTGTATGGGGGAATTAAACAAAATATCCCCACGTAACTGTCGTCCAGCACAGGCTGTCCGTCCTCAAAGGACACTCTGTGTATGGAGGAATCAAACAGAATATTCCCATGTAACTGTTGTCCAGAATAGGCTGTCCGTCCTCGAAGGACAGTCTGTGTATTGAGCAATTAAACACAACATTCCCATGTAACTGTTGTTCGGCATCCACTGTCCGTCCTCGAAGGACAGTCTGTGTATTGATCAATTAATCACAATATTCCCACGTAACTGTCGTCCAGCATAGGCTGTCCGTCCTCGAAAGACCCTCTGTGTATGGAGGAATTAAACAGAACATTCCCATGTAAATGTTGTCTGGCATTCACTGTCCGTTCTCGAAGGACAGTTTGTGTATGGAGGAATTAAACAAAATATTCCCACATAACTGTCGTCCAGCATACCTGTCCGTCCTCGAAGGACATTCTGTGTATTGAGCAATTAAACAGAATATTCCCACGTAACTGTCGTCCAGCATCCGCTGTCCGTCCTTGAAAGACCCTCTGTGTATGGAGGAATTAAACAGAATATTCCCATGTAACTGTCGTCCAGCATCCGCTGTCCGTCCTCGAAGGACAGTCTGTGTATGGAGGAATCAAACAGAATACTCCCACGTAACTGTTGTCCGGCATCCGCTGTCCGTCCTCGAAGGACCCTCTGTGTATGGGGGAATTGAAACACAATATTCCCACGTAACTGTCGTCCAGCATAGGTTGTCCGTCCTCGAAGGACAGTCCGTGTATTGAGCAATTAAACACAATATTCCCACATAACTGTCGTCCAGCATAGGCAGTCCCTCCTCGAAAGACCCTCTGTGTATGGAGGAATCAAACAGAACACTCCCACGTAACTGTTGTCCGGCATCCGCTTGTCCGTCCTCGAAGGACCCTCTGTGTATGGGGGAATTCAACAAAGTATTCCCACGTAACTGTCGTCCAGCATAGGCTGTCCATCCTCGAAGGACAGTCTGTGTATGGAGAAATTAAACACAATATTCCCACGTAACTGTCGTCCAGCATAGGCTGTCCGTCCTTGAAGGACAGTCCGTGTATTGAGCAATTAAAGAAAATATTCCCATGTAACTGTCGTCCAGCATAGGCTGTCCGTCCTCGAAAGACCCTCTGTGTATGGAGGAATCACACAGAATACTCCCACGTAACTGTCGTCCGGCATCCGCTGTCCATCCTCGAAGGACCCTCTGTGTATGGGGGGATTTCAACACAATATTCCCATGTAACTGTCATCCAGCATAGGCTGTTCGTCATCGGAGGACAGTCTGTGTATTGGGCAATTAAACAGAATATTCCCACGTAACTGTCATCCAGCATAGGCTGTCCGTCCTCGAAGGACAGTCTGTGCATTGAGCAATTAAACACAATATTCCCACCTAACTGTCGTCTGGCATCTGCTGTCCGTCCTCGAAGGACCCTCTGTGTATGGGGGAATTCAACACAATATTCCCATGTAACTGTCATCCAGCATAGGCTGTTCGTCCTCGAAAGACCCCTCTGTGTATGGAGGAATCACACAGAATATTCCCACGTAACTGTCGTCCAGCATAGGCTGTTCGTCCTCGAAGGACCCTCTGTGTATGGAGGAATTAAACAGATTATTCCCACGTAACTGTCGTCCAGCATAGACTGTCCGTCCTCGAAGGACCCTCTGTGTATGGAGCAATTAAACACAATATTCCCACGTAACTGTCGTCTGGCATCCGCTGTCTGTCCTCAAAGGACATTCTGTGTATTGAGCAATCAAACAGAATATTCCCACGTAACTGTTGTCCGGCATCTGCTGTTCGTCCTCGAAGGACCCTCTGTGTATGGGGTAATTCACAGAATATTCCCACGTAACTGTCGTCCAGCATAGGCCTGTCCGTCCTCAAAGGACAGTCTGTGTACTGAGCAATTAAACACAATATTCCCACGTAACTGTCGTCCAGCATAGGCTGTCCGTCCTCGAAGGACATTCTGTGTATAGAGCAATGAACACAATATTCCCACCTAACTGTCGTCCGGCATCCGCTGTCTCTCCTCGAAGGACACTCTGTGTATTGGGGAATTCAACAAAATATTCCCACGTAACTGTTGTCCAGCATCCACTGTTCGTCCTCGAAGGACCCTCTGTGTATGGAGGAATTAAACAGATTATTCCCATGTAACTGTCGTCCTGCATAGGCTGTCCATCCTTGAAGGACCCTCTGTGTATGGAGCAATTAAACGGAATATCCCCACGTAACTGTCGTCCGGCATCGACTGTCAGTCCTCGAAGGACACTCTGTGTATGGGGGAATTAAACAAAATATTCCCACGTAACTGTCGTCCAGCACCTGCTGTCCGTCCTCAAAGGACAGTCTGTGTATGGAGCAATTAAACAGAATATTCCCACGTAACTGTCGTCCAGCATCCGCTGTCCATCCTCGAAGGACACTCTGTGTATTGAGCAATTAAACACAATATTCCCACCTAACTGTCGCCCGGCATCCGCTGTCTGTCCTCGAAGGACACTCTGTGTATTGGGGAATTCAACAAAATATTCCCACGTAACTGTCATCCAGCATCCACTGTCCGTCCTCGAAGGACCCTCTGTGTATGGAGGAATTACAGCACTTTGCGGAACATAAGGCGCGGATGCTTTTTTTCTGTTTTCAATAGTTTTGACTAGAACACGCGCCACGGGGTCAATTTTGATCGGATTACCTCGAGAGTAGGTGCGTTGGAATCGCGCTGGAAATCTACAGGGGATGGAGTGCCGGTTTTTTTTATGTAATCACATAGTGTAAAATCTTCCAAAATATCATGGTCTCCAGTAGGACAGGTGTAGCACAAAGAATACCTGTCTGATTGACCTAGTTTTTGGATATGTCACAAGTCCTAGCTGGTGCTAGAGGACCATGAGGTTTATAAGAATGGGTATATCCAAACTCCCATACAGAGCTCTACTTATCATGGGACATGATATTGCCCTACCTAAAATGGGCATCAAATCATGTTCACTCAGCATGTTGCCTATAAACATGTGTCATCCTTAGTAACATCCTAGATACATAACATATCCAAAAACTAGGTCAATCAGACAAGTATTCATTGTGCTACACCTGTCCTACTGGAGACCATGATATTTTGGAAGATTTTACACTATGTGATTACATAAAAAAAAACCGGCATTCGATCCCCTGTAGATTTCCAGCGCGATTCCAACGCACCTACTCTCAAGGTAATCCGATCAAAATTGACCCCGTGGCGCGTGTTCTAGTCAAAACTGTTGAAAACAGAAAAAAAAGCATCCGCGCCTGATGTTCCGCAAAGTGCTGTAAACAGATTATTCCCACGTAACTGTGCATAGGCTGTTCGTCCTCGAAGGAACCTTTGTGTATGGAGGAATTAAACAGATTATTCCCACGTAACTGTCATCCAGCATAGACTGTCCGTCCTCGAAGGACCCTCTGTGTATGGAGCAATTAAACAGAATATTCCCACGTAACTGTCGTCCGGCATCCGCTGTCCGTCCTCAAGGACATTCTGTGTATTGAGCAATCAAACAGAATATTCCCACGTAACTGTCATCCGGCATCCGCTGTCGGTCCTCAAAGGACAGCCTGCGTATTGTGCAATTAAACAGAATATTCCCACGTAACTGTCGTCCGGCATCAGCTGTCTGTCCTCGAAGGACAGTCCGCGTATGGAGGAATTAAACAGAATATTCCCACGTAACTGTCGTCCAGCATAGGCTGTCCGTCCTCGAAGGACAGCCTGCGTTTTGAGCAATTAAACAGAACATTCCCATGCAACTGTCGTCTGGTATGCGCTGTCCGTCCTCGAAGGACAGGGTCGGCCTCCAACAGGAGGGTCATCGGCGACATCCCAATCGATTCCGTATATTGCAACCTGCTACTTATTTCAATGGATCGTTGGACTCAATTTGATCAAGTAAGTTGTTTCTTCGCGGGAACTTCCCAGATTTGAATACCAACTATTCCACCCGGCCCCGCTGATCCGACGCGCTGCACCGCCCTTCAGGACGTGAGTCCCTCTTCCCGCTTTCGCTGGCCGGCCCGCTGATCCGACGCGCTGCATCGCCGTTCAGGACGTGAGTCCCCTCTTTGCACTTGTGGCCCCGTCCACTCATTTGCCGTGCAGCTTGTGTGTACCTCGCCCCCTGTTACATCCCCTCCCAATGATGCAATCCCAGAACAAATTACGTTCTGCCCTTGTGCCCCTCGAAGATAAAGTTTGTCATTGTCCCTGCCCTCCTCATCTCTTGTTCAGACTGCAGCATCGAGCGGACCGAGTTAGGCCAAAGAAGACTTTCTTTTACAGACGTGCCGCCGCTTCGCTCCGGCACAACTGGAATTCCCAAGCAATCATTGGTTAATGTACGTTTCTCCTGATGTTACTCATTCTACATCTGAAGCTCAGAATGGGCAGAGATTGGTCCCGGGCCGTCCAAGCTCACGCAACCGCAATTATTGCCTACCATCTCGTTGATATGAACGAATTTTACGCCCGCCGCGTGTACTGCATCCCCCTCGCCTGCGCAAACAATGATATCGATCTCGGTCCCTTCGCAATTGAATGGTTCAACCCAAGCCTCTGCGAGCACCGCGTAAGATATATCTACTAGTACTCGTCCTCGATGAATTCTATTTCGTCTCCCTGATACGTATTCGCTCATAAGATTTCTGTTTTGTTTTTCTGGGTCGCCTGAAGAAGATCGGTCGCGTCGAGAACCTGCACCAATTTTTGGAGAATGTGTTCTTCTCTGCGTGTCCCTCAGATCTACATAGCTCACCTTTCGTGTCATGGTTGGCCGACATGAAGTCCAACCGGTTGAATTTTTCTGCCTTGGGAATTCCAGTTGTGCCGGAGCGAAGCGGCGGCATGTCTTGTGGTTTGGACCTTTCAAATGCCGAAACGCGGGCGCTACAGGTACGTCCTTGTCGGGTCATGATGATGTCCTCGTCGATTTTGTAGAGACGGGTTACCCCAAATCTTTCGACAGGTCTACGATGTTCCCGGGCAGCATTGCCCAATCCTCAAGTTGTCCGCGCCAACCCGATTACGCAGGAAGTCTGGTGCTCATGCTCCAAGTCCTGCTGGTGCCACACCTCGATGCCTCCAATTGGTCTGGCAGAAATCACGTACGCCAGTCAACTCCAAGTTCCGACCTTTGGCGACTGTTTCTTCAGCCTCAAATTTTATACGCAAATTGTCAAGTCATTCCCAGTCAGCCAACACAAGCCATCCCCAAGTTTCCTCAAGGGCAGAACCTCATTCGACGATCTCCGAGCGTCAATTTCTTGCTGAAGTAGCTTGCATTCGCGTAGTCTGTTAACTGTGAGAAACTCAAGCCCTGCGTTCTTCAGGATATAAGTCAAGTGGTCCCCAAGCCATCCTAAACCCCAAGACAATTCTTATGGTCCTGGTCAAATCCCAAGGACCACTCCCATCCGTTGCGTTTCGTACACGAAAATCATTTTTGTTTGCTGTGGTATTTCTTCCCCATGAGCCCGTTCGCCAACGTGATTCAGCACCGTCTACACATGTGGTTTAAAATGCGAATTAAACCATTCAATAGTGTTTAAAATGCCATTTCAGGCCATGTGGTTTAAAATGCAAATTAAACCATTCAATAGTGTTTAAAATGCCATTACGAGGCATGTGATTCAAAATGCCATTTCAGGCCATGTGGTTTAAAATGCGAATATCTCGCGGGATCTATTCAAATATGATGTTTGGATTGCAATTCGGGGCGACTGCTTTTTGAATACAACACTCAAGGGCAGGCATTCATTCGGTGCGTTGGCCATCAATTTACATAATGCTAGTGGTGTTGAGCTACATAGATGCGAGCATTATAACAGGACTACGAATATTGATCATTTAATTGACTGGGAGGCGGGCAGGGGGCTCTACGATGCTCCCTACCTCGAGGCTCTGTTTTTAGGCGATGCAGATACCATCGCTGACTACGAAGAAGATGGACTAGCCATTTGGACGCCGGCCCTCTTAGGGTATGTTCCACGGTGGCTAATTCTCAACCATCAAAGTCAATTGCCGTCAGTCTTTCATGTCAATAATTAGTTTTGGCGCTTACATTTACTAGCTAATGAACATCGCAATGAAGATGGCAATCTTGCCCTTCTCGAGATGCAGCACCTGGAATGCAAGAGCAAGTTTCGGATATTTGAGCCATTTGAAGAACATCGGGAAGAATGCTCCTCGGTACTAGTAGTTTGCCACGGCGCCCACACTTACCCTATACCCCTTCCCACCAAAACGCCCCCCTCCGTTCGGGCCGAAATTTTTGACCTCTTGAACTCGCTTGATCATGACCTCCCGGACTTGACCCCTCGTCGATTTCTTCGTCATCCTACCACAGATGCTTTCCTTCGTAAACGTCCGCCTGGGATACCCAATCCGACACTTTTGGATCTTCATTCTTCTCTGGGAAACCGTGATCACATCCGCACATACATTTCACAAGCGCAAGAAAATATATTTCCAAACGGGACCGGATGGGAAGGTGAGTTCGGTTGTTCCAAACGCAATGCACTTGAAATGATGTTGAACCAGGGTTGCTTTACATGAAGCAAGAGCAAGATCGTTTCCTTCCACTTGCGGACGCTTACATCCGATATATGGAAGAGATCCCATCGCTGGGAATGGCCCACGACCCAACGGACGACGGGTCTGACGAGCCTGACCCAAATGTCCCCTTCCGAATCGCGGTTTGTATGACCAGAGAAGGAAGTTTGCGTAAATACCTTCAAAGCGACATCGCCTTTCGAAGAATTGTTGGTTTCAAATAATTTGAGCTCGGGGCTCTTGAACGTGCCTCACGAACAAGTACTCATTTTTGTCTCCTAGCCTCGCGATTTTCTCCTTGCTTACTCAGCCCATAAGGCGGGTAGGGCCGGCAAGCGGCAGAGCCCGCTACCCTGTTTTCCTCAATTGCAATCCAAACAGCTAGAGTACATCTATAAGTATAACATATCCAAAATCTAGGTTCATCCGAGCAGTACTCCGAGTGCTACAGTACATCCAAATAACCCCTTTGAAGTGTATGTCGACCCATTTTGACGCTCTACTGTCTTTGCTGTCGTCGCACTGCCCGTTATCAGACACCATCATACCAACCTTGTTATCGGCACAAGCCTCGATTCCATATCTTTCGCCCATCTCGTCGTACATATTTCCCGCCGACGTGACCTGGGAGCAACTGGCGAACATCAACGACTGTGCGGTGATAGACGAATACTTGGCGCATTGTGATGCCAATGATCCTATCCGCCTGCCGAAGCATAAATATGTCATCAATGTATCGCTGAAAGCTACAAACGAGTAGTTACGCACCTTGTAGGCTCCTCTGATATCCCCCCGAATATAGGTCTTGCAGTTGCTATTGAGGGCCGAAGCGAGGAGAGAGCCAGCGAGCGAAAAGGCGGCGCGTTTAATCAAAACATCACATATTACCGGCCGCTGTTCATATTCCATTCTCAGGATGCTAGCCTACATCCTCCAACCAAAAAACACTCAGTAAGTCAATTCCTTCTACTTCGAGAGTCGCAAAATTGCTTAGGTGGCCAGGTAGGTGATAAAAAATAGTATTGCCCTTCGGGCACCGCGTCTTAGTAGTCACTGTACTTGTTCCCGCCGTATCGTGCCACTACTGAAGCTCCAGGAACCTTGCACATCAGGGGGCTAATTCAACACAAAATTGACACTTTTAAATGGAGACGTTGCCCATGCCAGAACAGAAAATTACAACGCCTGGTGCATTCGATGGTCACGGCAATTCTGAGTCGAAATGTCTGCAAGACCTTGGCAATTGGTGCGATTGGTGGAAGTATCCGCCAAGACGAACTGGACTTCCCACTGCTGAAACCGATTTGTCGCATTGCTTCAGATACTCATTGAGAGCAATAAATCACACGATTCCGTTCATCGAAGAGTCTAAGATTTACCTTGGCGTGCATCGCGATGCCCTGAAGCTCTGAGACCTCAGTGGGACGAAAAGCGGAAAGCGTACCTCAATTCGGGGCGCTGGAAAGTTTTCAATGCTGGAAACACCGCACCCATGCTACTCATTCCAAAACCCAAGTCAAACTCACCGCGGTTGCGAGTTGTGGTTGACTTGCGTGCCCGCAACGCAAATGACGTCTCCCTTACCTGACATGGAAGCGATTCTGCGCCGTGTGGCACGGTGCAAGTTCAGATCTTTAATCGACGGCCAGGACACGTACGAGCAGATCCGTGTCGTTCCTGACATGTTGAACGGACCACTATGAGCATACCAGACGGAAACATGGTCAGCCTAGTTCTGCAACAGGGAGATTGCAATGCTCCCGCAACCTACCAGTCACTGATGAACTTCTTGTTCTCGGAATACCTTGGGGTCTTCATGGATGTGTATCTCGATGATATTGTCATCTATTCGAACACCCTGAAGGAACATATTGAACATGTAAAGAAAATCATCGACGGACTGCGGGAGCAGAAGTTTTATCTGAACGCAAAGAAGCTTCAGCATCTGGCCCATGAACTCAAGGTAATCGGAAGAGTTGTGAACGACAACGGCATCCGTATGGACCCCGATACATAAAGTCGACTCAGTATTGGCATGGAAAGTTCCAACCAACCGTGATCTCCTTCGAGGATTCCTTGGGTCTGTCGGATATTTAGCTGAGGACTTGGCCCGAGTTCGGATTTCCATGGGTGTTCTACACGAACTCACCAGTGATTCGCTGCCTTTTCGGTGGGCTTATACCCAGCAACGAGCTTTTGAGGATGTCAAGCACACCGTGCATGTGGGACGCGACCACCACCGCACACCAGTCCAGTATGGAGAAGGGAGGCCGCCCATCTTCTTGGTTACGGATGGATGTATCTCTGGCATGGCAGGAGTTGTCTGCCAGGGTGCGGACTAGAAAGGCGCTAAAGTAGCCGCCTTTTTCTCTGCCAAGTTGAACCCAGTCCAACAAAATTACCCTGTACACGAGATAGAGATGCTTGCTGGTGTTGAAGCGATGCTGAGGCACCGAGATATTCTACAGGGCTGTCGATTTACGTGGGTGACCGACCACAAAGGTTTAATTCACCTTGTGAACCAGAAGAACTTGTTGGGACGGCAAGCTCGTTGGGTTGAAAAGATATCCGGCTTCGACTTCGAGGTCAAATATGTGCCAGGGACTGAAAATGTCCTGGCCGATGCCCTTTCGCGCATATACTCGAATGAAGCCCCAGGAACCGTACGCTCGCGCTCCGAATACACTTGCCACGATGTGGTTGATAATGATGGCATTGAGCTCAATTCGATCTCGATGCCTGTGTTCGCAGGCGGCGAGGCAGCTGCACTCACGAGTGATCGCGTTACGAGGTCTATGGCTCGACGTGCCAAGACGGAACAAGGTTCTAAGGCCGTTTCAGCTGAAATTACTAGGCAACCCAAAGAAGGGCGGGGGTACACCAAAAAATACTCCCAAAATACCGTCCAAAACCGTTCCTGAAACGCCTTCTGAACCACGTGCAACAGACGAACCCGATTCTGAAATAGCAGAAGAGCTTGAACAGATGGATGAGTCGCTACTTCAAGTCGTGAATGCTGGCCTGCCAACCGTCCCCCCGTCCGCCCTCCTCGCCTGTGATCCCAGCAGGAAGCCGAGGATCACTTGGAAGAGTCCGGAAAATTGTTCTTTCGGTGTTTGCTGTTGCATTTGGAGCAGAGGTGGATGGGGGGACAACTCCCGTCATCGGTACAGTTGCCGAAATTCCAGTTCCGACAGACTTCTTTCTTACCCGACTTTTTAGACTTTCTCTCGCGCCCGCCGCCGGCACTGAATTGACCTCGAGAGGTGTTGTGGGCGGGTTTGAAGTTGACCATGCCAGGTGTGAGGTATGAGCGGTCGAACTGGGCGAAAAGATGGAGATCGTCGAACAAGGTACCTCTGGAGATTCCGATGAAGGTGCGTATGGCCTTGTCACATCCAATAACGTTGTGAGCGAGTTCGGCTCCAGTTTGCGCAAATAGACCTTGGATGTATTGGAAGTAAGTGACGAGTTCTTGTTCACAGTTAATGAACACGAAATTGACGGCGCGTTGGAAGGCCATCCAGATGGTGATCCAATCGCCGAGGCTTGCGATCGCGTGTCCGAAAAGCTCGCGTGACACGTGGTCGAGGTCGACGTAGTTCCCTTCAAGTAAGCACCTCCATCCTGTCTCTGTGAATGGTGGGCACCCAGCGTGATTGCGGATGAGGCAGAGAGCCTCCTTGGAGTCTCGTGAGTAGTTCTCGACTACTTCGAGGACTGCGCACTTGTGCGTGGGGAGGGCAGCATGCGCAATGAGCGCGTTCGCGCTGAATCCCAGCCTGGACGTATCCAGACGAGGTTTCCTGTGCTTGTGCGCAGTGGACGAAGAACTGGAACTGTTCGAACTGCTACTGGGGCTGCATCTGCGGCGCCTATGACGCCGGGAGGAGCGTGAGTGGTTTCGACACGGAGAGTAAGAGCGAGAGTCCCGTTGCCTAACGGAGCGGGAGCGGGAACGAAGGGGGTTTCGAGACCGACGGGGAGCTGAGCGTGAGCGCGATCGCGGGCCGAGTCTGGAGCGGTGGCAAGCCTGTTTTGAATATGCATTGCACCGAACTCATATGCGAGAGCTCACTTATTCATCCGGACTTCTTCTGTCAAATACCATACAATTACGATCAAATCGACAGGGGGTGTGACGCGTGACCGTTTTGACCTATTCGACAGTTCGACAGGGACACCAACCACCGGAGATTGGGCCAAATAAATCGCGGCCAGTATTTGGCCAATACATGCTGTATTTGGCCAGTATTGGCCAAATAAGGGTCAAATAGTGGTCGGCCAATATTCTGCCACTAGACGTTGTATTGGCCAAATATTGGCCGGATATTGGACCGAATATTGGCCAGATATTGGCTGGCTATTTTTTGCTTAGGGATATTAATATTGTTCCTTGCCTACACCGTACAAATCCGAGAGAAAACAAGATCCATTAACCATCTAGTCTTGTAAGTATACTTCGAGGTGTCGCCGGAGAGGGCGAGCTCGGCGGCCGAGGGGTAGTAATGACGAAATAACATATATAGGAACCAGCGCATACTCACCGACGCACGCAGCGAACCTACGCGATGACCGATACCCTCGCAGACTCGAGGTGCGTGGGCGTTCCGCAGAGCGAAACAGTCCGAGCTGAGCACGATCCAACCGCTCCTCTGCGGACATCGGCATCGAGGTTGGGTACACATGCAAGGAAAATCAAGGAGTGTCTGTAATACGGCGCGTACTCGGCTTTCACCTTGCAGAATATCAGCACTACAGTTCGCAGGTAATAAACGAAACGGCACCTTGTAATAATCACCAGCAACCTGGTAATACACGGCGTTGACACCGTTATCCACTCCTTCGATTCGATCGAGCACAGCCCACACTTTGTCCATGTGCGCGCGTGATCGTGTCCAAGAAGAGCACATATAAGGCCGTTCGTACTGGGAGCGGGGACGCCGGCCGAGGTGTTTGCGCCTGTGGTGGTACTCACGAGAGTGCGACTGGGGTGGAGGAGGGAAGACGGCGAATCGAGAGACGTGAAAGGGAGACCACTCACCCACACCCGTCGCATGCACACACCCCCGGGCACACCGTCTAGCTCAACAAAAATCCCAGCAGCTCGCTCGTGCCCTCGCCGACGGGCGGCGCAGCACCTTGTCACCGCGTTCGAGCTCGACGTGCACGCCAGTGTGGTCGATGCCTTCCTAGGGGTGAGTGAGTATATATGGGTGGAGAAATGGAGATGCAGAGCGGGGGAAGAGAGATGGGATGGGACGGTGCGGGTAGATACGAGTCGGGGATAGGAAGTAGACACGGCGATGGGTTAGGTAGAAGTAGAGCGAGGCATAGTTGAGGGGAAAGGGGAGATAGAAGAGAAGAAAGGTTGCCCTCACCGTTTCCGAAGACGAGTGACTCGAGGTTTTGCGCAGGGGGTCAGGTCTTTGTTTGTCAGCACTCGACGGGGGTGCAAGAGGGTTACGCACCTTGTTCCCCGCCACTGCCCGCACCATTTCCGCAACTCTTGCGTGCACCGTGTTTCTGGAGGCAGGGAGGTGCGTCAGTATCATCTCGTCGGAAAAGAACGGAGTGGAGGTAGGAGGAGGCGTGTCATCGGTCGCTGCTGGACGAGGGACAGCTCGAGCGAAGGGAGGGAGGCAGGATGCCGTTCTTTGTCGGTCGCCGAGCGGAGGAAGGAGCGGTGAAGAGACAAAAAAAGTACAGGAGGTCGGCATTAAGCATCTGGACTCCGATGGCCTCAAAAGTCGCGGCGCATGCGAGAGGAGGTGCGGGGGGTTAGAACGAGCCCCAGTCGAAGAGAATCGGACACGAACTCGCCTGGAACGAGGTGCAGTTTGGTCAGCCCTACAAAGCTCTTGAAACACATTGGGTACTGCATCTGCTCAGTGGAGAGGTGAGACGCAGGAGGCCAAGGTATAGAGGATGAGGGTCGAGCCGTTACAAGGCGCCAAAGTCCACGATGGCTGAGATATGGATGCCACGGTGACACGCGATGAGAGGAGAAAGCAAGGGGCACACGGTCACGCACCGCATCACGCGTGCGTTGATGTTGGAATTGTGGTGTAGATATTCTCAAAGTCCACGACCAAGTAAAAGCTATCCAATATTCGGCCAATACTGGATGTACTGGCCAAATAGTGGTCGACCAATACTGGGGTCCAATATTCGACCTCTATTTGGCCAATATTTGATGTATTGGCCAAATAATGGTCGTGATTTATTTGGCCCAAACTCCGGTGAACGGAGCGTGACGGGCACAAAAAATTCAACATCCAGTAGAAATGATGCTACTGCATTAACCATGAGTTCTAGCACATCTGAGAAATATTTGGACCCATTTCACATTACCTTGCATATTTTTCCGTTTTCTTTTCTCCCGCCCTTGATTTCGATGAAAAAAGGCCGTTTGGCGGGCAAAGACAGCACGTAGCCTCGAAAATGAGAGGAATTGTCTGAAATTTTGTGTTTTGAAGACACTATCGAGGGTCACGTGATCAAAGTGTGACATTGAAGGCTCTGGCCACAAAACCTTAGGTCACAAACTAAAGCCAGGAAAAGGCGTATTTGACCTACTAGAAGAAGTCCCTGGTCTCGGAATCTCGAAATATCTCTTATTGATGGAGCAGTATACCATTTTATAATCCGATTTTTTTGAATGCAGAAATGCATTTCTTTGCATTTGGGCATTGTTTGAGTTTTCAATAGCCTCGAATTTGCCGCTTATGTAAATATCCCACGCACCTTATATGGTAAGAGCTGCAGGAACAAACAACATTACATATGGTAGTATGGGCCCTTAAGGGTGTCCATTGCTTGTTATTGAATGGTTCCACACTGGGGAATGAGTTTTCAGGTATATTCTATGTCTTTGCTTTCAAATAAATATTTTCATAACATGACGTAAGAACTCCGAAAAAATTTCAACTTCAAAAACACCGAAAACAGCCCAATTCCGGCATTTTGGGTTTTGCATCAAACATTTTTGCCGCGTTACGCGTGACGTGACAGCATCACGTGACCCTGGTAGTGAGTGCATGACGCCTATCTTACTTACATTGCAACTGACCTGTCAGTTTTTCTTGGTGTGCGTTTCCGTGCTTGGCTATAATCCTGACAGCGACTTTTCCAAAACACCATACTGTACTATTTCGATCAATTCGAACCGGCCTGTGACCTGTGACCGTGGGATACGAAATTTAGATTTCGTACTTCGGTCGGGGCGAGCGTGACATTTTTTTTTCCCGTAAATCGGTCGCAAATTCAAGGCAAGCCCTCACATATGCCTAATTTATTTTCTAGCTGCCACCAGGCACACTCAGAATGGATTAAATGCGATCAGCGGTTTACTTCCGCTCACGTCAAAATTGACAGTTGGGGCGAACGCCGAGTCGCTGGCTAGCTGCACATGCGCGGAGGCGAAAAATCGGTTTTTTTGAGCCCTTTTCCAGCATTTCTGTGACTTGTTTGAGGGTTTCGTATATGCCCCCGGTGACCTGTGACATGTACGAAAAAATTCGTAAATTTTGGGTCCTGTGACGCGTGACAAACGAATTGATCGAAATAGTACAATGTCTGCCTCAAGGACTATTTTTCACCTATCTCAATTTCAACGGTAATTCACTCGGATCGGTTGCCGGAACCCGATACTAGAAAGTCAGGGATACACGTTCACCTGGAGATCTCAAGCTAAAAAAATTATAGTTGACGGGGAAAGTGCCGCAGGGTTCAAAATGTGACGCAGCGGCAGTGTGACAATCATGCGGCAGCGGCAAAAATCATTCAGCGGCAATCTTACGGTAACAGCGGCAATCTGCAGCAGCGGCAACGGCAAAGCGGCATTTTCACCGTGCCCATATTATTTCACAAAATATTTTATTGCAAAGAACAAACAGGCCCAAAAGGTGGTTGAACATGTTTCAACCGAATTCAAACTGAATACGGAACAAGACAGAGCCTTCAAGATTGTTGCCAATCACGCCATCGCCGAAAATCCTGAACAGCTTAAGATGTATTTGGGTGGTGTCGGTGGCACAGGGAAGTCGGAAGTCATTAAAGCACTTGTTAAATTCTTTGAAGGTCGTGAGGAGTCTCATAAATTTCTTGTTCTTGGTCCCACTGGAACTTCGGCTGCCCAACTCGGCGGAAGCACGTATCATTCTGTCCTTGGAATCCGTGACAACCTCGGCCACGATGTACACGAGGAAAATGGGATCAGAAATGTGCGAGAGCGATTGAGAGGTGAGGAATACATATTCCTGGATGAGATCTCGATGGTTTCTTGTGCTGCACTATATGCAATTAGTGTGCGGTTAGCATTGGCACGCAACGAACCAGATCTACCCTTTGGGGGAATCAATATCATTGTAGCCGGTGACTTCGCACAGCTACCTCCCGTGGGTAGCCCCTCACTCTTTTGTGGAGATAGAGTCCAAGTTCCGGACGCAATCCAACCTAAAATGACGATTGGAAAACAAAAAAAATGCGATTGGAAAGATAATCTGGCAACAGTTCACGACAGTGGTGATATTGAAACAGAACATGCGGCAGACCAAAACCTCGGAAGCTGACGAGAATCTCCGCACCTGCCTGGCGAGCATGCGATTTGGAGCTGTACACCGAGTGACCTAGTTCCGACTCGAGGAAACCGCCGTCGTGTGCCCCGCGGCATGGTCAGAACGACGTCCAACTCTTGTTCCGCCCAAAGCTCTGTCATCCCGTTTTTCCCGCCCTCCACGACGCCGGGGACGTTATCGCACCTGCGGTATCAGAGAACCATCTAACTATTCTGGACAGTGACGTGCTGATACCGAATTCTCCCCATTCACTGGATCAGGCGAGCCTTCTGACCCGTACACACACAATGAGCGCTGTATCCGCACCCAGTCTCTCGACGCCTAACATTGCTTCTCCTTCCGCGTCAATGCACTTGGTATCACATCCTACGGCTTCCTCCCCGACGCTGGGCACCCCCTTATTCGACAGTCCCCAGCCCTCCGAGTCGCGTGGAAAGAAGCGCAAGATCGGCTCAGTCTACTTGCAGGCTGATGACGTCATCAGTACCACGGAGGCCATCGATGACACTACCAACACGCGTATTGTCAGCCGGCGCGCGATCATGGTCATACCGACTGCGGAACCTTTATCCCCTGTCCCGTCGAAGGCGGCCCAGAGCGACTCTGTGCTGAGCCCCACAGCTGATAAACCCCACGCGATATCTTCTTCGCCCTCCGCGCATCCGTACGGCACATCCCTGCGAGCTTGAGTACGTCGGGCCGCATCATCAGACTGCTCACAAGTGGACAGATACGGAGATCCTTGCCTATATGGTCGACAATGCATTCACCGTCCCGTCCCGCAACGCAGACCATAAGCAGATGTGGGTTGAGCTGACTTCTACTTTCCGTGAGGGCGTGGTCGCCAAGACCATCGTCCCGTGTGGATATCGTATTCCGCTGCTGTGGCTAGGGAAGGTGCAGTGGGATTGTTTGAAGCTATTACTCACAACCGCGAGGAGGCATTGGGATAACTTGAAGTGGGACGTGCTTCATATCGCGCGAGTGAGTGGAGAATTTCTTGCGGAAGCGCGCAGGCACCCCTATGAACTAGCTACGCCAATCCTTGGGACTTTCCGCTGATTCACTCTATTTTCTTTGGCATATTTCGGGCGGTCGGTGATGACGACGGGTTTTTGGACTACGCAAAAATCGAGCATTTTGAAACCAGTGGCTTTGTCAAGAAATAGGCCAAATCATGGCCCAAGGCTGAGAGTATAGACGGCACATTTCATCTAAAAACATAGCAAGGAATATAGCATTGATACCTCCAACTAGCGGGCGCAGATGGTTCGGCGGTCTCCGCCCTCTGGCTTGTTCAAAAAATACTCTCGCATTGACTTTTTGCATGACTGACCATTCTCAGCAGCTCATCTCTGCCGGGCGCTCCAAGTGGATAACACTGAGCAACAACTACGGGATGAGTGGCTTGCTGTTGTCGGTTAGACGGATGACCATGTTAAGTGACTGGACCATACCAAAAGTTCCGCGGTCGCAGCATAGAACTCCATGCACAGATTCACGGCGTGCCATTACAGCTCCTAGTTTTTCCAGTTGCCAATGCTGCGAGCTCGGAATAACAAACAAATACGCACCTTTTTACTGAGCGAAGGGATCTTGTGCTCGTCAGAGAACGTCTCGGGCGCCCTTTTGAAAGTTGAGCGTGTGTTTCATGATAAGTGATTGCACGCACGGTCGAAAGGGCCGCTCAGCCTGGCGGGCATAATTTCCAAACCCAAGCCCAGCTTGCGACACTCTGGGGTAAGAGTAGGCGGGTCTGTATACAGGTATCTGTTTTCCCTCCTCCGAGGCCGGTCTCTCACCCACTTCACAGACCGTCAACGAGATGGTCGAGTACGACACCGGACATGCCATCATATGCACGCAGGACGAATACGTCATGCTCCGTCTCACCGAAGACTTCCAGCTCGAAATCAGCTGCGTTTACAAGACTCACCTCGTCCACGCAGGCCCGCGACATGGCGGAGCTCGTCTTGTTCTACACCCACTTGGCCCTCGGTGCCGGCTATAAATTCTCGCAAAAGCCTCAACGCCGCCCCGAACATGGTCACGTTCCTGGGGTCAAAGTCGTTGTGCTGGATCCCGCTTGCTTGGAGACTCAGCAGGCGCTGGAAGAGTGTACGGCTGATGGTGGTCAGTCTCTTTCTGGTTCGGCACACATGAGGCTTACCCGTCGACGGTAGCGAGGTCAGCGAAAGTTTGCAAAGGCTTGCCAGCGTAGGTGACGAGAAGGACAACGCTGTTCTTGCCCTTGCATCCATATAACCCTACCACCCTCGGAATCGCGGCACCCTGCAAATCGCTCATGGCGGCATAGGCGTTGAATTCGCGACGCAGGCGCCGGGCCGTCTTCGCGACGACACGGGCCGCCAGGAAAAAGAACAATACCGAGCCATGCGAGATGCTGACGTCGTGGCCAGCAATGGTGGATTGTATATCCCCATCGAAGCGGACCATCGTAGCGGAAAGAATGAGCGGAGGGGCTTGGGAAGGGCGACGAGCTGGGTGCGGAGGGTGTGCTCGCGATCGCGAAAGACGGCTTCGTAGGGTTGGAATACAGCGGTGGGGAAGGCGGAGATCATGACACGCATACTTGTAAGCGGCCGCAGGGTGCTGGGTGCAGCAGATCGTTCACCCGCCTTTGAATTAACACTGGGGTTTTGCTTCAGACATTCAGGCACCCATGCGACGCATCTTCATAATTCGTGTCTTGATGGCTGTGCGTCCAGGGATGTTGAAATTGAGGGTGGATCCGTGGTGAGTGTACTCTATGAGACGAATAAATTCGGGCTTTTCGACCGTGTCAAAGGGCTGATCACAAGCGACAATATATTCTGCAAGGAGCGTGTTGAACACTTCCTGGGAGAAATCGCCCTGGTATGCCAGTTAAAAACTGCCATCCACCTTCAATGCAAACCACTTACCCGCGATTTCTTCGCCTGATTCTCAAGGTTTTTGATGATGTTTGCGGTCGCCGACTCAACTTTGCCCAAATAGATTTTAGCCGCGTCACTATCGACAGGAACATTCCCGCGCGCAAGGTCGATCTCTTGCGGCGTCGGCGGCTCATCCCTGCGAGTATAAAGAGCCTGATACAGACGGTACATCACAGGAAAGTCCTTCCTGAGATGAGTGATGAGACCTGGAAACACGTCAATGTTCTGGGGCGGCAAACAGTGAATCAACGTACCGCTAACATTATAGCGCATTGCCTTTGTGGACAGTAATAATTCTGCCATTCCCGTGGCAACACTTGTACTTATCGCCCTCTTTTCCGGCAGAGCCTTCGGTGTTTTTGGGAACGAGATCGTAGAATAAATAGATGATATTTTTGAACTGCTAAAACAACGTTCGAACGAGGTCGCAGATTTTAACAGCTGTTTACTCACGGTTGACTTCGGAGGGTCGTCTTCATCCTCGACTTCCTCCACGGTGGCCTTCCAGGAAGTGGTGGTCGGCGGCTCTGACTTGAATCGCGAATCCGCGAGAGCATGATCCGGTTGGACCCAACCGAGGGACATCTCCCGTTTTCTTTCGAGTATTTGAGTTTCTTTTTCCCTTGGAATGAATCCGAGATGAACTATAATCCTATGTCCTCCCTCCCCACCAGCAAACCCCAAGCGTAAAAATAAAGCTCATGTTAGGCCAAACTCTGAGTTTCACCCTACCATATACTTTGACAGCTTGCGAGTCAACTGGAGCCAGGAAGAACAAGATACTGACAAATCAGACATGGACTCAGAGAATTGAGCCAAAGCTGGGCCAAATACAGATATCGGGAGGAAGAAAAGAAGAATTTTGAACAGGCCAAAGCTGCAGCCATCAAGTGGTTGGATGCGTGTCCACCTGAAGTCATTCGCAAATTTATCAACCGTTCCTGGTTCAAAGGTGCCAAAAAATTGGGCGTACGTAATTTCTCGTGGAAAATTCGCGAAAAAATTGTTTTAGGCTTATTTTGAGGTGCTGAATCTGATTCTGAAGTCAGCTAAGCTCTCTATTAAGCATATAAAGTGCTAGGTGAGTTGATGAGTTTGGCCCAGCTTTGGCTCAATTCTCCGAGTGCAACATATCTTGCCCTCTGCAGCTGTTTCATTGGTCCGAGTGGAACCAAGCACGGAAACGGGAGTGACGTAATGGCGACCGGCATCGGGGAGCAAGACGTGAGGTGCCTTACTTCCAACCTGAAAGGAGCCCCGACTCAAGAAGAAGAGAAAAATGTGAATGGATTCATTCACCTGACCCGGAGTCGAACGGGGGGGCTCTCTGCGGTACGAATTATTTCGTCAGAATTCGCAGATGCACACAGTATGCTACCAGGTGATATACTGCTTGAATCGGTTCAGGAGCCGCAAGCAGCGAACATGCGGTAAATGACTTGAACCGGAGGCAAATATTAGAACCAAAAGGTATTGTATGGAAATGCATTGGTGGTAACCACACTTCATACATTTCAGTGTTGTTCGATTGCCGAACGATCCAGGTCTGTATTTGACCGTTATGCGCAAGACAAAGTATCCTACATTTTGACCGAGACTCATGAACACTGAATTCATTGTTTGAGCCCGACTGAGGGGCACTTCTCCGAAAACCACAGCCGTCGAGACATCTGAATTCGGACCCATGGCAGAAGTCGTTGCAGAACCACATTCTGACCAGATGATCATAGTATCAGTTGTGGAGTCCGAATCCGAGATCATTCCCACTTTAAGAGCCCCAACAAATCGAAGTTCCGATAAAATTTTGAGGCCAGCGGCCGCGACAGAAGGAAATTCCGAGAAAGCTGTGAGGCCAAAGGCCCCTGCAGAGCATAATAATGCATGGATATTCGACCCGAAGGTTTGTGTATTCGGCTATTCGGAGGTATTCGGCCCGAAGGCAATGACTCCATGTGGCAGGATGGGAAGTCCATGCAAGGCACAACGAGAAGATCAAAAGTGCGAAATTTTAACCAGCTGCATGGGGTAAACAGAAGAGTTAAATGTGTCAGCGGTATATACCCGAGGAGAAAGATCCGACGACGTGCGTTGATGACCGATCACCCAAATATGAGATTCAAATCAACAAGATACCAACCCCACGATTCAAGTTCACGCCGCAAAAAAATATACGGCAAGTATTCACACAGCTATATGTTTGCTGTCTGATCATCCAAGACAGGAAGGACGAAGTTCTATACAACTGAACAGGTGCAGGAGGAGGAGCCCTGGAAATGATCGGAATTTCATGCCGACCAATCAGAAACACCGATGTCAAGCACGACCTATAGTCTCGTTATGTTGCTCAAGCATATCCAATTGGCGCACCCGGCAAAAATGATCTGCTTATCATGCTCAGTGACGCAAAAAGGAAATGCGACATCCTAGTCAGTTGAGATAAAAAATCCACAGATCAAGTCTATTATCAGAAACCGGCTACCGGGCCACCTTAGCATATTTAGCTTCGCCTCGTCATATAGGGTTAGGTAGATATGAGCTTACAGTGTCTGAATAGAAGGCATACATCCAAATAGTGATTCCAGACATTTTCCACAATTTTACATGAGGGTTTCCGGCCTTACGGAATTTATTTCCCGGCGGTATCCCAAAAGGGAATAAACGGGGTAGCTGGCCACCCCGCTATATCGCTCGTTCGCACTCCGGCTAGTCACCCCGCTGCACCCTAAATTATTCAATGGATCCAACTGAATTATTCTACACACTCAAACTGTACAGATTAACCAGTTCTGAATACAACTGCTGGATTGAGATAGAATTAAAGACCACTTAGCCATACATGGTGGAAGTCTCCTGTGGGTCCCACATCCTGCGCTTTAAGCTCAACTAAATATCAAGTCGCTAAATTAGATGGGTTACTTCCAAATCAATGAATTGTACTTCTCAAGACGAGCATGGGGCGTACTCGAAGTTGTAGCAAGGTTAGAGCCTGTTCGGATACACAATCGATTGCTGATTGTCATTGTCTTGCCTTTTACGGTAGCCTGATTGTCGTCTGATTGTTGCAGCTTAACCCATAATTTTCCTATTCGTTTTTTCCATGTTACAGTTGTAAATTTTCCTCCCCTTACAATGGGTCAAAACACTTCCAGATGAGTTGCATTGGTATTCAACCTTGGACTTCGGAGTTTAGAGTCATTCAACACGCGTTTCAAAATGCAAGCCCTTGTTCCCGCCGTTAAAAGAGCAATAATGCGTTTGGGCGAAATCTAAGTTGATAGCAATGTTCACAGAGGTCAGGGCTATCCCTCGCAATTCGCGCCTCAGAAAAGCGTCTGGGACCGCGCTGGAGTCGACACAGTCAATGCTCTTCGAAATTCAAGCCATTGTATTGTCCCAGGTCACGCGTTTCAAAATGCAATGGCTGTTTATTGCCCGACATCACCCGTTTCAGAATGCAAGCCATTCCAATAGACTTCTATTGCCCATTCAAAATGTAAGCCATTCCAATGGACATCTATTACCCCAGGTCACGTGTTTCAAAATGCAAGCCATTCCATTGGACTTCTATTGCCCCAGGTCACGCGTTTCAAAATGCAAGCCATTCCAATGGACTTCTATTGCAGCGATTTGATTCTGGGCTCCCCGCGAGCAGTGACCCGGGGCAATGGCTTGCATTTCGACTGTTTCGACTCCAGCGTGGTCCCCGACGCTGAAGCATATTACCTGTGAAAAGATACTGTATTACATATTATGTTCAACTTCAAAAGGAGGCGGATGAGAGTTCCTGGAGAGTAACTCGAGAATCTTCGTGAGCGGGGTCTCGTATGAATGCGGTAACTTCTCAATTTCAATATCAAATAAACGATTGCGATAAAATTTGAGAATAATAAGCACTCACTCGAGTGCGTTCACACCCATCAATACTCTACGCCAGACTTATGACATACTAGAGCGTCAGGATCCTGGCTGGATCAGGTAATACACACCCCGAATACGGATGGCGCTCCACATTGAATCCATTCAAATCCGGATATCATCGTCAGTGAATCTTTCTTTGCATTTTATGGATTATGTAATCCTTGTGCCACTGTTTTGGCAGGCATTTCTTCGGTCCGTTGTAGCGGGCTCAATTCTGGGTCGTTCGGTGTAAACTAAATGGTGGACCACTGTCGAGTCAAACCCTAGGGAATTTCCCGGCCAAATTTCTCATTTCTTTCCCTAAAGTTTAGTTCAAAACGGCATTGTGGAGCATGTGATTCAAAAATCCCATTCTGGGGCATGTGATTCAAAATGCGAGTTAAACCCTTCAACAGTGTTCGAAATGGCATTACGGACCATGTGACTCAAAATGCCATTCTGGGGCATGTGATTCAAAATGCGAGTTAAACCATTCAACAGTGTTCGAAATAGGTTCGGAGCAAGCCTGTCTCCGGTCCGGCAAGCCGGACAATCTCGGAGAGAGGCTTGGTACAAACTCAAGAAAACAAGGCATATGTTCGGGGGCAAATTTCTCCACTATTTCAATTCAGATTGCTTCGGTGCAAAGTGAAAATTTCTTCATTCGATACTAGTTCTCAATCCTAGCCATTTATTTTTGTAAGAAAGTCAATTGTTCCCATTTTATACCGAGAGTTCTGAGCGATAATCTTCCAGATCAATTCCAGGTGACAGAATACATTTTTGCATGAATCCCCAGGTTTTATGGGCTCTATGAATGCGGAAGTGTTTTTCAAGAAGGTTCCTCAGCAAAAATGAAGTTGGTAGCTGCTTCGGTCGCCCAGAAAACATGCTCTCAACTTGATGTCCAAATCGGGCAGTTTGACATGAGCGATGCAAAGGGCGAAAATTGGGGACGGGATGGCATCTGAGGTGTGAATGATGATTAAATCAACATTTTTTGGCTATTAGAATGTCTAATAATGTTTGTGGAATGAGGAGGATGTGGAGAGTCGCGACGCGCTGATGACAAATAATCACAAATTTGGCCGTTTTCCGTCTTGACCTAGCACAAGCAGTTCTGGTCATGTTGACCCCAAATAAAGCTCTATCCGCATTAGAAATGTACACACTACAAATCTATCTCTCCAGAATTCTTTTATAACAAGCGGAAACAATTATATTCATATGTTTACATGGTCGTACTTTCGGAAAAGGCCCACATTGCCCACCAGTTTCTGATATTTTTTCGGGACCAAAGAGAAATCTGAGCAGAGCAAACTATTTCCGTGCTTCCTATCTACAATTGTTGTCGAAAGTCCGAATTTTTTGACGCGATTTCTGAGCCAGTAGGACGCGCAGAACACATTGCTGTTTTTCTTGAGTTTGGCACAAGCCCCTTCTCAGAATGTGCTGCTAAGCACGTGAATATCATGTGACTGAGAACGGCGGCTTGATCCGAACCTATGTTCGAAATGGCATTACGGAGCATGTGATTCAAAATGCCATTCCAGGTCATGTGGTTCAAAATGCGAACATCTCAGGGGAATCATTCAAACCTTAAATATGTCAAGTGCTCCCTTATCCCCCCTACTCTCGGCTGAAGTAAACCATTCAATAGTGAGGCACAGGGTTCAAAATGGCATTGCGGGGCATGTGATTCAAAATGCCAAGTGCTCCCTTATCCCCCCTACTCTCGGCTGAATTAAACCATTCAATAGTGAGGCACAGGGTTCAAAACGGCATTGCGGAGATATCTGGCATGCCGAGGGGGAGAAATCGCTCTCAGTCTTCAAGTACGGAAACGAAATGAGGACCTTTCGGTACCCAGACACCAGCGGCCCCTTCGCGGAACATTCGTTACCGCCACCCGCGATAGGGACAGCTGTATGGAGCTCTTCGCGATGAGTCTCTAAAAAGTTTGATCAAGCAATCAGCGTCTCAACGTAAAACCATGTTTAAACACTGTGCTGTTGAACACTCCCTTACATTTTCCAGGTGGTGGCGCAGACCGTAAGAGATGGCCGATGGTTTAAACATTGAACCGGTGATCGTTACTTAAACCGTGTTTTGAAAGGGTGTGTTTAACCAATTTTGAGAAGTGATTAAACCGGGACGAACAGCGTTGAACCGTGGACACACGAAGGGACAAATAGAAGAGAGCTTGAACTCATGGACTGGTGGAACATGTAGTGGAAGGAGACGAGCAGGAAAGGAGTCATACCCACTGCGCCACGGAACTCTTGAGAAGTCGGGAAGGAACACCTTCTTAAACCCGTCCTCTTCACATCCTCGAGTCAACATATGTTGACTTCCCCAGCTGTGTGCTTTCCAAAACTCCACACTTATCCGAGTCGAGTGAATGACTGCATAAACCGACCAACCTGCAACCGAACTGGTGGCGCTGAAGATTGTTGTAGCGGGGTCCGGTAAAAATGACGCGGCAGGCGCGCATTGACGCGCATTCAAGTTGGCGCGGCATAAACGCGCATTGACGCGGCTGTGACGTGCTGTGACGCGTCATTGACGCAGCAACTGACGTTCGGCTTCATCCAAGGAATTTCTGCGAGACGTCTCGGAGTTCCTGATAGTTATTGGACTCAGTGTGCACACTCCGCATGAAAGAAATCTTTTGTGTTTCAGAAAGCAATTTTTTTACATTTCTTTTCAGTGAAATGTTGACTGTAATTGCTACGACCGTGTATTCTACTCAAAATTAGAGGCAAAAAGAATGAAGTCGTGCCACACTGTTGCAGTGGTTATTGTATGAACTCTTTAGAACTAAACTTCCTACCAATCAAGACCAAATTCATAGGTATTCTCCCCGAATAGCAGCCCCACGTGTGTTGGACAAGTCGATGGCGGAACGAAGAGCCAACATGTGGTTGAAGGAAACTGGATCTCCAGGCGGTCGCCGAGAAGAGGGTGGGGTGAGCTTCGGAACTCCCTCCTTTGTACGCTTCAAAATAGCCGCACCATGCCAAGGAGCATTGTTGACAGCGTGCCATAGCTGTAGACCAGGGCGTGGGTGCGGGAAGGGCAGTAGCCTTCGGGAGAATAGTGTGCTCTGGATCGTCTTGTTCCCTGCTTGCTAGAGCAGCCCTGGCCTGAGCACGACTGCGGATCGCATTTATCTCTTGATACAGCATTTGCAGCCGCTGGTCTTCGGTGAGTGAATAAGTGTGGGCAGTGGAAGTAGGCCTAGAATATGAAAGCGGAGTTGATAGGTGGTGCACCGCAGCCTGTGCTGCCCGAGTCATAATACACAGCGTAGAGGTCGGGAATAACGATAGCATCCGCTGGTAATTCAAAGTTGCTGAACATTGCCGCTGACATCTCTTGGTCGGTTGGAGTGTCGAATTGAACCGATTCACCAATGGGATACGGAAAGGGCGGTTCCACATTGTGCAAAAATTGAGGTGCCGGATTTTTGTCATCTTTGGACGGGGCTCGGCGAGGGGTGGTTGCATTTCTCAACTGGGACCCAACATCCGGTGCAATGGAGAGTAGCATATGCCAGAAACATTCTATTCCGCTACCACACAGCTGCTCTATTTTCTTGTGGGACACGTCTAAAACCTCTAGCAGATGTGTGCCTGTGGAAAGGTTTGATCGGGGACCGTCGCGGGAGCGACAGGTATATATACAGTACTATCTGCCCCACCCACACGTAAATAATTACTGTTCCGACGGACCGCTTTGAAAGTGGTTGCGGCATGATTTTGGTAAAAGTGCTAGTCCTTCACAGAGACAAATTTTAAATTGGCATTTCAGATAGTGCATGGGTCACAGCAAATCGAAGATGAATCGACAACGCAGATCAATATCCACATTTTTGCCGGAGAAGCCGTTGCCATCTTTGCCGACGGAAGGAGAAATCAGCGGCATTCCCCAAGAGTATCTGTCCATTGACCTTCTTCGAATTCGACCCCACCAAGGGCTCACATTCCGATGGACATTATTTATGAGGAGGAGACCTGCAACCAGAGTTCCTGGCGGAGATCGCGAGTTGTGCACATAGGATGGCCGATAAAAGCCGTGCTCAGGGCCGGGAGAAGAGCAAGATTGAACAGGGGCAGAATACACCGCCGTTTGTGAAAAATATTTTTAAACATTACTTGCATCGTTGAACATTCCCACAATAAAACATCGAGAGTAGAATATAATGTATTCGGGACAATTGGTTGACTCAGCTGGTGTACCAGCTTGTTTTTGAGCCTTCGTCTTGGATGCCCGCGGCACTAACCAATCATATTAACCAAATTTCATCATGACTGAAGTGACTGCGCAGAACGTACGGCGCCCATCAGAACCCCCAGATTCCGACAACTCAAGTTGATCTTCTCCTGTTTGAGGAGCCTGGCTCCTCGTGGACGGCCTTCTTAACGTGGCTGATAGATAGGTGAGAATCCATCCTTGGAACCTGATTTGGGGGATAGCCAGCGAAATTCTGGTTCAGACTGTCTCTTCAGATTTATTTTGACGGCCCTGGTCCTTTTGAAAAGGAGCGCAGGGCTCTCCATGCCAATCCAAACAAATGCAGGCCATCACCAAACAATTTGCTGAGATTTTGCATCAAAACAGTATTTTGACCACTGTGCAATCATTTCAAGCCGGATTTTGACGGGGTTTTGCTGGGGGGATAGCCAGCGAAATTCCGGTTCGGACTGTCTCTTCGGATTTATTTTGACGGCCCTGGTCATTTTGAAAAGGAGCTCAAGGCTCTGCATGTCAATCAAAACAAATACAGGCTGTCACCAAACAAATGCAGTCTGTCACTAAACAATATGCCGAGATTTTGCATCAAAACAGTATTTTGGCCACTGTGCAATCATTTCAAGCTGGATTTTGATGGGGTCTTGCTGGGAGGATAGCCAGCGAAATTCCGGTTCAGACTGTCTTTTCATATTTATTTTGACGGCCCTGGTCATTTTGAAAAGGAGCTCAGGGCTCTGCATGTCAATCGAAACAAATACAGGCTGTCACCAAACAAATGCAGTCCGTCACCAAACAATATGGCGAGATTTTGCATCAAAACAGTATTTTGGCCATTGTGCAGTCTTGCTGGGAGGATAGCCAGCGAAATCCCAGTTCAGACTGTCTCTTCAGATTTACTTTGACAGCCCTGGTCATTTTGAGAAGGAGCGCAGGGCTCTCTATGACAATCCAAACAAATGCAGGCCATCACCAAACAATTTGCCGAGATTTTGCATCAAAACAGTATTTTGGCCACTGTGCAATCATTTTATTTTGATGGCCCTGGTCATTTTGAAAAGGAGCTCAGGGCTCTGCATGTCAATCAAAACAAATACAGGCTGTCACCAAGCAAATGCAGTCTGTCACCAAACAATATGCCGAGATTTTGCATCAAAACAGTATTTTGGCCACTGTGCAATCATTCCAAGCTGGATTTTGAAAGACTGGTGAGGACGGATTCAAATTTTCTGCGTTGGATGTTTTGCGATTTCGGTTTCCTGTTGTCGTACTATGTATCTGCTTCCAATTTGGTTAGCGGTAACTTTGTTGGGGGATATCGGCAGAACATACATGCCTCTGTAAGCTGAGGACCTCTGTTTATAGCTTTTTTCCGAACGGGAATGCCTCGGGAGCATGTTGGAAAGGGGGAATATATTTTGAGTGGAGGAGAGGCAATGCCTCCCTCGCAGCGAGCGCTCTCGGGCCGAAACCCAAAGTCGGTGCGAAGCTGCAACTAAACACAATAACTAGGAGGTAAGAGAGTAAAGTGTCTGTGTAGCTAGATAGAGAAATGGGATGGTGGGTGGGAAAGACTAGTGATGACAAGGAATAAGGTAGCGAGGAGGATGTAGAGAGCGCGGGGAGCAGAGACGATGAGTGTAGAGGAAGAAAAAAAGAATGACAGTAAGCAGGAAGTATGAGAGGTTGACAGACAGCAGGAAGGAATACGGCAGTAATTAATGCTCGCGCACATTCCCCCATGGGTAACCCATACCAGGAATGCCTCGGGAGCATGTTGGAAAGGGGGAATATATTTTGAGTGGAGGAGAGGCAATGCCTCCCTCGCAGCAAGCGCTCTCGGGCTGAAACCCAAAAGGACAGTCAGCATGGTAACGGTTGACTGAGGCAGTGCGTGCAGCGGGCTGTGGCCAGAGAGAGGGAGAGATATTAAAGTGCATCGTCACCCCGCCAAACCTCGGATGGTGGGACCAGCATTGCAGTTGCAGTGACCTGCGGCAGGTCTGTATGGAGCCGGCGGTTCAGGGCAACAATAACATCGGGCTGGGAGGTACTTTGACCCTCGAAAAACGTTTCCGCCAGATCTGGGTCAGTTTGAAAGGTGTTTTTATGTGATTTTGCGTGGGAACAATTATTTGACATCGGCCATTGCCTACCACCATCTAATATTTACGTGCGACACTTCTCATATGGTTTGCAGATAACATGGAAGGCCATCGAGCGCAGCATGTTCAAGCGGATCGGCGGGGAACGTACAGAGACAGAATTGAGTTACCGAAACGCGTTAGATTTATAATTCCGGGACATCCTATTCCAAGAACCCTGTCTTCGACTTCTAGAGCACCTGGCATCCTTCAGGGAAGGAATGTTTTCAAGAGCCCGAGTTGGATCTGGGTGAATGCAGCACTGTTTCATGCTTTTCAAAATGCCAACCATTGGAATGCATCTCTATTGCGCCAGGTCATGCCTTTCAAAATACCAGCCCTTTGAATGCACCTCTATTGTGTCAAGTCATGCTTTTCAAAATTCCAGCCATTTGAATGCACCTCCATTGCACCAGGTCATGCTTTTCAAAATGCCAGCCATTTGAATTCAATTCAAATTGAATGCATCTCTATTGTGTCAGGTCATGCTTTTCAAAATGGCAGCCATTTGAAATTGAAAGCATCTCTATTGCATCAGGTCATGCTTTTCAAAATGCCTGCCATTTGAATGCAGCTCGATTGTGTCAGGTCATGCTTTTCAAAATGCTGGCCATTTGAACGCACGTCTATTGTGTCAGGTCATGCTTTTCAAAATGGCAGCCCTTTGAAATTGAACGCATCTCCATTGTGTCAGGTCATGCTTGTCAAAATGCCCGCCATTTGAATGCAGAATTGCACGAGATACGGGCGCTAAGATAGGTGTCAGTCACTCGCTACGAGCGCTCACATGACCTATCTGTCACACTGCCAAAGCTCCGGCCACAAAACATTAGGACACAAAGTAGGACCTGGAAAACATCTATTTAGATGATACTGAAGGGTCCAAAATCTGTATTTTTGAGGGAGTAGTAAGTGATTTTTCTGACCTATTTTATTGAAGTCAGAAATGATTATTTCACCGAACGGGCATGGTTTGGGATTTTGCGACCAAAATTTTTGCCGCCTACGTAATACTCTCACGCCCTAATAAGGTGGCCACCTCTGATCCAAACACTGCACCACATTGGATGTACATAGTATTATGCACCCCACACACTGTCTGAGCCTGGGCAGGGCAAGGGGGCACCGGCATCCGAAAAAAAGACCTTAGGCCGATTTATTTGTTTTGCACCTTATTTTTGGACTATGTAACTAACTACGTGACCGTGGGAAACATACCATATATAGTAATTTCCCCTATGTTTAGTCGCCGGAGTGGACCGAGCCTTTTAATTTAATCCTATGACCAAGATGTCACACAGTTCACCTGTTTTGCAGCCATGTCAGTTGTATTTCATCGCATTAATATTCGAGTGAGAATTGAAACGACCACAGAGCACTATGAAAGCTTTCCAAAACTCCATGCCCTTTTTCCACTCGCAACGCCTGAGTTCGAAGTCGTTCACCTCTGACATGGGAAAATATTGCCTGATGAGGTCGAGGCTTTTGCCAAACAGGCCAACATCGATGGCCTGATGCGGTGATTGGTGTCGGCACAATGCCATCCTTTCTGCAAACTGCTGTAAAGAAGGATACACCGGCATTCGTCACACACGTGCCCCCCGCGAGGTGTGTACCGCATGTCATCAGAGAATAGCCACCAGGTGCTGTCCAGGTCGATGCTAGGTTCGGTCGCATATGGCTGCAGACTGTGGCCAGGTCCGGCTGGCTGCCAGCTGTAGATTAAGAATGGTAATCAGCTGGGATCCAATATGGGTATTCATGTATCCCGCACATCGCATATGTATCAATGAAAATCTAGGTTCATTCAGGAGGAAACTACAGCATATTCAGTATTTAAAAATCTCTACTAGGCGTCGCCGTGAGCAATGGTCGCTGCGTTGATAGCCCCGACATCGATAACATCGTCGACCATCTGTTGGAAGTCGTCGACAGCCTTCTCGTCTAGTTCGTAGTCGTTGGTGCCGTGAGTCTTTTGGTCAACGGTTAGGATGTGGCGAAAGGCTCTAAACAGGAATCATATTAAGTTTGGTATCGGATGTAACAGATGTGGCGAAACTTACTTAGTGATCTTCTTGGCGTCGCCATTGGCTTCCTTGCGAATCTTGGCGAGGCGCTCGTCCATCTTGTCCTAGAACTTGGGGCCTGGGTGTGCGTGTCGGATATTTTCCGGTGATTACGCCAAAATTCGGCCGATGTCGAAGTGCGAACTGAATTTTGGGTCACGCGTCACACCCCTGAGTAAGTTTTTTGTTTGTGTCCAAAACATTTCTCTTTCTCTGCGCGTTGTGATGTCAAGCTCCGATGATCGGTAATGAGCGGCTTCAAAGGGGCGCGGTAACAACATACAGATCTCCCCGCGTCAACACCGGGTTGGTACGCGTGGAAGATTGGGGAAGGACGCACAAAACTCGAACCAACTCTGGGTTCTACCTGGTTCTACAACGTGACGAGACACCAACTCCTTTTGGGACAACTCCAACAGGAACTTCTTGAACTTGGTCCTTTTTTGTATTTGCCCCGAGCTGTGAAACATTAGAGTATAGTTTAGTGATCTGTGCAACAATACACACTTTTTTTCCCTGCTTGCATCGCTGCCGTTGATACCGAACTCGAGATGGTACCCATTCCTCTCCATCAGCATCATCACCTCGCTTTTCTGCCTGTGAAAGTAACCGTTCGAGTAACGCCTCGTCTTCGAGGAACTCTGTAGCCAAGGAAAAAGCTTCTTCCTCTCCCTCCACTTCAAAATCTGAATCAACATCAATGTCTGATCCTGGTTTAGACTTCATTCCATCCTCATTGACCAAATCAAACTCCTCTGCCTCTGATTCATCTTCACTTTCATCAACGAGGTCACTGGGCCAGTCAGGGCTGTATTCTGGCTCCGAAGGCTGGGAATGTGCTGGTTCAGGGGTTGGAGGGCGGGATTTCTGGTTCCGATTGCCAGATATGTTTCGTTTGACCTTTGGTGGACGGCCACGGCCTCGTTTGGAAGACATAGTATGATGTGTGGTGGGGGAATGAAGTCAAGAAGGGTTGAGCACACCTTATGCCTCAAGGCATCCACGCTGCATGACCATGTGATTCAATTATTATCGGTCCGACCCACCTGCCATCCCAAAAAGAAAAGTGATTTTCCGGGAGAACGGCTCGTTGAATTTTCTTAATTTCAACGGGTTCAGAAAGCGCTCGTGAAAAGGAGTCGATTGCGATTTTTTTTCGTGATTTTTGGAGTGTTTTTAGGTGTTTGGCCAAATTTTCGGGCCTCAAAACTCAAAATTGAATTTCCGTGGAATTGGCGCGTGTCATACGAACCATTTGGAGGTAAATACACCATTTTCATCATTTATAAGCTTATTGGTTACGTTCCGAGAGCCCCATAAATGAACCATCAAAGTGTCGACTTTGATTGTCCGGCACTGTACAAGTGGTTGACTTTCCATAAGCCTATAAAATTCCGACGGGATATCTGAGCGGTGCCAGAGCTGCCGGCATGTCGATATATTCAATAATTCTATTCCTTCCTGCCTCCCACAAGCCAGCGCAAGAATAATTGTCTTTGTTTATTGAATATATAGTAAACACCTCCCAACAACGCGTCTCTTGGATGGTGTCAGGAAGGTGTTATAGATATTGTGCTTACCTCTCCACTGTTCTTAGACTCGCTACATTTTCTAGTGCTCATGTTTGATCGCGGTGTACGCGCCTTGAATTCCACCGTGATTGTTTTGAAAACGACCTTGGAGGGCTTTTTCTGTGTATGAATCGCTCGAAAAAACGATTCTCAGAGTGAATCTTTCTGAAAACGACCTTTGCCTGCGTTATTTTTACAGCTCTTTGCGGAACTTAGGGCGCGGCCCGTTTTTTTTTTAATAAAAAAAACGGATTTTCCGTCAGATAGCTCTCCTGAGATCAATTCTCAACTGTTTTCCTTGAAAATATGCTCATTTTGTTGGCATTGCAAATCCGGAGGGCATGGCATCTTATGATTTTTTATTAGGCCCCGAGATAACCTAATAGCTCAGATTTGACTGTTTTTCAGTAGGATGGTTGGCATGCTAGATATAATAGTTCAAATGATCTAATTTTTGATATGTTGCACGTGGGAGTACTATGGAGCCTAACAAAACGACGTGAAAACTTTCAAAATCCCAAGACAATGTTGCATTTGATTTTTGAGACAGTATGTGTGCCATACAGGGCTTCCAGTCACCAAACTTTCCTGTTATGCAATGATGGGCAATGGAAGTTCAGAACCAGGACCATTTTCAACAAACTGGTAATGAACAGAATGCCATAGTGATGACGCATCTGAGAAAAAAACGACCCCAGGGCGGTTTTTCGGGGATCGGTAGCCCGTTGAAATTTTTTTTTTTTTTTTTTTTTTTTTTTTTTTTTTTGAATCTTTGTTTTATATCCTGTGTGTCACACCTGTCTCACAGTGACTTGATTTACGCCAACGTTTGAAAGACAACTTTCTGGCAAGGCACTTGTTTTCCTTCTTGGTGCGCAGACATTTCAATTTCCCCGATGTATCCAAATGAGATGAAATGCGATTATTTGTTCTGACATTCATTTTTTCTAGGTAGCCTCTATTCTCCATGGGGTAGTGTCTTCTTCTTTTTTTCATTCTCCCATCGCCAGCCAACTCTCTTTAGTTACTCTTTAATCTTCAAGTTAAATCTCAAGCTGGTGACAAGTTTGTGGTCATTCAGGCATAAGGGAAGCAATAAATGTACATCAGCACATAGCAGAGCCCGTCAGATGGGGCAGAAAGCGAAAGGTGGGGTGCGCACCAGTTTAATGAGATAGTAGCATCATTCACTCCCTGGCTTCAATTGGAGATTTTTGATTGCAAGCAAGCTTAAATTCGATAACAGGCTCTGTTGCCCTGCGACATACCTTATCTTGAACCAAATTTAAGCAGAGAAACCTCATGCTCTGGACCGAGAATTTGCTGGCAAATAAACCACCCGAGATGGGGGATACAGTACAGTATGTTTCCGTTGCAAAAAAAACAGCAGGATGTGGCAATCGAGTGCACGTCTGCGGGCGAGCAGGTGGCGCCCTCGGGCAGGATGGAATGTATCTGCTGATGACGATAGGGATTATTCAACTGCTTATCGCTGCAGCACAGTAGTCCAGCACTGCATGTGATAAAATTGAGTATCGCCTTCTTAGGAGCCTTCGGCTATATAATTGAGGGCCATTCTCTCAAATGATTATTCCTGTCAATGAAGTCTCATGGAAAGTGTGAGATAAGTGGTGCTCAATTCTTAGGTCGACCTGGTCAGATCGCTTTAAAATAAAATGAAAATCAGTAAAATTCAGACTCCGATCGATCTTGCAGCGTGCGAGAGAAACGGCTAAATCTGCGAGTTAATAATCTGTGGTTTTGAAGTATACAGCTGGAGACAATGGAGCAGAAGGAGACGATGCAGACTAAGGCAGAGTCTGGCAGCGGTTATTTATTTACAACAGCTGGAATGAGGGGATGCGTGGCTCAGCGGTAATAATCTGTGAATTGATAATCTTTGGTTTTGAAGTATACAGCTAGAGACAACAGAGCAAGTTGAGTAGTACACTACCTAAATTAATGACAAATGTGTAAGAGCTAGATGTAAGCCAGAGCACCGTAAATAAGAAAAAGGAAAGCCAACCTCAGTCGGACACGCAAAGGTGGAAACGACCGAGGGGTGAACAGCTTGAAGGCCTGGATTTATATATATAGTAAGAGTAGAATATGACTCGGGCAGTATATGTATAGATATGACTTGATACAACTTGAAGAAAGGCTGGGAGCGTTACTGGTATGGGAGAAATGGGAGAAATGGGGAGAAGACAAACAACAGCAAATACTGTGACCCTTAAAAAATAAGTTCAGTTCAGTCCCCGCTGTGAACCTACGGTCGAAATAGTACAGTATTTCATTACGTTTGGACCTTGTAGGTACGTCATTACTATATAATCTGGGCCTTGAGTTCCCTCGTTCTGAAAGTACGGGAGAGTAGGGGAAGGCCGAAAATCGTAAGTCCAAAATCACATTTGACGCCATCTGCCAAAATCATGACATGATATTCCGGTCGTTACCACAGCACCGATCTTCTTGTCCCGCGATCGGTGCGTGGGAACGAACTGGTCGCGAGTCTATGGTGAGGCCCCCAGCCAAACAGTCGAACTCCTGACTTCATCTTTTGCTTTGACCTCCTCGATATTGACCACGACATTTCCCCTGCCACCCACCTACATCCCACACTCCTTTTCAGCGGCATGGAAGACAAAACATTCATTGGCGATCTTAGGCTTGCGAGCCTACACTGGACGCCGGGAGGAAACCTCGCCCGCACCTTTATCCACAACAAGCAGTTCAGTATGGCGGAGGCCAGGAAGCAGATGGCAACGTCAGCGTCAGCGAGGCGTACGGTGTCGGCGGGGGCAAGGCGCGCTTCACGGACGAGAGCCTGAAGGTACGCCGCGGAGAGGAGGTGCAGCCGTTTGGGTATCCGCAACGCGGGGCGTACGAGGTGCCGGCGCCGTCGTCGGCGTCGGCGTCGGTCGGGAGCGGCGGTGGCGGTGGCGGGAGCAGCAGCCATAGAGCGACGACGAGCTCGTTCTCGCCGTTTTCGCCCGATCCGAATCAGCATTAGCCACATGGGCATGGGCACCGCCACCAGCACCAGCAGAGCCAGCACCAGGGGCAAGTGCCGATCGGCGGGCTGTACGCGGCGGCGGAGATGCTCGGGAAGGGGCGGGACTCGTATGCGGGCCACGGGCACGGGCAGTCGTTGCTGCCGCACCCGAGGAAGGCGTACCCGCCGGGCTTCTTCCCCATCGCGCCCGCGCTGCAGACGCCCGTCGGCGGGTGGAATGGGAAGCCCATCGGGATGGGGTCGGGCGCGGGCTCGGGCTCATGGAGCCCGACGCGCGAGGTGAGTGCGGGCGCATTCTTGGCGTTCCACCTCGCGGCTCTGGCATTCCTCGCAGCGTCGACGAGATGCTGACGGGGCTCTTTTCCGGGCGGTGCGACCCAACGTCCGCGCGCCTGCCCTTCCTGCCCACCACTAAGAGCCCAGCAGCGTTCCTTGGTGTGGCCGCTGGCGGCACAATTTCCGCAGACGAGCGCGTTGGTGGTCGCGGCAAATGCATTCGCGACCCCACCTTGTTCGTTGGTCGCCTCCTCGCCGTAGGAAATCTCCTAGTACGACATCAACTCGTTGACCAACTCAAAGGTATGCTTGGAGTGCTGCAGCGTCAGGATCGACCCACGAAACTCGGCCTGGGGAAGGGATTGAGGACGATGGAGTTCATCTCAACGTCCTCAATTTTCCCTCCAACGCGGACAACCTCGGCGCGATGTTAGACGAAGTCCTCAGTCGCACACCAATAGGTTTGAGACTCAATATATTAACCTGTAGAGAATACGATGTTAGACGAAGTCTACAGGTGGTAAAGTAAGTGTCCGTGTGTGTTAAATATAAATAGAGAACATCCTAAGCGGAAACATGATCAAAATGGCAAAATGTTTATTTTTTGATCCCATCAAAAATCGTAACGGACTATCCCTTGTAGATTTGCCGTGCGAGAAGTCGAGCATTTGAAAGGTGGAAGACTGTGATTGTCCTAGAGCTTCTCGACATGGGTGCCAATGTCAATGCGGAGGGCGGAGAGTACGGCTTCCCACTAGCGTCGATGGTTTCGAAATGAGGACTCGCTGGCGAAATACGAGCGATCACCTGTGTTGGGGGGAGTGTCGTGCAGAATTCTCTAGTTCAGCTGCCAGCTCCGCCGCCAGCAAGGTTTCGTCCAAATTCGTTTGATCGCAGACTTGAAGTGAGATGCGGCTTGAATCCGAGGTCAGATCAAGACGAACACTCTTGGATATCCAGGATGTCAGGACAGCATAGCTGGGGTATACATTGGTTCTGCAGTTTCTTCACGAACACAGTGAGGACTTTAAGCTTGAGTAGGTTGGAGAGCAGATATAGGCAGCGTCGCATTGAAAAGGGATTCACAGATGACTCTGGGTGGGAGGAGCAAGGGAGGAAGGAAGCATTGAAAGATGGATGAGGCTCGGATTTTATGTGAAAGATATGTACCTGGCCGCAGTGCAAAGCTCCGAAGGCTGTCTTCACGGAATCCGCTGCGACTGCTGAAAAGTCTAAATCAAGTTGGATTGTACAGCCTGGAGATCGGAAATTACGGGTTCAGTGGGAACGATTGCGCACATCTGGTTATGAATTGTTCATCTGTCCGATCTCAAAGTCCGAAAGCGGTTCAACCTTTGCAGGTTCCTCATTCACAGCTACGAAGTCCCAGTTGGGAATTGATTCCACAGCCCAGGATCATGGCCTCAGTGAGAACGGTTGCGCACATTTGGATATATTTCTGGGGCTGTTCAACTGCTGTTCGAGCCAGTTGTTGCTGGGGGTGAGGAGATGGCGAGAGAGGAATGAACGGGGATAAGCCTTATGGGGATGAGTTCAAAGAGGCACAAGCAAACCGACCATTTCGTTAAAGAAACGATAGATACCACGGGTAGTGCACAGCAAGATGCTAGAGAGGTGGAGAGAGCTTGTGCATCATCCAAAGTCTCTGCTGCGATAATCCATATGAGGGCGAGGATGGTCATTGGTCGGTCAAACCAAGAACCCCCGGTGTTGAAAGCTCATCCTCTGAATAGCAAGAATTGCAAAATTCAATTACTTACGCCTGATCTTTTCCATTCACATACTGACTGCATATCAGAACAACGTATGCTCATCGGGACTGGAAGACTCACTATATCCCTGTCTCGGCTCAAGATTTTCTTATACAGGATTGCCTCCCGTGCTTTCGTCAATCCCTCCAGCCCCACAGGTTGAATATCATGTGCTCTGATGCACAGACCATGGCACCTAGATTTCTCCGAATCATTGACTTCTTGAAGTCCCTAGGAACCCCTGAAGTACGGCAATTTTCAATGGATAGTTGTACCACTGAGACATTTCCCAGCATAACCCAGAACTAGGTCGTGATCTCGACAAGACCTGGAATATTCTGCTGATAACATTATTCGACCCAACTCCGGACGTACTCAGATTCTGCAAAGTTCGGGTGTGGGAACAGAAATCATTTCACCCGAGAATAAACTCTACGTTGGGAATTGTTCTCCAAAGAATCTGGGACCGTGACTTCACCAAGATCGAGAGGTTCATGGGCCACTGCCCCTCTCGTAAGATCCGATATAGTGCCGCGGAAATCTCTGCACCTTCTCACGTGCAGGTGAGTTGGAGGATTGAGAAAACATCGATCACATTCTAATTCCGGGGAAGGACGGCGGAATTCAAATGAGGCGGGTAGGGCCGACGAGCGGCAGAGCCCGCTACCATAGAAATCCTCCTCTTCACTCTTGAATTTCTGTCAAAAAAGAGGAAGAGAGACAGGTCCAAAATCTACAGTAAAGGTGTCCAAAACTCGCTCGGTTGATGCTGCGACGTTAACCAGCTCGCATTGAGCGGCTGAATATGTTCCGAACTTCCGATGTCCAGAATCTCCCCTGAATTATCTAGTGTGAGCCATAGCGAATTCTGGGAATGCAAATGGCTACAATTGCAGAAGCAGACTAAATTTTCTGAACATGTCTTAGAACAAGGATAGTAGTACTGCTCGGGCCCAAAATTTTGTGTCTCGAGCCACTAAAGTTCCGGTATCGCACGAGATGTTACACCCGTAATGGACCTCATAAAAGATTCGCCAGGCAATATCTTCTATATTGACCGTACAAGAAGCTAGTGGAGCCATGCAAAAGGAAAAAGAAATATGCATTTGAGATTCAATGAGGCTTACTGCTGACAACACAGTTACAGAGGCAGACATCCATATAACCTCGAGCCCGGAAAAACCCAGTCGGGTTCCGGAAATGGCGATGTTGACATGGTTAATTTGAAAGAAACGAGGAGGACGCACCGGAGAACTGATCCTGACAAGTTCAAGAGAGCATCCAACCACTGGATAAGCAAGAGCACCAGGATCACCCATCTGAAATTGGAGATGCTGCACGAGGCACGTGAAGGAAGGACTTGGAGGAAGGCCATCAGGAAAATGCTTTCGAGCAGGCAGAGCTGGCACCAGTTCTGCCAGCTCACCAGAATCACCTGGCAGCAAAAAAGGATAGCGGGCGCCAGAACCGATGCATCGTGCCAGAATATAGCTATCTGGCATATTGCAGGTTGCATAGTGCTAGCCGCCAATGAGGTCTTCGCACACATCACACTGTCTGCATACAGTGCATGCGCGCACAGTCGAGGGCCTGGGGCAGACGAAGGGAACAGCCTGACGAATGGTCATGAAGGAACTGTATTATAGTTGGGCGGATGAATGCGGATGTATACACACCTCACACCTAACCATTAACGGCAAGCCGCCAGATAGCAGTTCTGACGATCTTCGGCCTTTTCCGCCTCATCAATGAACGTAGAAATTCGGTAAAGCCAAGTATATTCACTACACTCGCGTTCCAAACACTAGGAGCTCCTATTTCCAACATAGTACAGGGTGCATAATAAAGGGTGCATCAAGCTAATTCAGGTGTTTCCCTTGCGAGCACAGAGTGATGTCGACAACATGATCACTCCCGCGTCGTCGAGTCGAGGCCGCCTGTCGCTCCCGCAGCGACTGTCGAGGACGGCGTGGTGATGGAGACCTTCACTGTGCGCAGGGACAACAGGGCATGGCGGCGAGACAAGAGCACGTTGTCGCACGGGATATCGAAGGTCGAGGTGGGGACGTATTGGTCGGCCGATCTGAACCCTTGTGGGTTTGCTGAAATGCATACGGTGCTGCTTCGAGAGCGGCGTAGGTGGGAAGCGAAGTGTCTGCAAGCTAGTTTAGATGTTGCCGTGTCTCCAAAAAAAACATACATGTTAACTAAGGGGTCGAGCGATCAGCAGGGACGCCCAGGTGTCATACGCAGAACAAGGAATTGTGCAGGGTGTGTACAAGGGCTGTATGACGAGATAAATCAGTAAAATCAAGCAGTATTATATGGGAGTCAGAGTGTGGACTTAACATTGAGTGACGAGCATATTCACAGGCTCATAATTCCCGACAAACGCCACGGTGCGATCTGGTCCTCAATTCTTTATTCGTCTCTGACCCTTCTTCCAGCTCTTTCTTGACGAACCCGACGATCCAATCCTGCTGTGTTTACTTCCATTTGTTTGTGTCATCGCTGACTCGCATTCCCGTTAGCTGTAAATGACTTTAAGAGTTCAATTATACGTTGCCCAGATCTCTTTGGGTGTTAGATCCATTCACTGATGTCTCTCTGCCCAGAGAAACCACACTTTTCCCTCCACCCACTCTTTTTCAAACTCAGGGTCTCAGATGGAGAGAAAATGCTCTTTCTAAACAATTTGAGAGGAAAGTGCAAAATCACCAAAGTTGGTAGAGGATTATTACAGCTCTTTGCGGTACAACAGGCGCGGTCTGTTTTTTTTTTTTCTTTCTGTTTTCGCAAGTTTTCACTTGAACAGCTACCCTGAGCTCAATTCTCAACCGTTTCCCTTGAAAATAGGCTCATTCAATTCGTATTGAAAATCCGCAGCGAATGAAATACCGGTATTTTTGATCCTTTTACGTAATATAATTTCTTCCGCAAAGACTTGGTTTTGAGTAGGACACCTGTAGCATTCGGAATACTGCCCCGATTGGCCTAATCTTTGGATATGTTATACATCTGATGTGGCCCTAGACAATGGTGTGTTTATTTATGCTACATACTGAGTGATTGTGATTTAGTGCACATTTTAGCGAAGTAGATATCCAGACACTACCATAAGTAGAGCTGTCCATGGAAGTTTGAGTACATTAAGCTCTGTAAACACTCACATTGGCTAGAGTCACATCAGATGTATAGTATATCCAAAGATTAGCCCAACCGGGGCAGCATTCCGGGTGCTACAGGTGTCCTACTCAAAACCAAGTTTTTACGGAAGAAATTATATTACATAAAAGGATCAAAAATACCGGTATTTCATTCGCTGCGGATTTTCAATGCGAATTGAATGAGCCTATTTTCAAGAGAAACGGTTGAGAATTGAGCTCGGGGCAGCTGTTCTAGTGAAAACTTGCGAAAACAGAAAAAAAAAAAAAAACAGGCCGCGCCTGTTGTACCGCAAAGAGCTGTAAATGTGCATTTGGACCACCATACAACCCAAAAGAAAATTATACATGTAATTTGCAAGAAAGCGAAGAAAGGAATTACTCGTCCTCGGGGAACTCCATCGTAAGCAACTCCCGCATGTTCTGAAAGCGAGTCCGCGTGCGCCCAATTTCACCACACCGGTCGTAATACGCCTGAACCTCTTCCACGGTGAACCTAAACTCGGCCGCAATTTCTTGAATGGCCTGGAGTAGCACAGGCATGTCGGCAGGTGCATGCAGTCTGATATCAGCGATCACTCTGCAGTGACATTAGGTGGAATGCGACCAAAAAAACACACCCACTTCAGTCTCCGCTGTTTAGTTCCGTCCCCGTAATCCACTCCCCACAGCGGAGGAGGCGAGTTACCGACCCTTATCGCCCACTCACTCCCCTCATCGTCCGTCTCTTCGTCGGCTGGAATATGGCTGGCCATCGAAGTTGCGGCGTCCGGAGTGCCCTTATACATCACTGAAGAGCCGTGTTGACCCTTAGCGCCTAGCCTATTTTGTGCTACGACGTTCTTGCTTATAATACGTTTAGCCGGGTGTTCCTCGTCGTCTACAGTGAACTGTGTTGGCCTGGGATGTGTATGAGTTTTCTGATTGACACAGAGCAAAAAATGCGGGACTCTTCTCCCGGACGGCGTCCGCCGGGATTCTTGCAAACCCGGGGGGTATACAAAACGGCGCCTTTTCAACACATTTCTTGACCCACAGATACGACTCGATATGTTTCTCGGGAACGCCCTGGTACGCCTGGATCAGACGATGAAAGACGTCGGTATTGGGGTCCACCAATATGACACGCGCAGACTGGGCGGAACCGCGGGGATCCCCGCCTGAATGCTAAAGAAAGCTCGTCAGCGTCGATATCAGAAGATAATATTTCGAGACTACCATTATACGCTGGCTGAGCACGCTGCGGGCATTCATGTTCGCGACGCTCTGGTGGATGTGCATGCTAATGGGTGTGCCGTTGACACGCCTGCCGACCGTCCAAGCACGAGCTAAAACTCAACAGGTGAGCTCTTGCTGAAGGAAGGAAGGAGGAGTAAAATATGCAAGTGTTTCAACTTGCTAAGGAACCGTAAAAGGGCACCAGGCGGCTGACTGGGACAAGTGCGTAGGTGAATAAACTGAGGTGAAGTGTGGGCGGAGTTCGGGAGCGAAAGCGAGAGCGAGAGCGGAGGCGAGAGCGCGAGTGCAAGCGACTTAAACTGCACGAATTGGGGCAAGGTAAAAGTGATTTTTATTGAGAAATAAAGCCAGGTCTTTTATACACAAGAGATGAGTGAATGGAGTAAGATGAATCGAAAGGAGACTCAGCAGGGACAAAGGGCTGAGGGAATGTAACGATAAAATTGAGAGTCAGGGAAGAGGGTAAGTGGTTGAAAAACAGGGAAGAGGTTGAGTCGGAAAACAGGGTAGAGAGGAAAGTAGAAATCTAGGGTGGCGGGGAATTGGATGCAGTTACCAAAAAGATACATATCAAGAGTTTTGGGGTATATGACCGCCAGGGAAAACAGCGAGGGAAACAGTAAATTTGGATGTCGGTGGCGTAGTGCAGCCGACAGATTGATATGTCAGGGAAGTTGGTAGAGTGGATACAGCCGCCGAGATAAATATCTGTTCCAGAGAGATAGTGGCTGGAGGTGATGTAAATTCATAGGGTGAGAGCAGCGTGTGTTTTGGGGGATACGGGATGGGTGAAATGGCGGTGGAAGTAAGTGTGCGTGTCGGGTAGATCAACCGTTTGACAGTGATTGACAGGTGACAGATCGTGATCCGCAGTTTACACGCTTAACGTGCTACCATGCGCGTCACCGTCTTCGACAAAGATCTGCTCGAGGAGCATGCCCGCGATCTTGCATGCCTCGACATAGGTGTACGGGACAAAGAAGCGCTCAGGCCGGTCAGCGCTGCTCCAGCACAGGCGGAGGCGCTGTTCCTCGGAGGACCCGGTCTGCACGAGGATGTAGCCCTGGCGCGGTACCTTTGTTTCGACGCGGCCACCGAGGGACTGGAGGGAAGTCAGAATGAGGTGCTTTCAAAAAGGCGCAGTCATCTACAGTGATGGTCTGACACAATTCGTTCTGGACCTCCTGAGGTAGATCCTTTTGGAGGAAAAACTTGACCGCGATGCCGTTCGCGTCGTGGAATATGGGCTGGAAACAATTGAGCGGAAGAACACGGGACAAATGACAGTTTTTACCATTTTCTTGGGGCCGCCAGATTACATAGGTCAGTGGGCACTGTGCAAAGTGGCGCGCCTGGGCCCTGCTGCAGTGATGCCAACTTGAAGGGCAAAGTGTAATTTAGTTGGCGCGGGTCTGCGGGAGGAAGCGCAGAGGGACTAGAAGGTACGGATAGCCGTGATCCTCACTAGTAGCACGGCGCAGAAGCGCGGTGATGAGCTCGTTGAAGTGCAGTGGGCTTGCTTGGCAATATTTGGTCGATTTGCTGGCACATCCACGTGATACTAGGCCGTGGATCCCGGACCGGAAAAATTGGTCATTTCAAGGGTTTCAAATGGCCGGAAATGGACTCAGATTGCCGAGGGTTTTGCCGGCCGGCATGATCGGTTTTAATCGGTCTCGCGACCGATTTGTCATCACCCTTGGAATGGCGGGGTTGCCCAACTAGCTGTAACCGAAAGCCAAAGCCATATATTCGGTGTGGGTGATGACCTTATCATTCCCATTTCTGTCACCATCCAAGGACCCGATCAAAACGCCTACAGTTTTTACCTTTCCTTCTCCAGAGGAACGGAGTACCGGAGAAGGAGTACATCAAAAGCGACCATCTTCTAGACTCGTAACCAGTCTGCCTACGCCGTTCTAACAAGGCGGGCTTGTTGCCGTAGGCAGACTGGTACTTCTCGGATGTGTCAATCGAGCTGGGGCGGAGTTTGAAATTAAGTTAGTGAGGCCGATGACGCAATGATGCAATGAGCTGCGGCAATTCCGGAGATCACGGTCCGAAGTTGATCGCTACTAAAACTACCCTCAGGTTTTACGGTGTTCTATCGCACAAATACAAAATGTAAGGAGGCAAAATTGGAGGGATACAATTTTCATTCATTTTCCCCGCTTCAACCAAAAAATAAGCTTCAAAATTGAGCACAAAATGAGTAAGATTTTTAAAAGGTCACTTGAATTTCAAACTCCGCGACAGCCCTTTTGGCGGCTCCGAGAAGTACCAGCCTGCCTACGGCAACAAGCTCGCCTTGTTAGAACGCCGTAGGCAGGCTGGTTACGAGCCTAGCCATCTTCTATGGTATGGAAGCGCATCAAAAAAAGCGACCGTTGATCTTAATTCAGATGCCGTGAATGTCACCGTGGGGCACACCGACGGCCATTCTCAGCAAAAATTGTGCCGCTTCCCTGTGTGGCAGTGCTTGTCATGTTCTGCCCTTGGGAATCACTTCATCCCGAGGTTGCGCGAATGGCTGTTATTGTTCCCAAGAACATACCCCATACGCATCCAGATCCCCCACAGAACAAGGTGACACAATCCGTTGCGGAGCTGTACAAGGAATGCGTTCGGAAGTTGGTATCGGAGCAACACCATTGAAAGTCGACAAGGGTCAGTCCAACTCTCTTTCAGGTGTTCACGTTTTCGAAGCCCCAACAACAATAGCGATACTTGGAACTACGCCGGCTTTATTCCATGCTGGACTTGCCAATCGAGACGTCCGCTTCAAACTTGTTCAACAAGTCAGGAAAGAACTTGAAAGCTCGCCACCAGCTGGCCCTGTCAAACAACGTAAGTTGTTGGTTTTTGGACTCTCGAACGCAACTTACCATTACACAGAGATTGCTGCATATGTCACACAGCAGCAGTCCTTGCCGGCCAAGGACCGTTACCTTCAAAGCATTTTCCTGCGCTCCGGCAAATCAACTATATTCGGGGTCCATCCTGAGCTCATTAAGTTCATTCACCGCGTCTGCACCTTAGATTGCGATACGACATTCAAGCCAGTCGCCGGTGAGATGCAAATCTTTGAGATAAACGGTTGGATGCCGGCAATAAATCAGGGCGTGCAAATCATCTTTCACGGGCGCGCATCAGATAATTTACTACTGTGCAGCCATCACGCTAGCCCGTGTGTGGATGGAGGCTCATGACCGTGCCACATTCAAGCAAGTTTGGGAGGAGCTACAATGCCTTGTGAAACTCATTACTGCGCGCCCCATTGGATTCAAGGCGATTCACAAAAACGGTACGCTTCTGGGCTTGAACGCTGACATGGAAGCGGCACCGGTACTTGGATTTGGCGATGCCTTTCTTCCGACAATTGACCGGGACGAGCTGCGTGGAAAGGTAAATGATGCCGAAACACTTCTATGCTACGTCCTCCGGATTTGCTACGCCCATATTGATCGGTATGTTCCAGGTTAATTCCTTTATCGGCGAGTTGACCGTTTCTGGTGTGCAGAGAGGACTATCAGCGGATTCGAAACTTTAAGTACTTGGATTCTTCACAGGCGGTCGAGGCGTTTAAGGCGTGGGTCGTGACGCTCCCTGATCCAGGTAAGGGTTCTCCTCGTGAATTGGGTCCATCTGTTTTTTTTTTTTTTTTTTTTCGAAGGATGGTGGAATCACAGGCTCAGAAATTCCTGGCTTCTTCCCGGGGCGATCCAGTGTCTTTCTCGGATGCTCCCAGACGACTGCCACCTCATGGAGGCGACAACCAACCTGGGAGAGGCACAGCATGCCTGGAACAATGGCCAGACTGGTATCGGGATGGGTGTCATCGAGTCATTCTTGAACTAAGCCTCACCTCTCTTTGCTTCGCACCGCAATGTCATCGAATTATACACTATATATACCGAGCTTGATGCACGAAGGGCATCTGAGATGGAGAAGATGCTCGCAAGCGGTAACTTAAACAATATGCACAATGAAGTAGTCGACCGCTACGCCAGCCGCAACCGACGACGGGCCGCAGCGGCTGAGAAGGGCAGGCGTGCTCAAGCTGCTGACGAAAATGTGTGCGCACTGGAGCGGGCGCAGGCAGAGAACAAGTCAGCCGGGTATGAGATCAGACGACAACTCAAGCAAGCGAAAGCCGAGGCGAAGGTGAGTCAGTATCTCCCGCCTGAAGCCGCTGCTGCACCAGTGTGTCAGAACAGTTTCAACACCGTCTAACTGGATACTTCTACAGCACCTCTTTTTTTTTTGTTGACCACTCAGACATCAATAATATACGATGAAGGGTCAGAAAATCTGAGAGGGAATCTGCTGCTGCACGAGTGTGTCGGAACGGTTACGATGTCCAACCGGGTGATGCTACAGCAGCTCTTTTGTTTCGTTGCCCTTGCAGACCTCAGTAATATCCGATGAAGGGTCAGAAAATCTGAGAGGGAATGGAATCTGCTACAGTAGCTCTTTTTTTTCGTTGACCTTTCCTGATGTCGATAGCCCTGATCCCTGCGAACATTTACAACCATTCGGATCGCGCTCGGAAGCGCTATTGCGCTTTCCAGAGCGCAATTACTGGTTTTCATTTTGACGCGCATGACCTTATTTTATTGCCTTTGCAATGCTCCACATTTTGAACCACATGCCTTGACATCCGGCAAGCCATTTCAAAAGTCCCAGGGCCATTTTTTGAGCCGCCCTTCGTAAATCGATGGCCCTGATCACTGCGAACATTTACAGCCACTCAGATCGCGCTCGGAGGTATTTTTGCGCTTTCTAAAGCACAATTACTGGCTTACATTTTGAGCCGCATGGCCCTGTTTGCCTTTTAAATGGCCCACATTTTGAAACACTTGACATCCTGCAGACCATTCAATTCCAATGAAGTTCCAGGGCCATTTTCTAGGCCTCCCGTCAGAAATGGATGGCCCTGATCACTGCGAACACGTACAAGCACAGATCCTACTCGAAGGTATTACTGTATTTTTTCATTCACTTCGACACGGGCCCCGACTTTCCGGGGCCAAAAGAAATCCCATAAATCGAGAAAAAAATATTGCCGCAATAAAAAAAGGACTGCCTGATGCGTGACTGTCGAATTGAACGAAATAATACAGTATTGCGCCTTCCCGAGTGCAATTACTGGATAACATTTTGAAACTCACGATCCCATTGCCTTTTCAATCAGAACACACTCCAACTCTCTTTCCGACATACTAATCCTGATGCTCCTCCCCCCACTCGCACTGTGCCGCCAAGCGCCAACTGCTTCTGAGGGACGTAATCTCGTTTCTCTCGGTGAGCCAGCCTCTTCATTTGACCTGGAATTGATTGCTAACTTTCCATGAAAGACATGTAGACTCGTGGAATAACGAATGATTTCAGTCAATTTCAATTTTTTCTCCCAGAAGCGTGACGATGTGACATGGGTGACTCGTGCGTGACATTAGTGTCACCGTTGTTTCATTTTGTGTTTTTATCAAGTTTCCGATCACAATTAATTCCATAAAAATTCTAGAAGGATCTATAATGCTATATGGAAGGTCATCGATGTATCTGAACTCCATAATAGCGCTGTGGCCCCTGATTATTGCGACAGGATGCAGTTCTCCCTATTTCGTGTGAATGCTCATCAGTTTCACTTGGTGGGAAGGCCAATGCTTTGCATGGCATGTACTCATCCTTATTTTTTCTTTTGGTCAAGTCCATCCCAGTTAAGGTGTTTGGGATACCACTTGGTATATTTCACAGAATATTTACCACCAAATTCAAGCATGTTCAAGTAATACAATTAACGGGGATCAGAGCACACTGTGTGGCCACATTCTTTCTCAACATTAGCACTGATTACTAGGGTTATATCATGGCAACTTCCGAGTCTGACTGCATCCTTCCAAAGACATTCGGTGAGTGCTCAATGCAGAGCCCTAGCCATCCGGATCTCATGCACAATGCATATTGGCCAATAATTCCGCAACTCTAAAGTTTTCCCACAAACCAGTTTGCAAATTTATCCCTACACCAAAGCTGACATACGGCGGGAATCGAACTCATGCACGTACAGATATTACGTGAGCAGGGCACTGCCACTAAATGTATCACAAAAATGCAGTCTTTTTAACTAAGAGACCCTTCAACCCAGCCACTAATTTCTGTTGTTGGAAAACAGGGACAAGTAAATGAACCTGGTGTCGAAGCTGCTTTCGATTTATAAAAAGAACGATTACTTATTACATAAGTATTCGTAAACATATAATAGTATTCCCATTTGACATGGTGGTCGTTCTACTGAAATCCAGAAAGTGCGCTCGACTTGGCCGACCTGAGTCGACTTGAAGTCACTCCAAGTGACTTCGCTAGGCGAAGTCGAGTCGAGTGGAGTCAAATTTCAATTTAAGTCGACTTACCAAGTCGCGACTCGACTTTTCGAGTCACGGCAACTCTAAGGCAACCTGCAAATTCCCCATCTCGGGGACAGAGTCGCGGGAATGCAGATAGCGAGTGTTTTTGCTACCCTCTAGGATGGCCTGGTCAAGCTTTAGTTTCGCAATTCGGGCCTGATTGCAATAAAATTCGAGCCCTAAAATTCACTTGTCTAGTAGGGCATGTGTTTATTATGCCTTCAGTATTAATTGCATGGGTTCATTCCCTCACACCAGCTTTGTGCAATGTGACAAAATTTGTGTCCCAATTTTTGCTTGCTGCCCTCTTTCAATGAAGATAGCTAGTAAGGTCGGGGACAGGCACACAATTTTGCCCCACTCGCATGTAAGAATCTCAAACTACTTTTTTGTTTGTTTGTATTCACTCTCCAACAGCTGGCCATCTGGAAGAGGCACCGGCTCTGGTACTGCGCAAATCTTGCAGCCCATGTTTTCTGACTTCAGCTTTGTTAGGCCAATCTTCGAACCAAAATTTAACTCCGATTCCGGAAATTGTATGTCCACATAAATTCAAACAGGCTAACTCTGATTGAATGTTTAGAACACTCCCGCCACAGGCTCCCGAATCCAGTTCCCTTCGTCGACTAACTCGGTGATGAAATCCATCGTGATGACCTCAAAGGGCTGAGAAGGAATCGGGATTGGCTGTAGCAGGCCAAACGGTGCGTGACGCCGTGGCTTCGTCTTCTGGCAAACGTCACAGGTGCAAGTGTACTTCTTGATAGTACGGGACATCCGAGGCCAATAATACGTCGATGCAATGCGGTTATACGTTCGATGGTAGCCTCCATGTGCTCCCTCGGTGAGCCCGTTATGAACGTCCCCAATGACTTTCGTCTGAAGAGACTCCGGGACGCAGAGACGGTTATTCCCATTCCAGTCTTCAAAGTAAAGGAGGCCATCGTTAGCCAGCTGGTACTGCGGGAACGTGGGGCTGCTCCAGTTAGATTCCTGCTTCCATGCCTTCAGCACCTTGGAGTAGTGCGCGTCCTTTTCGTAACCGTTCAACCACTCCGTCTTTTCCTCTGCGGGCAGGCTGACGAGAATGTTATAGCTCCGAGACAGAATTCCCGCATCGGCACCGGCGAGATCCTGATGTCCTGGGGTAAGTTCCGCCTCAAGCACATCAGCTTCCTCAGGATCCTCCAGCAGTTTCGTGCTTTTGTCCGCTACTGCAAGCAACCGCTCCTCGAACCTTGGATCCAATTCGTCGTACATGTTCCGGAGTGGATCACATGCAGACGAGGTGAGTAGCGGTGTTTCGTCCAAATCTGGCCCAACTTGAATGGGAACACGCCGACGAAGTCGAGAGACAGGGTCCACGTTCGAGTGTACGCGGCCGGCACGATGGATGATTTGCAATTCTGGGTACGCCGAGAACACAGTTCCCCATGTGAGCAGCCGTCGGTTCACATTCTGGAAGGTACGACTCCAGGTTAGCGCCGCGTGGTCCGTAATCGCTGCGACCTTGGCGCCTTCAAGGAAACCCTGGAACTTGATCAATGCTTCCTTAAGCGCCAAGGCCTCGCGCTCTGTCGGTGAGTAATTGCGTTCGGGAGCTTTCAGGACTCGAGACCAATAAGCAATGACTCTTTCGACGTAAACCGTGGTGTCCTCAAACTCGTCTGCCCATTCGACCGAGGGAGGCATATCATCGAACCCCTTGATTGGCGAAACCAAATCAGGTACGGGTTGTTTCCCATCGAATGCCTTCTTCAGTCGCTCATAGACCTTTGTGCCTCGAAGGTCTCGGATCTTGATTGGCTGCACTTGCTGCAAGACGCCAGCAACCCCGTAATCGCAGGCGTCCGAATAGACTCGGTACGGTCGTCCAACCATGGCATAACCCCGCACAGGAGCGTTTGTCAGGACGGCTTTCGACAGCTCAAATGCTTCTCGGTGCAAATCGGTCCATCGCCAGACTGTTCCTTTCTTGAGAAGATGGAACAAAGGCTGCGCCATCCAGGCGTAGAAAGGGATATAGCCTGAGAAGTACACCATCATGCCAAGAAACGTCTGGAGTTCTGAAACGTTTCTAGGTTCTTCGAGTTGTCGAATTGCGTCCACCTTTTCCTTGTGGGTGGAGAGCCCTAATCTCGAAACCTTTTGACCAAGGAGCATCAGCGACTGGTACCCCACATGACACTTCGGTGGTCACAGTGTCAGGTTCGCTTCTGCAATGGCTCCAAACACGGCGTCCAGATGTTTGACATGGTCCTCGAAAGTGCGCGAATAAACCACAATATCATCGATGTAGACCAAGGCGAACAGCCATAAAAAGGGTGCGAGAACAGTGTTCATGACGCGCTGGAACACGCTTGGGCCATTTCTGTAGCCGAACGGCATGCATGTAAATTGCCATAGACCGCGGTGAGTCCGAAACGCCAACTTGTCCCTTGAATCGGGATGAACGGTGAGCTGAGTGAAACCTGCTAGCGCATCGAGGGTCGTCAACCACTGAGCCCCTTCCAAGGTCTGAAGGATGTCTTCTTGTCGTGGTAGTGGAAATTCGTCCGGAACAACCATCTCGTTGAGCTTTCGTAAGTCAATGACCATGCGCGGCTTCCCGTTTCTCCAAACTGTGAATACGGGTGCTGCCCACGGGCTTCTGGACGGCTCTATGACACCGAGCTCGATCCAGGAGTCCATTTGTTTGTCAATGACCTCGCGTTTGGCTGGCGAAGCAGAGAAAGGTCGGAGAGAAACAGGTTCAGCACCAGGTTTCATCGGAATTACAACTTGTCCCTTGTAAGTTCCCAGTCTCCCGTCTAATCCGAAGGCCTTCGCGTTCTTCACGATCACTTCTTCGAGCATCTTTCTCTGTTCAGGAGTAGCATTCTCCGAGATATCGATCTGCTCTAGAAGTTTGGATGATGCCACGGATTCTGGAGGAGCCTCAGCAGTCTTGGGACCACCTTCGACGGGCTCCTCCGCATCCGGATCATCCTCGCCTGTAGCGTTCCGATGGGCCTTGGAGGATACCTTGGCTTCCGAGCGAACCGTGTTGGACGAGGTGGGCTCCTCCGACGATTGGATTTCCACGAGTTGCCGAATAAAATTCGCGTGAGCCTCCGCTTGATTCCTACGCGTGGCTGATATTTTCGAGGCCTTGTCCAGCCATGTTCGCGGATTGTGAGCCGTTCCCAGGACCTGTCCTTCCGAAATGGTGATTGGGAAATCGGAGAAGTTTGCGACATGGAGCGCGGGATTGTTCTTGGAAATGAACGTATCCGCGCTTCCGTAAATGTCGTCTGGATTCCCACAACTTTTCATGTGCTTCTCAACCAGGAGCTGTTCGCAGTCCTTGGGAAAATGGGTGGTAACCTTGACTAATTTACTTGTCTTTGGCAGGATCACGACTCGTTCCATGCTCGAAACCCGGCCATCTCGTTCCTTCTTGCGCGCGCGCTGGCGGAACTTCTGATTGCGCCGGCGAGGTTGAGTTTTCAACAAGAAGTCGTCGTCCGGAGTCCCCGAACTCGAGATGCGTAGTTCCTTCTTGGCGAATGGTGGAAATGGAGTACTGATCCATGAAGTCGTTGCCCAGGATGAATGGAGTTGTCATGTCATCCACCACGTACGCGTCGACGTTAAATTTAACCGGACCATCTTCGGTGTGAAAGATCAGGTCAAGGTTGACATATCCCGAGATGGATGAGGTCCCAGTGACTTGGATCAGCTCAATCTGATGCCCTTGCTTGACCTTTGGGGCATCAAGGAGTGCGTTCAAGGTTTTCCGTGAGATCAAGGTAATGTCTGAGCCCGTGTCGGCGATGACCACAATGACATTTATGGTTAGACTTCCCACGGTTGCAGTTGTCTGAGTGGCGCTCGACCCAAGAAAGGTACTGCCGGGAGGTCGAGCCATGTGCTTTCGCAGCTCTATGAGCGGTTTACTCGCACAAGTGTCAGGCGAGCTGATCACCCGGTAGTTGCACGCCTGAATCTCTTTTGCCAGCCGCCTTCGAGACCGACGATTCAGCACCGGTTTCGTAACTGGAGTCGGTGCCGAACCTTCCGGCGGTTCGTTTTCAGTCTCAGGGCAGGAGTCGGATGGGTCTAGGCATGAGGTATTGGTGGGTATATCCTTCGCGATAGGTTCACGAATATTAATGGTGGGAGGTATGAAGTCTTCGACTTCCTCGAGGAGAGAAAAGGGAGAGATCGGATGTAATTTGGAAAATGGTTCGTCTTCTTCATCCTCTACTTCTTCGATGCGCGCCCTCCGCGAGGTTTTCAACTCGGAGGTGGGGCACTCGTTTGGTACAGGGGTGCGGCAGATGACGGGTATAATTGGCTCTTGAATTTCTTCAAGGAGCGTAGAGAGTGAAATGGGGTGTAGCTTGGAAAATGGTTCGTCCTCCTCTTCGACTTCTTCTATTCCCGCTCTTCGCGAGTTTTTGAGCTCGCTGGTTCCCTTCAGTGCCGGCATAGTATCCCCCCCACTTTTCGAGTCAGAGCTGACTTGGAAAGCAGAAGGCCCGGTAGACTGAAGGGACAACTCAAAATCCTCCTCGTTCCCGGAAAGGCCGTCCTCGAGCGCGTAATACAACTCGTCGTATTCATCTTGCGCTCGAGAGTCGTCCGCTGTTGCAGTCGCTAGGTTAGCCCTCGCAAATTTGTTACCTTTGAACGAATGTTTGCACTCATTGTCCCAGTGCTTTCCACTACCACAGTGACGGCAAGGCCTGACACCCTTCGATTCAGGCGTCGCCTTTTTGGAAACGTTTAGGTCGTCTTTTGGGAAGGGAGGCGGCGGCAAATTTGATGACGCGCCGACCAGATCGGTACGGGCCGTGGTTTCTGTTCTTTCGAACGTTTTACGGCGCTCAACGTATTCCTGTCTCCCCTGGTCGTCCGACTTGTTCAATGGAAGGTCCAGCAGTGTATCTTCATGGAAGACGACTGCACTGTGGAAATCAACGATAGTGCGGAATTTCTGGGTGTCCAAGACCGTGCACCAAGAGCGAGGTGCCCCATTCATGACCTCCGAAATAATTGCAGAATCCTCGAAGGAATAAACCGAGGTGAGCAACTCCCGCTTGCGAATGAAATATTCGCTCGATTTCTCCCTTCCATGACCGTTTTGGCGATATGCTGATAGCAACATTTTACCATGATCCCGGCCGATATAGGTCAAATGCTCACCGATAACTCCCAGGTCTTGCACCAAAGTACATTTGGACCTGTAGATTTAATCGGCCGGCTCAGTTTTGGCAGAAAGTGTCACATTTTGGAACATAATACGACACAAGATTTCGCCGTCCCATTAAGGGGTACAATACTGTATCCGCATTCCTTTACATTTTGAAAGGCCCGCCTCCGATTCCGGAGGAGCCAAGCCAGATGACTGTGGTCATCAACCTCTTGCATCAACTACTCGACGACAACGTTGACATTTATAACAGCACTCGAAGCCGGGAATACAGGGTCCGGGCCAGGACGTGGTGCTCCAGCCATGCGTGGGGGGAGGATTACGCAGGCAAAGCGTTCACGGCGCGCAGGGGGTCGCGCCACAGCTGTCACCCAGGACGACGATTCCGACGCTAATACAATAGATCCTGCCCTCGACGACAACCGTGTGTCCACTAGCGCGACCAAACCATCAGATACAGCAGATGCCGGCGAGTCGGATGCACTGGAAACTGTGGCCATCGAGATCGACCACCTAGATCTTTCGGAGTCGGAATTACGCGCTCTCCAGGTGTGTGATTTTCCCCACGTTGCATCATTTATATCATATTATATAGGTGTTGTCCACAAAAGCCTTTCGCGCTGTCTGCAATGTCGGTGCGAGCGAGGAGTGGCCGGACGACCCTTCAACTGTTCGCAGAAACAAGGTGACAGGAGAGATCTACCCGTCGCCGTACTTCCAGTTCAACATTACGCATCCGAAGAATCAAAGTGTATGTCTTCAGGTTGCCAAGCAAGTGATACAGGACCTACAGGTAAGATATTTTATTTAAAAGCAGCAGATCTTCTTCATCCATCCCAGGACGAGTAGTCTTGGCCTTCGGGCCTGAGGCGTGGCCCACACGAGCCTAGGCCAACCTGGGATCTGGCTCTCATGCAAGAACTCGCCATGGAGTCTTTTCGGAATTTGAAACCGTCGTGGAGAGCCCAAACGAACCCCCTATTTCTGGAGCTATCTTTTACACTGCTGTGAAAATTCCAAAAACGTGTGTGGTAGTGTGTGGTGCTGACTTCGAGCTCTGGCTATTTTGGTGGAGGGGTGACTTGGGAAGCCAATACGTGCCGCTCGGTTCAGGACGAACACATACGTGATCGTGTGATTTCCAATTTCGATGAACAACAAGGTACGTATACTTAAGCGAATACATGTAGAGCAGCTTCCAACAAGGATTGAAATACAGGTTCATAAGTAGTCCACCCATCACTTGGTTTGACACTAGGCAAGAAAAAATGTTTACAATACATGAGTCTCTACTAGTGAGAGTCCACATCATACCGCAAATAACTTCTTTGAACTAAAAAGAAAAACGCGGTGAGCTCGACTGTATTTTTTCATTCAAATCGACAGTCACGCATCACGCACCCTCCTGTCGATATCGAAATGTGGCAGAGGTCACGCGTCACGCAGGACTTTGTCGAATTGGTCCGGCGGCTCTGAAAATGCTCGTAAAATGGCTGAAAATTTGCAAACAATTATTCTATGGCTCTATGCACCAACAAGACCAAAATCTACCTATATTTGTTCAATTTGAGCTTCTACCTCAAGTCTGGGGCATTAAAAGTTGACACTTCGCTTCAAAACCAGTCCAATACTCTCAGGAAAATAATTAACTTCTGATTCCCAGAGCTTCTGATAATATTCTGGGACAAAGCTCAGACCAATTTCTCACCAAATTGCGCCGTTTTGGCGGGATGTCGAATATTTTGGTGCCGGTCACGCTGAATACCGGTGCGTGTCGAAATGTCGAAATGGTCCAACCGGGTCACGCGTCACACCGGGTGTCGATTTGAATGAAAAAATAAAGTACTCGGAGGTGTTTTTATGATAGGAATCTGAATATGCACGTTAGAGCTTTATTATGCTGGCTCAACACTATTCAACCGGCAACGTAAACCATCCCCTTCGTTCCATCCCACCGCCGGCCTAGTCCTCCCCCTCCCCCTCTCACTCTTTCATTCGCTTTCCCCTCTTTTTCATCCTTCTTCACAGCCTATTTCCGAGCTCTCTCAAGCAGTTTAAGCCTCGCCCGGTGGTCAAATGCTCATCGTAATGTGTTGCTGGAAATTATTCACAGTAAATGGTCTAGTGAAGTACCCTTCACTTAATTCTGGAATCATGTCCGCATTTCAACTCCGCTACCGCGAAGTGCCCAGGGCTACCAAAAGTTACGCATCCGAGGGATGCTAGCCTCTCCGTTATTCAATTTGCGATAGAAGCCTTGCGGTTGCCTGATGCGATGGCCACGTCCTCTGTTTGGATCCAATTTGAGGAGGTCCTCGGCTCCACGGTTCTTCCGTTTACGAGCCCGAGGCGGTAGCGGCGGAGACATGAATGGATTGTGTGATGGTTCTACCGAGGGCTGTTGTCTGGTGTTGTCTGTGTAATGTAGTGGCTCAACGCCAGCGTCCTTCACTCCCTTGTCTGTGGGAAGTAGGGCCGATGGATCGTTAATCCTTACTTGACCATGTGAGACCTTTATGACAAAATGTTGGCCAGACGCCGAGACTGCCAGAAGACTGTCAAGGCCGTTTGCCAGTGCGACCACTGCAGAGTCGCAGGAATGGATCGGGACAAAATCATGAAAAATCTGGAGCGATTACAGTAATATCTCAAAAAAATGGAAGGAAGAGTGTATTTCAGGCCGGACACACACCCTGCAACAATCGTCCACAAAGAAATCAAGCTGCTGAATCAACCCGTTCCTGAAGCCAATAAAGAGCGATCCGCATGGCGGGACGGCATTGGAAGATATCCAAGTTAGCGCGGATATTGGGTATGGGAGTTGAGCCCTCAATATAGTTGTGTGGTACTGGGATCCATTCATTCCAAAGATCATTTGGATACTGAAAAAGCCATTAGCTCCCCCAGTTGCCAATAGGCTTCGCTGAGCATTATAGCAGCAGGCAAATGGAGGAATATAGCTCAGTGGAGATGGGGGTAACGGTGCGGACATGGGAACATACTCATAATTACAGTCACATTCGCCCATCTTATAATCTTCTGCGGAGACCGTAATTTTAGGAGGGCAGAAGTGTTCATCAGGTAGCGCAGCCAGTGTACTCGCTATCACGTAAAGTAACCGCAATGGACGTACCTCTGAATGACCCCGTTTCTCCGGGCACATCTTTGCTTGCAATTCATGAGAGGGCCTCCTGTGCTGTCACAGCATCGCAGTTGTGGTCAACTTTCATAAACAAGTTCCAATCAGGTTCGAACTTGTCCTTCGGCTTGAATTCTGAATGGAAGCATCTGGGAGACAGACTGTAACAGAAAGCAAAATTAATTGAGCCAAAGGTATTTGTTGAACTAAATTCATGTCGGCTCGGAGGGACAAGGAAACAATCACTCTCTTTATAAAATTACGCATGTCCGTCCGAAGCCTTTTCGAACTCCGCAATCAAACATCAGCTTCTCGCCCGTTTTGTCGACCTCTGCTCCTGCCTTCATGGCGCCTGTTTTCACTCTCTTTATAAAATTACGCATGTCCGAATTGAGTTGTCGTGAACTTATCTGACTTGGCTGAGCTCAAAAGGAAGAAACATCACTATGGCAGTTTTCGGCAAGTCGATGCCGGAAGCGCGGAGATTAAGACCCACTTTATGGCAACAAGGACTGGACAGCTCACATTTGGTGAGTTTATCATCCAGGATTTGAGCCCCGGGTGTCGGCTACTGTAGGACGAAGGACCCCAGATACATCTGAACGAAATCTTTTAAACCACGTGTTACCTCTGGGAAGGGCAATGCTCTGTGGTGTCCAATCTATCCATTTACAGATCAAGGGAATATTCGACCACCGGCGAAGCGAGGAGTTGAATCCCTCGCTGCTCCCCGTTCCCTGTCCGGGGTTGCGGAATGTAGAAACGACGCAGCTGTCAGACCCGGAAATGCACCAGGAATATGATTTAATCGGTGCATGTCGGGAGCCCGAACTGGTACGTTCACACAGCCCTTTCCGGACCCAGACATTTTTGTCTTCCCCGCGCAGTTGGCCCCAACCAAAATTCCTCAATCGAAACGCTTCAACATCTCCGAGATGCCCGAAGCAATATCCCTGATAATGTTGAGGGTCGAACACAGGGCAGGCCATATTCATTCGCCTCTGACGTACAAGGACAGCAGACGAGCGGTTCCCTCCAACCGCTCTGCTTCTACTTCCTCTTCCTCTTCGTTGGAAGGGGAGAGTTCTCCGATGCATGAAACATTCGGGACGGCGTGTGGCGGTCTGTGACGCAGTTGCTCAAGCGGTGAAATGGGGAATTATGAGTATGCTGAGCACGACTCGCAGATTGAGCAAGGGACCGGATATTGAGGGAAAAGGAGAACGAGGAATGGTAACCGCTGTCCGCCGGTCACTTTTTGTGATGAGGAGTACTGCCCGACGGCAACCGTGTGAAAATAGCTGTATTTGGCAGGGATAAGGAAACACCCAGGCCGGTCGCGGTGCTGGACCGAGAGCCATCACTGGCGACTGGGTGAAAGACCAGACTTGATGCAGAGTTCTCGTTTAGCAGGGGTGGGGATGGCGGTCGCAAAAACACGTGGAACGCAGAGGTCGTAGCTCCGGACAGTTTCAAGTGTAGTAGGTGCTCCAAGCAGTCTGAAGACGACGATCCCGCGATTGCTGGGTGGGTCATAGCGGAATGGTATGTGCTGGCCCCGGAGTCATTGAGCGAAATGAAGGAGAATGTGTCGGGGTACCTGAGACGTGTTGAAGATTTTTCATTTATGAAGAGACTGGGCTGTTGAATTGCGCTGCCCGAGTCACCAAATTGCGGGCCGTTCAAATAGCAGATTTGATGGTATAACGGCAACGCTTAAATTTGTCAAGTGCTTCCTTACCCCTGCCGAACACCGCGCAAATGCATGTCAATGGCTAGAATCGGCCATTGAATCGCGATGCCCGAGCCACAAAATTGCGCGGCGTGCAAATAACCACATAGTGGTCCGAAACTGTCTGAGGCGCATCAAGCTGCCAATTATAAGCCACACAAATTGAATACTCGAGTGTCTGTCCATCTTTAACACTTGCAACAGACATAGACCAAGTGGGTCGAACAGCGGAAGATTGACAGCCACCTCGCGTTATTTACTTAACCCCATTATGATCGACTGCTTATTCGATCCGCCGAACCGTCGTCCTGAACACGTCCTTACCCACCAATGCTTTGGTCGTTGTGTTCTGCATCCTATTATCGCCTCCCTCAGTAGCGACCCCGAACCTGAATGTGGACCACCCTGCCCACTGGTACCCAACGTACTTCAGCTGCCGGCGCCGTGTCCAGGTTCCCCAGACGTATATGTTGTGGATGACGATGATAGGGTATGTGGACAATATTTTGCATACACTCAAATTTGACACATTATTGGCACTGCAGTTTCCGGAGGCGGACATGTTGATTGACCAGACTCGTGTTCAACTACATTTGAGATTGTCTGAGGTGTTTTATTTAAGCGAATACTACTTGCATAAGAGAATTGTCCAAGAAATTTTACAAGTGCCAGAACAATGAGAAAAACATACAGTCAGCCCTCGGCCCACTCCGCTCTGCGCTGCGCTTCTAGTTTCCGAATCCTTTTACAGTTCATTTGCAATCGCGCAAGCCTCACCGAGGGGCGTGATTACTGCAAGACTAGGCCTGACCGCGGACTGAGCGACGCCGCTCGGGTTCCGGAAATGGCTGCCCGAAAGCGTATATATATGGCGATACTTGCTGCTAACTTATTCTTTGGCCATTCTTCCAATTTGAATCCAGAGACAACAACACATGATCGGACAACATTATATGATCACCTCATCTCTGATATCATCATTTATAAATGATAAGTCATCGCGGTTTTCGTAAGCGCGGCCTTTTTCGTCGAACTCTCTAGCTTTGTCGGCAGTATGTACTTCCCCAGTACACCCACCCTCACATTCTCACATCTATTCCAGCACCGACAGCAAAAGCCTTCTCCAGCATCGAGGGGAGAGCCTTCTTCTCCCAACCCCAGCTCCGTCGCTGGCCTCCCTGGATTCTTGCCACCTGAGACGCGGCTCTTGATGTGACGTCAATCCGTGTGTGCGTTTGGTGTGGGTCTGGGGATGTTGTGCGTTGGATGCTGGGGAATCTCAATCAGATATCCTTGTTGGTATGTAGTCACTCACCCCAGTGCCATCCTCACATTCTCACATCTGTTCCAGCATCAACAGCAAGGCCTTCTTCTGTCAAGATGAGTTAGGATTGCGAGACGGAAGTAAACCCAAATGGGGCAGTTGCCCGAGATCAAAGGCCGCGCGTCGCCACGTCTTTCCTCAGCTCTTGTTGTTAACCACACACGACGCTGAGGTGAGATCTCGAGCCGTACCGTAGGAAACACGGACTTACTTAACTTATTCATGTAGCCTTTCGTGTGTTCCTTTAGGTATAGAACTGAGCTCTTGTTGTTAACCACACACGACGCTGAGCCTTTCGTGTGTTCCTTTAGGTGAACCCGTCCGGTTCTGAGATCTTCTCCCAGCCCCAGCTCTGTCGCTGGCCTCCCTGGATCCTCGCCACCTGAGACACGGCTCTTGATGTGATGTCAATCCGTGTGTGCGTTTGGTGTGGATCTGGTGATGTTGTGCGTCGGATGCTGTGGAATCTCAACCAGATATCCTTGTTGGTATGTAGTCACTCACCCCAGTGCCATCCTCATATTCTCATCTGTTCCAGCATCAACAGCAAGGCCTTCTTCTCCCAGCCCCAGCTCTGTCGCTGGCCTCCCTGAATCCTTGCCACCTGAGACACGGCTCTTGATGTGACGTCAATCCGTGTGTGCGTTTGGTGTGGGCCTGGGGATGTTGTGTGTCGGATGCTGTGGAATCTCAACCAGATATCCTTGTTGGTATGTAGTCACTCACCCCAACGCCATCCTCACATTCTCACAACTATTCCAGCATCAACAGAAAGGCATTCTTCTCCCAGCCCCAGTTCCGCCGCTGGCTGCTTTGGATCCTTGCCACCTGAGACACGGCTCTTGATGTGACGTCAATCCGTGTGTGTGTTTGGCTTGGGTCTGGGGATGTTGTGCGGCGTATGTTGTGGAATCTCAATCAGATATCCTTGTTGGTATGTAGTCACTCAACTCAGTGCCTTCCTCACATTCTCACATCTGTTCCAGCATCGACGGCAAATGCTTCTTCTCCCAGCCCCAGTTTCGTCGCCAGCCTCCCTGGATCCTTGCCACCTGAGACGCGGAAACATTTGACTGATTTCAGCTTTCTTAACACCGAGAATCCCCATCATTCTTCTGTGCTCCCTGCGAGCGGGGGTTGGATCGATGACCTGAATGAGGATATTCCAACAAGTGTTGTGCCGTTGGTATCTCGACACTTTGAATCAAGGGTCTGTAACATGAACCGTTCGGCACCCGTATGAGGAGGAAGATAGAGCAAGTTGCTGCGAGCGTTGATGCCGGCAAGATGGTGATGTCAGTGTTTGTCAGATGCATTCTGTGTAAAATATAAAGATATCTCGATTGGGACTGAGAGCATCTAAATTCCCGACGCCAATGTGACGGCAGGACCGGCGGCTCATCCCCAACTCGACCAGCTTATTTTAGTGCTGGCCAAAGATACGATACACCAAAATTATTTTTGGATATATCCAGATACATATGCATACAATACGGCCTTGAGCCCTGGAACTGGATATGAATATAGGTGAATATGGATACGATAAAATATGGATATGATATAATATGGTGCTCAGATATATCTGGATACAGTCATAAATCGGAGGCCCAGATCCGGCTATCACTGATCAAAAACACATCCTCGGCGTCCAAATCGGCTCCGTCATCCGTGCGGTAAATCTTGGCAAAGGAGTCGCGTATCAGGGTGCTGCCCAGCTACAAAATCACGTCAGCTGATCAGTAAGACAGATGAAAACTTGAAAAACTTCTCTGTTACTTGTGGGTGCATCAATGGCCTCGTCGCTCAACGAGGATCTGGAAACTTTGCTCACTGGCATCAAAAATCTCCCAGCCGCTGCTCAATCTGGGCACCGCCATGATCCCACTGGAAAATATCTTACTCCTGGCCTGACCAAGGGCGACAATCCCGAACCCGCTTTTCCCTCTGTGGTTGCGTTACGTTTCATTGCCTTTTATGGTAGGTGACCTGCCTTTTTGAGCGTTTCTGCTTATAAATGGCTTACAAATTTGCCTTTTAAGGAAGGTGAAACGAGCCAGCGTTACGCGTTACGTTTCACCCATACACATTGGTACAGTATATGACTGCGACGGGGAAGACGAGACCTCTCCATATCGAGGATGGCAGGAAAAGCTTAAATCAGTCAAGTGTTTGCTTATCCCTGCCAAATACAGCCATTTTCACACGGTCAGAAATGCGTGACTGCATATGGAGAGCTAATTTGATACGGCGAATTGCCAGGTGATACCCAGCACTATTCTGAGCAGTTCTGTCCGCTGGAAATTGCCCGGAATGCTTGGGTCGTTAAACCAGGGGCCACAGACCTCTCCATATCGGGGATGGCAGTGCTACCGCCATTTTCGCACGGTCAGAAATCTGTGACTTGATATGGAGAGTTAATTTGATACGCCGAATTGCCAGGTGATACCCAGCACTATTCTGAGCAGCTCTGTTTGCTGGAAATTGCCCGGAATGCTTGGGTCGTTAAACCAGGGACCACAGACCTCTCCATATCGGGGATGGCAGTGCTACCGCCATTTTCGCACGGTCAGAAATCTGTGACTTGATATGGAGAGCTAATTTGATACGCCGAATTGCCAGGTGATACCCAGCACTATTCTGAGCAGCTCTGTCTGCTGGAAATTGCCCGGAATGCTTGGGTCGTTAAACCAGGGACCACAGACCTCTCCATATCGAGGATGGCAGGAAAAGCTTAAATCAGTCAAGTGTTTGCTTATCCCTGCCAAATACAGCCATTTTCACACAGTCAGAAATGCGTGACTGCATATGGAGAGCTAATTTGATACGGCGAATTGCCAGGTGATACCCAGCACTATTTTGAGCAGCTCTGTCCGCTGGAAATTGCCCGGAATGCTTGGGTCGTTAAACCAGGGGCCACAGACCTCTCCATATCGGGGATGGCAGTGCTACCGCCATTTTCGCACGGTCAGAAATCTGTGACTTGATATGGAGAGCTAATTTGATACACCAAATTGCCAGGTGATACCCAGCACTATTCTGAGCAGCTCTGTCTGCTGGAAATTGCCCGGAATGCTTGGGTCGTTAAACCAGGGACCACATATGACCTTGAAAATAAATTTGCCTCTGCCCAAGCAGTGAGAATTTCAGTGATTTTTTGGGGGTTCCTTGTAGAATCTATTCGGATAGTCTCAGAAACGAGCTTTGGGCTGATTCTAGCTCCGGAAAAGCATCAAGTTGGCATTCTTCAATGAACTCAGTTGACGGGACTCACGAAAGTAAATTCGCCACTGCTCAAGCTGTTGGAGTTTCAATATTTTTTTGGTGGATGCTTGTAGAGACCATTAAGATGGTCTCAAGAACGAGCAATTGCTTAATTCTCGCCCCGGTAAACCTTAAAATTGGTCATTCTTGAATCAAATCAGCTCACTTGATATTCAAATAGCACTCTGGACCAGAAAGGCTTGTGATCTTCTATTCCCTCATATTTTCAGTCCACAAGTTCTTTGGAGTCATTTGCTACCCGGAACAATGAGAAACACCGTACGCCAATACTTTTGGCAAGCGCAAGTACACGTTCGCATTAGTTTGCAATGTCCTCTGTACCTTAGACACATTTTAATTCAACATTTTAATTGTAATTGAATATGCGAGCGGGGAGAACCAAGAGTATTTGGACGGGAATGTGTGGAAGATTTCTCGAAAAGCGGTCCATTGCCGGTAAGTTGGAGGTAAGTTGGCAGGAGGGGATCCAAAGCGAGGCAATCAAGGCAATCAAGGCAAGTTGGTCCAAAAAAGGCCAAGTTGGCGGAAATTCGCGCCAAACCTGCCAAATTGCCAGGGGGGGATTTTCCTGATGATGTTTTTAGACCACGCCATTCATTGCAAGGACAAAACACTTGTACCTGTCCAGAGTGTCTGCCGGTACAGATATGTAAGTGCCCATCCGACTGTGAGTCTGAACTTTGTATAGCTGTATCTACATCAACCGTTTTTGTAATCTTTTCTGCTCCTGCAATTTCAATCTCCAATTCGGCTCTTTCAAATAAGGATCTGAAACCTGTTGAGAAATTTTGATTGAGGTTGATACAAAATTGTAGACTAGTGCTCTGGGGACGGGCACGGAACTGCATAAAATTCGCGGACAATCACAGCATATAGCACAGTTTTGATCTGACCCGTGACTCCTGCACAGCCATGCCCGATATGGAGGGTTCCAGGAGCTCTGGTTTAACAATCAGAGCAGTACAGGTGATTTCAAACAGACGGAACTGCTCAGAACAGTGCTGGGCATCATCTGCCAATTCGCGGCATTTGATTCACTCTCCATACCAAGTCACGCTTTTCTGGGCGTGAGAAAACGGCTATATTTGGCAGGGATAAGCAGGCACTCGACCGATTTAAGCTTTCCGCTTCAAACCTTAATTGCAAGCCAGAATATCCCAGCCAGGGCTCAAATTGGTGCGGTGGAGTGTCCACGAGCCAGAATATCTCAGCCAGGGCTCAAATTGGTGCGGTGGAGTGTGTGCGAGCGAGAATATCACAGTTTTGATCTGACCCGTGACACCTGCACAGCCTTGCCCGATATGGAGAGTTCCAGGCGGTCTGGTTTAACAATCAGAGCAGTACAGGTGATTTCAAACAGACAGAACCGCTCGGAACAGTGCTGGGCATCATCTGGCAATTCACATACTCCTGCCAAATATAGCCGTTTTCTCACGCCCAGAAAAGCGTGACTTGGTATGGAGAGCAAATCAAATGCTGCAAATTGGCAGATGATGCCCAGCACTGTTCTGAGCGGTTCTGTCTGTTTGAAATCGCCGGTACTGCTCTGATTGTTAAACCAGACCGCCTGGAACTCTCCATATCGGGCATGGCTGTGCAGGAGTGAGTGCCTGCTTATCCCTGCCAAATATAGCCGTTTTCTCACGCCCAGAAAAGCGTGACTTGGTCTAAGGCCTATAGTGTATTCCACGAATGGACAATGTATTTTGGGTCAGTGCTCCACGTATGCATAAACCCATTGGCCTGGTTAACTGCCACTTTTGCATGTTTCTGCACCAAGGAGAACACTTTTTAGGAATCCAGGAGGGGATATTAACTCAGGCGAATAGATTGGACGCAAAAAATCCAATTTTTACCGCATATGTATATGGAAGAGGGTGAATATTTTCGTTCTAAGTGTATGAGTAATTTCAGAAGTTCCCGCACGGTTTAACCCATACCATTCCCTTTCAGTAACAGAGATTTTTCGCACAAGAGAACAAGGTCATAGGGGAAAGAAGCATACATAACGCACCCCAGGATTAAAGGGGGCTGATAGCCGGTACACCGATACGGCACCATGTGCTCCACGTGATTTGATGTTTTAAATTTATCATCTCTTCTGCCTCCAACCCTCAGGGCCTCGCCCACACGACCAACCGCCCGTTGCGGCATGTGTCAAAGCATTTGCATCAGGGATCTTGTGCTTCTGGAAGAGTGCTCACTGCCTGGTATTGTAAACCGCTATGAGACTGCAACGGGGACGACACTTGGTCGTTGCATCTGGCACCGGTAAATTTGGCAGTTTGCCTCAGCGTGATTCTGATTTCTTGCTCTTAGTTATTCTCGGCTGTTCTATGGATTGACTCACAAGTCCGGGCATGGTGTCAATCCAATTAGGCAGCCGTAGATATACAGGAGCGCTGAGGGACGCATTGCGAATGGTGGCTATCAAATTTTCCTTAGAGCTCATGGATTACTTCGAGTCCGACGCATATTTGGGGCCGCTGTTTGACTGGGAAACAAACTCGGAGGCTGGTCGCTTTATCAACAAGGAGAATATTGACCCCGCTACAGATGAGACTTGATATTCTACGTTGCTGCTTGTTTCTTCGTAGCTCTCCTCGTTATTTATTTTATTTCGGAACCGCAGTTCGTGATCGGGCCCCTATTCAAGTTTCCTTCATATTGTCATACACTCAACTACTTTATACTCTGGATTGTCCAGATAGGGCTTTGGATCCTCGTAATGGTAAGGCTCCGGGTTCGAACCGATTTTCCGAACCGAACTTTGACAACACTAGATTCCACTATTCGCTCTGTTTGAAATCGCCTGTACTGCTCTGATTGTTAAACCAGACCTCCTGGAACTCTCCATATCGGGCATGTCTGTGCAGGAGTCACGGGTCAGATCAAAACTGTGATATTCTCGCTCTCACACACTTCACCGCACCAATTTAAGCCCTGGCTGGGATATTCTGGCTCGCAGTTAAGGTTTGAAGCGGAAAGCTTAAATCGGTCAAGTGCCTGCTTATCCCTGCCAAATATAGCCGTTTTCTCACGCCCGGAAAAGCGTGACTTGGTATGGAGAGCAAATCAAATGCTGTGAATTGGCAGATGATGCCCAGCACTGTTCTGAGCAGTTCTGTCTGTTTGAAATCACCTGTACTGCTCTGATTGTTAAAACCAGAGCTCCCGGAACTCTCCATATTGGGCATGGCTGTGCAGGAGTCACGGGTCAGATCAAAACATTGATATTCTCGCTCGTGGACACCCCCCCGCACCAATTTGAACCCTGGCTGAGATATTCTGGCTCGTGGACAGTCCACCACACCAGTTTGAACCCTGGCTGAGATATTCTGGCTCGCAATTGAGGTTTGAAGCGAAAAGCTTAAATCGGTCAAGTGCCTGCTTATCCCTGCAAAATATAGCCGTTTTCTCACGCCCAGAAAAGCGTGACTTGGTATGGAGAGCGAATCGAATGCCGTGAATTGGCAGATGATGCCCAGCACTGTTCTGAGCAGTTCTGTCTGTTTGAAATCGCCCGTACTGCTCTGATTGTTAAACCAGAGCTCCCGGAACTCTCCATGTCGGGCATGGCTGTGCAGGAGTCACGGGTCAGATCAAAACACCGGCCAAAACCGATGCATTATCAGATTTATGCCAAAGTGTGACATCAAATATTCACATTCTACGCCAAATTTACCTGCATTGAAGTGCCGAGCGTCAAATTCCCTCTGATGTGAATTCCATTCCTGCCGAAGGTTTTAGAAAAGCGCAGCACCTTTCACATTGAGAACTTTTAGCTGCCGAGTGTTGGCCGAGTGTAAGGTTTCGGACCATGCATCTGACGCTTGAGCTCATGGGGGCATTTGGGTGAGTGAATCAGGGAAATCAATTTTTTTCGGCAATTTTTGGGCCAAAATTTGGTCAAATCATCTGGAGCTCGAAGGCCCTCGGCGCGCCAGCCGTTGTGCGTGGGTACGGGGGACTCTTTTGACAAATTGGACGTCGAGATGGTGGAATCAAGGCCACGAATGTGAGCTATGAGCGTTTATGAAGCAATATGGATTCAAGAAAAAACACATTAGGGCCTAGTGGGTAGTGTAGGTTGATGAATTGATGGCAAACATGAACATCGTGATTCAATAATATACGAGTAATTCCTTGTAGTGTGTGAATATTACTCGTATATTAAGCAGATCTCTCGAGTCAGAGTGTACATGTTTGTCTCCTTTATCTGTACTTTCTTTCTCATCCACATCCCTCGAGGTTTTGGCCCATCACAATTTAACATTTGGAACCTTCGATAGGCTGTGAAACACATACAGTGGGGGTCGGTCGTCCGGAAATGGAGAGCACGGATGAAGTGAAAAGTCGGGTGGGGTTTGTCCCGAGAAAAGGGTAGAAGCGTGGAATGATTTTTCCCGCTTCATTTGACCTTTTTTTGTCGTTGCTGGGCCTTCTGCCTAAGGGCGGCGATTAGCGCCTGGATTGGTGCTCGGATTTATCCGCTTCATCTGACCTCCGGCGATTAGCGCACGGCTAAGTGCCCGGATTTTCCCGCTTCATTTGACCTTTTTTGTCGTTGCTGGCCTTCTGCCTAAGGGCGCCAATTAGCGCCTGGATTAGCGCTCGGATTTATCCGTTCATCTAACCTCCGCTGATTAGCGCAAGGTTGAGCGCCCGGATTTTCCCGCTTCACTTGACCTTTTCTGTCTTTGCTGGGCCTTCTGCTTGAAGCTTTCAAAGTGCGCCGATTAGCGCCCGGATTGGTGCTCGGATTTATCCGTTTCATTTGACCTCTTTTGGCTGACTAGCGCACGGTTGAGCGCCCGGATTTTCCCACTTGATTTGAGCTTGAAGCTTTCAAAGTGCGCCGATTAGCGCCCGGATTGGCGCTCGGATTTATCCACTTCATTTGACCTTTTTTGTTGGTGTCATGCCGTCGGAGAACATCCTTTCCCATTCGGTAATTTCATTTCCATCTTTCAAAAGCTTCATGTACTCCCATCACTGCTTTTGACATCGCCGCGGACAGCTGTTTTCTAAATTGTGAAATACATTTGCTCTTTATAATATTTCTTATTAACAAATTCCCCCACAGATACGGTGTTCGGTGACGTTTGACGTAGCGCTTTGCTGCATTGATCACCGCGGCGCGCAAGGGGTGTCCCGTGTCGAGGGTTGCGAGCCGTAGCGCTGCGCGCTGGCGCACCTTGTTGATCAAGTGTCGAATCGGTAGAAGCCCCGCGCATGCATCGAGTGCGTCCGTCAGTGACGATGAGAGGCCACCCGTGATCATCAGTGCAGCGCCCCTCTGCACCGTACGCATCTTGCTGATGACCGCTGAGTTTGTTGCTGTCCGCGCCCTAACCGTTGCTGGGTTGAGGAAGACGTCAGCCGCATACAGCATCCGTGGCACACACGTCGCCAAATACAGCCTCCTCATCGGTCCCGCCCTGATTCCCCGTGAAGCCCTGGCCAATCGTCGAACCTTCGCCAGCCACGCCTGCCCTTCCCAACCGCCGCCGCGCCCTGCTGTCCCCACCTTAGCTCCCTATCCAGGCAAATTTGGGGCGCTGTGACCCTCGAGACGGTCATGACCCGGGACTGTGAAATATTAATGACGTCGTGTGCATCTTGTAGCTTCTCACGATAAATCGACTCCCCCGCAGACTGAAGGCCATCGGAGTTTACGTGAGCTGGGTGTATGGCTTTGTCGACGATACCAACTTCAGTACCGCAAGAAAGTCCCCATCTCAGAATGTCACTGTCCTCAATAAAGCGGCAAAGATTGCTGTCAACTGGGCGCGAGAGGATAACACCACGTTTGAGAAGACCAAGACGGAGCTAATTCATCACTCTCCAGGCCGCGCAGATCTATTGAATTACTTTGTCACGTTTGACGGTCTGGTGGACTTTACACTAATGTTGCCGGGGGCTGAGTTGGAGGCATCTTGAGGTGATACTCTTCGCCAGCGTTGCGTCCTAGGTAACGATCTCGTGTTTTTTTCACTCGTTTCCGATGACGCGACTGCTCTAAATGGCCAGTACAGTCAACTGGTGATATACGTTAACCGTTAATCGTTAACACGCCCCTCATTCTACCATATATGTCGGCGGTAACTCTTCTACGACCTTGCCTGCCGTCAATCGGCCGCCGAAGCAAGTTGCACAATATTTCCGGTGTTTTGGCCCTGCTTGCCCACAATTTTGCGTCTTCAAAGTGCAGGAGTAGAATGCCCATCGATTTTTTGGCCGAATCAACAGCGTGAAAATCGGGAGGGTTTCCAGCATAAACTGCAGGGAAATTAACCGCCGCCGAAGCAAGTTGCACAATATTCTCTGTGTTTGGCCTTGCTTGCTCACAATTTAACGTCTTCCAGCCGCAGGAATGGAATTCCCACCAATGTTTTGGTTGAATCAAGGGCGCGAATACCGGGAGGGTTTCCAGCATAAATTTCATGGCCGAAGAGCGCCAGGCATGTCTCAAGAATAATTTGTGTCTTTATTGCAGCAAACCCGGTCACGTTGTCCACAATTGCTTTAAGCGAGAGGCTAAGCACGGCGACAACTCGGGAAAAGCCTCGCCGAAGACCACCTAGTTTCACAGTCTTCGGCGACTGAAGGAACATTTCCCCGTTCTTCCCGTCGCTCCGAGTCTACCCATTTCCGCGTGCTCAATGGCGCGTGGGTAGCTTCAGTTTCTTCTCCCCGTTTTGATTACCAGTCCATGTCTGGGCTTGTAGTTTAACAACCAGAGCAGCAGGAGAAAACCTGAAGAGACAGGTCCCTCGTAAAGAATGTAATTTACCTGTATTTTACATGTAAAATTTGGCGTGTAATTTACCAGACCATTTAATCCCCAGCACTATCTAAGCCGACATATGTTAGTAGGAATGAGCATATCAGCAGCCAAAGGATCAGCTTATGTAGGGGGAACATACATTGAATAAATAATGATACTCCAAGCTTCCCCGACTTTTTGTGGGTAAAAGATAATTGAAAATTCCATGGCGATACACGACCAGGTCGAGGTAATATTGGCAGCCCTCCAGAATACTCTGAAGTGCATTGTATCACAAATCTAGGTCAATCCGGGTGGTATTGCTACTATGCGGCGCGTTCTGCTCTCAGACAGCCGAAAACACCGAATTTTGACCCAACCAATCGTCTCGAGCAGAGCTGCGACTTGTGGGAAGTAAGCGCGAGCGGTTTAGCTGAATCAACCACTCCCCGGGGGAGAGCGGCCCAGTGTCTATGTGTCGTTTCTGGATGGCGTAACTACGCAAAAGTATAGGGACGGGAAATACATGAGAGCGAGTACATTACATGGACTGGCCGGCCATTGAATAGGCAGGACGTGTGGTTAGAACCCTGTGGGGGCCTGACCTCCCCATCTCAGCCGCATTCAATCGATTCGACCGTCGCAGGGGGAGCTGTTCTATCTGCGCGCTATTTTACAGCACAAGCCATGCCTTTCATTCACAGAAGCTCTGACCGTGGACCAAATAACATATGGCACCTTCCAGGAAGTGGCAATCCAACTTGGCCTCTTTGCTGACAGTAATGAAGCCACCTACGCCATGTTGGAAGCCATTCAGACTCTGCGAACTCCTCGCCAGCTACGCCTGCTCTTTGTTCACTTACTGGTCAACGATTGCGCAAGGTTTAAAATTAAACCTACAGGGGCCCCAAATTTGGCAATCCCCGGTGTGTGTGCCATGTGCCATGTGGTGGCGAGCGCCAAGAACCAATTGCTATGTGGGAAGCCTTCTACCACGAAATATCGCATGATTTCATCCTCCGTGCAAACAATGTGTTGCATTTAGGTCTGAATACCGCACTAGACGAGCTCTCACATCTTCTGGAGGAATATGGCAAACGCCTCGCTGATTTCGGTCTACCGGAACCCATTGCTCATTCGCGAGAAGTCGAACATGAGCTCATGAGATGGGGTAAGAATCCTGAACAACTTGCTCTAAGAGCAGATGCTGCAGTGGCAATATTAAAACCAGGACAACTGGAAATATACAATTTTTCCCTCGCTGCTGTGCTGAACTCGACGCCACTATGTCTGTTTGTGGATGGAAAGGCAGGTCGAGGGAAAACTATGCTGGTCAATACTCTATGCGACAAAATCCGATCCCTAGTAAAAATTGTGATTCCAACCGCGACAGCTGCGTTTGCAGCGCAACTGTACCCTGGTGGGCGAACAACACACTCTGCTTTCAAGGTACGCTGTGAAATATGACTGCCAGCTGAATTTTGCAACTCATTTTCCCAGGTACCAGTAAATGAGAAAAATGAAATGCTACTCTCTCCGGTCGAACCTGGTGACCCACGTGCAGAGCTTCTGCGTGAGGCTGCTTTGTTGTTCTGGGATGAGGCCCCAATGGCCAACCGTGCTGTTCTGGCCTGTGTCGATGAACTGTTGCGTCGAATCATGTGCTCTGATTTACCATTTGGAGGCAAAGCCCTCATACTATTAGGTGATTTCCGACAAACATGCCCTGCTATCCGACGCGGCACAAGAGCTCAAGTGGTTGATGCTTCGATAAAGTCACCGCCACTGTTCTCCGCTTTCACAGTGGCACGACTGACGGAACCAATCCGCAATGCAGAGGATCCTGAGTTCGTGTCTTTCGTTGATGCTATCGGTGACGGTGCCGGCCCAGAAGTGCACTTGCATATGCTGCAGAATGTTCACTCAGATGTCGACCTTATACACTTTGTTTATCCCGCCCACATCCTTCAAGATCCCATTTCGTGCTTGAGACGCGCTATTCTTGCACCAACGAACCAACAAGTCGACTCATTTAACAAGATTATTCTGGACGCTATCCCGGGCACAGAGAAAACCTATCTAGCAGCTGACTCATTGAAAGAAGTTGACGAAGCTGGGCTCACCCCGCCAGACGGTGTACTGGACTATGTTGCTAAACACACGCCACCTGGAATGCCTCCCCACTCATTGACAATCAAAACGAATGCAGTCTTTCGGTTGCTTCACAACTTCTCTTTAGACCTGGGATTAGTCAAGAATGTGCGCGTTGTTGTCATTGATGTTGGCACTCGGATTGTAACAGTCCGCTTATTGGTGTAACTGGAACATATGTCGAGTCCGAAGACATATTGATCCCCCGAATCTCATTCACTGCAACACTGCCATCTGGGCATACCCTGCTGAGGAGGCAGTTTCCTCTGGTACCGGCTTATTCAACCACTTTCAACAGCTGCCAGGGTCTGACCCTGGATATGGTGGGTGTTGATCTACTCGTGGCCGGATTAAGTAATTGCATGATGTCATCGGATTTACGGTCACGCGAGGTTGATTCGAAGCTTCCTCAGCGCTTATTCGCGTCTTTCTCTCTCTCTCTTCGCACCATATGCCACCCACACGAACTCGCTATCATCGCCATAGCCCTTCCAGGAAGGATAGAGTCATTGGTGCTCTCAGAGCTGGCAAAACTCAGGCCCAAGCTCTGGCGGGGAAGTTTTGACATGGTGACATCATGCAATTACTTAATCCGGCCACGAGTACATAGACCAGTTTTCTCTCATGGCCAATTATATACTGCACTATCACGTATCAGGAATCGGGGGTCATGCTAGAACCCTGTTTCGACCATGCGAAGTCACAACTACAAATGTAACATTTCATGAAATCTTAGTTTAATACATCTCCTTCTCATCATTGTCTGCCGGAGCGAAGCGAAGGCAAATCTTGTGTTATGTATCTAAATTTTGTGCTACTCCATCGTGACTCGTACTCATTGTGTCGCAGACGTTGTTGCAAATGGAATAACCAGTTTCAGTTCGAGCTGGGAACAAGAATCCGAAGCGAGTCTTGTCCGGCACGTACCCCAACGGTGTCTCTGCCATCCTTGAGAGCTGCCCCTCTGCGCTAACTCCCTCGTCCAAATATGGAAATATTGCACAACTCGGTTCGCCCGGGGTTAATTTTTGTGCTCGTTGCTCAGAGGACTCGTTACTACGAAAAGAGAATTCGGTGTTGTCTTAATATAGACTGCATCCCAGTTGAAATATACTGTAGTATTTTGTTCAATTCGTAAGGCCTTTTTTGGCTTTTTCGGTGTGACAACCGGACCCTTTCGTAGTCGAGCCCGTTTAGGCAGTTTGATCCGCTGGTAGCGCTCGGCTAAGCTGGGCTAGCTCGGGCGATGGCATACATATCACGCAGAGGTACGTTGATTAATATTCACATTCCTAACCCAAAGTTCAACTATTTATCACAGGGTGTAAAAGTGCGGCGTCCTCGCCGGAATCCAACCGTGGCTTTCCGACGCCTAAACCCCGAGCTCTTGGAGAAGGTGAAACACAAAGCCGCCGACCATTCCAACAGCGACAGTTAAACCAACTCAGACTCCGACAAGGAGTCCGACTCTGAATCTCAGGAATTTCTGATTGTCGACTTTGCTTCTGTCAAGGCGTGAGTAGGAGTCGTGGACTTCGCCAGAGTGTGAGTCTGTTCTGTGCTGAACGCATGTGTAATCTCGTGTGCCAAGGACAATAGCGCGCCATCCATCAAGTAAACGTAGTAAATGCTTCAATTTTTTGAAACTCTCAGGAACATTCTCCGTTGTACCGGAGTTCCTATCCAATGGATCGTCGACGAAGTTCCAGTCTCCCAACGCAATGGTTGGGAAGGGAAGCTGTGGGTCTTCAGCCCACTTCTTCCACAGGTCTTTCCACATTTGATCCCTTTCCTCAGGACGGTTGGGAGCATATATGTTCAAGATGTTCAGTGTTTTTCTCCGTTATGCCATGGCACAACAATCATGAAGGCGCGTCCAGGAATCAGTTCATACTCACTGATATTATCCGTGTCTAGAAATTTTTTGTTCAAAACAAAAGCCACACCGCAGTGGAGCATGGTTTGATGGGGTGCGAGGAGTAAAATATGTTGAACCAACGGCTAAACATCCTTTCGTCTCCTTCATCTGGCAAGATTACCCTTGAAGACGGTATGATTCCAGCACCCCAAAGGAATTTTGTGGAATTTGTCCTTCAGTCGAAGTAGCGTGGGCGGAGTTTCACACCGATTTTCTCTCAAGTTCGACCTGGTGCCCGATTTCTTCTGGGTTAAATTTATTGTAACTTGGTGAGGAGACTTATTGGATGCCAGCCCTTGATTCCAGCACCTCAAAAGAATTGTGGAACTTGTCCTTCAGCCGAAGTAGCGTGGGCGGAGTTTCAATCGATTTTCTTTGAAATTCGACCTGGCGCCCGATTTCTTCTCGGTTAAATTTCTTGTAACTTGGTGACGGGGCGTATTGGATGCCAAACCTTGATTCCAGCACCTCAAAAAAATTGTGGAATTTGTCCTTCAGTCGGAGTAGCGTGAGCAGAGTTTCACCTGGGGCGGTCAAACCTCAAAGCGATTCTCGGACGATTTTGGACTCAGAGCCGGACCAGAATCGAAGTCCGAATGGAGCCCAGCATCGACGGAGAATCGGCCACTCTGACTTCATCTCCCGAGCCCGGCGTGCCTGCCCATCGCGATTGTAATTCATTCTCTCCACCTCTACTTTCCACGGTGGACCCTGATGATGATTATTGACACAAGTATGCCCACAAATATGTACCTGTTACCGTCGTCTCGTACTGTCTTCCTCTACAGCTATACCTCTCTCTTCCAGCGAACAGTCTAGAGGGTCAGTAGTTGGCTGAGGTAGGTTCTCGAATCAGATACTTAGGGCCTGGGAGATGTATGGAAGGAGGAGAATCTAGACGTGTTCCTCCAACCGTGTGAGGAAGCAACACGAATGGTGGAAATCGGTTTGGAATCGATGTAATCGATAAATGAAGCTTGAAGTTATGCCTGCAATGAATTGCATCGACGTCTCGCACTTGTTTCACGCCTCACGCCCCCTTGGTAGAAACATTTCCGGAAGGGAGCCAATTCAAGAGAGATTCATTTGACGCCGGAGCATGCCCTAATCACTCGTGAGAAACCTCTGCAGGCAGTTTAGAAATAAAGCATCAAAATCCTCTAGTGACATGCTGAGCAAAAGAACTTCTTAATAGAAAGCTACTAATAATGCCCTTAAGACCACTGATCTGGATCCGCATTGGCAAACGTAGTCCCCATCCCGATCTGGTCATACCATACCTGTCTGAACGGCTGTGTTCCCTTCATGCCCTTATCGTCATGCCACCCATTGGCATAAAGCCCGACGTGGAATTCGAACTCGCGGGTTTCGGCGATGGTCGTGGGAATGTTGAACTTTTCCAGCACCTTCACCCCGTCAAACCAAAGCTTGTAGAACCCGGTGTTGTCATTCTGCCAGCTGGCTTGGATGACCACCTTGTGCCAATTGCCGGCAGACACGGTGGCCAGGTTTTTGAACTCGTTGGGATCATCCTGGTGACAGACGGAACCCGTCTTCACGCGGGTGGCCAGCTGGTCGCCGATGATCCATACCATACTCGAGGGCATCCAGTCATCGCAATGCGAGTCGGTGAAGTCGGCGATGAACTGGGCCAGGTTGTACGACTGTGCCGGCGAGAACTGCCAGTCCTTGCTGCAGCCGGAAGGCGAAGCCGTAGAAACCCTGCTCGCCGCGGTGGTACCCTTGAGAATGGCGCACCTCGGAGTGGTAGCGCTCGGTCCAGGCCGGGTCGTACGTCTGCGTCACCTTAATGGCGGTGCCGTTGGTGCCGTAGACGACGTTGGTCACTTGGTCCACTGTGCCTACGTGGTCCTTCAAAACATTGTCCCAGCCTGCTGGGGTGGTGCCCCGGTTGGCGAAAGTTTGCGTGGCTGTAGCCGTGGCAGAGAGGGCGGCGATGACGCCGATGAGGATGGGTGGGAGCTGCATGATGAAAGCTGGTTGGTTGTGCTCTTTCAACACGAGGAAAGTGAACAATTGCTGCTGAGCGCAGAGGGTTTAAATTCGTTGAAAGATAGAACATTTTTAGCTTGGGTCCGGGTTTCACGGTGCCGCTGAAAGAGCCAAGACTTCTCGTTATACAAGGCCCAAGGACCAGGGTATTAGACCAGGGTGGCAATCATCTCCTTTATTCGAGTCTCGGAGACAGAGCCAATCAATTTTGTCAGAATCAGTGCCAAGGAAGTATATGCTGCAGATCTTGGCCCTTCTCGGACAACATGTCAAGTTACAAGTATGTTTCTTTAACTCAGGTGTGTTTTAGTTGTCCGATGTCCCGAAATATTCGATACATTCGATGTAGTGCCGCAGGGGATGGAATTCAGGAATGTTGAAGCCCTTACGAACGGTCGTGCCAATAAAGTTCGATGGCAGGGCTGGACTGATGTAGATACAGTTCTGCTACGTTTATGAATACTGTTTTCTTCAGGAATGACATGCCAGCTGCATTAAGCCACAGAAAGGCGAAAACTTCTGAGAGCGAGCAATAAATTGAACCCATCTGTTACACTTTCGAACGTCATACCGCAACTCCTCTCCTTGAGCACCACCCAATCGAACTACCACGCCTTGGTCCAGCTTCTGTAGCTGTTCCTACCTGCCCATGTGTGTGTGCACTAAATCATAACGGCAACAAACACTGCATTCCATGAGTCCCTAGATGGGGGGGGGTTCAAAATGCGAATTAAATCGTTCAATAGTGAAGCACAGGGTTCAAAATGGCATGTATCTCTGCTCGTTGTCGCGTTGCGGTCACATGTTATCACGTGGAATAGATAAGGCGTTGTTACGATTAAATAGCGTCGAATCGTGACATTACCCCCTCTCTAGAATCGGCGTCCTCGCCGATGCAGGCGAAGGTATTTGTTCGGGTATAAATAATTTCTTCGTCGAGTATTGTAAGGACTCCTCCTTCGGTTTGTATCTTTTTATGATATAATCCCAATGTTCTTGTGGCAGGATCGGCAGCTAAGACCTCGGCATCGCACGAACTGCAATATTGTGCTCAACATTATATCTGTCCAAGAGCTCCTGCACGCGCGTAACCCATCGGGTAATTTTTCCATTTTATGAGATGTTGATATCCACGACCGCGTTTCTGGTGCTTCAATATCTCCTCCACCTCGTACTCTTCGTATCCACTGACAATCTGGGGTGCGGGCCATTCTTCCCTTCGGTGGGCCAGGGGTTCTACATACGGCGTTAGCAGTGCCTCGTTGAAAACCGGATGTGACAGGTCCTTTTCAGGCAACCACAATTTGTAAGCCGATGCGCCGACTTTCTCTAGGACTTCGTAGGGTCCAAGCCTTCGATCCTCCAGCTTCTTGGTCGGGCGATCTGTGGTAATATCTTTTCCTTCTTCACAAGTGTCTTTGATGCTCTGGGATTTTTGGCGGCGGTTGGATCTAAATTAAATCCAAAGTTAAGGTGTACTCTAAACCCTCCCGCTGCGAGCCCCATTGGCTCTTCTCCTTCAATAGATCCTGCCCGCTCTCCATCGGGCATCGCAATTCAATAGCCCTGCGCCGTAGACAGAAGGCTACCGGGTGGAAAGGGCTGGCCTCTTTACAGATTTGAGCTTTCTGCCCAGCATGCCGAATCCATTGGCAGGGTCTGTTCTGTTGGCCGATTTGATGCATTTCTCGCACTTTTCATGGTTCAAATTTTGTGAGAGACACGATTAAATTGTCTAAAGAGGGTGAAAACCAAAAAAGGAGTATTACGATTACTTCATTCGTACAAGGGGATTCGAACCCGAAGCACTGAGCACTAACCACAGGTGGCAAGATATGGAGAGGACCAAGGAGTTTCATGGACCACCTCTGATTACAGACAGAACACTGTTGGCGGCTAAGTGTGTTTGTTCGGCAGTCGGACCCGGTCGCTGCCCTGGACTGCAGAGTCGACTGCTAGGATGCGCTGGAGGTCGCGGAAAAGATGGACCAGAAACGTAGAGCGCAGTTCGACTAATGCCTCTGAAGAGTTGCATGATATCTTTGTGTTCTGGGCCCGAAATCTGGGGTCTCAACTTCCGTCTTGCGGAGCCTACAAAATCGTTCCGACCGAGGTACGGGCTAGAGTTGCGTGATCGACGTAGTTCGCGGTGTTTTTTGTGTTCCGAGAACATCTTGCGGGTGTCTGTTCTAAACTTGACGCCGACGTATAAAAATATTGGACTGGACCCAATCCGGGCAAGCTCTTGTCGATGGTGAGCTCGACTGTGTATCTTCAAAGTTGGTGCACGTAGGATTATCCATTTCGAACAGGCGCGGCTTAAAAAATAGCCCCGGGACTTCATTGGAATTGAAACGGTTGGCAGGACGTCCAGTCATGCGGTTAAAAGTGTGGACCGTTGAACAGGCAATAGGACCACATGTTTCAAAATGTAGCCCAGTAATTGCGCTCTGGAAAGCGCTGACACGCGCGGGTCAGAAAATGGCCCGAGAGCTTCACTGGAATTGAAATGGTTAGCAGGACGTCAAGTCACTGAATGGTTTAATTCGCATTTTGAACCACATGCCTCGAAATGCCATTTTGAATCACATGCTTCATAATGCCAATTTGAACACTATTGAATGGTTTAATTCGCATTTTGAACCACATGCCTCGAAATGCCATTTTGAATCACATGCTTCATAATGCCATTTTAAACACTATTGAATGGTTTAATTCGCATTTTGAACCACATGCCCTGAAATGCCATTTTGAATCACATGCTTCGTAATGCCATTTTGAACACTATTGAATGGTTTAATTCGCATTTTGAACCACACGCCCCGAAACGGCATTTTGAATCACATGCTTCATAATGCCAATTGAATGGTTTAATTCACATTTTGAACAACATGCCTCAAAATGCCATTTTGAATCACATGCTTTGTAATGGCATTTTGAACACAATTGGATGGTTTAATTCGCATTTTGAACCACATGCCTCGAAATGCCATTTTGAATCATATGCTTCGTAATGCCATTTTGAACCCTGTGCCTCACTATCAAATGGTTTAATTCAGCCGAGAGCAGGAGGGATAAGGGAGCACTAGACATATTCAAGGTTTGAATTGATCCCCCGAGATATTCACATTTTGAACCTCATGCCCCGAAATGGCATTTTATATCGCATGCTTTGTAATGCCATTTTGAACACTATTGAATGGTTTACAGCCAATGTCGGAACCGAAGGCGCGGTCAAAATTTTTCCTGTTTTGGGATGTTTTCAAAGAATTGTTAGTAACTCAACCAGTTCTGCCCCGATTTGGATGAAATCTAGGTAGATCTGTCGGGCTAATTCATGCGCAATTAGTGATAGAAAGCGATTTATGAAAATATTATATATTAGGTAATTTCTGCTTTTGGACCATTTTCGTGCCAAATAGTGTTTTGCATGTCCAGGACATGTCCCAGTGACCTAATATTTTTGGAGGAACAACATATATACCTGGATAACCACGTGATAGAGCCAGAATTACGGATATTTTGGTTACAGTCCTTGTAGCTCCATTGGATACATTTAGCAGTTTTGGCATTCATAAATATTGTAGGAATTGCATTTATATCGAGATTTTATATGATTACGGCTCTATCACATGTAGTATTAGGTATATATGTTGTCCCTCCCAAAATATTAGGTCACTGGGACTTGTCCTGGACATGCAAAACACTATTTGGCACGAAAATGGTCCAAAAGCAGAATTACCTAATATATAATATTTTCATAAATCGCTTTCTATCACTAATTGCGCCTGAATTAGCCCGACAGATCTACCTAGATTTCATCCAAATCGGTGCAGAACTGGCTGAGTTACTAACAATTCTTTGGAAACATCCCAAAACAGGAAAATTTTGACCGCGCCTTCGGTTCCGACATTGGCTGTAATTCATTCACATTTTGAACCACATGCCTCGAAATGGCATTTTGAATCACATGCTTCGTAATGCCATTTTGAACACTATTGAATGGTTTAATTCGCATTTTGAACCACACGCCTCAAATGCCATTTTGAATCACATGCTTCGTGGGGTTTTTGGTTTCGGATGACTCCCCAAAGTTCACGTGTGGTGGAACCTCCAGTGCCCCAGCATCGAGCTCCATCCGAGGACCAGATAGGACATAAAGCTAAGATCTGTGTTTACCTACCCCATACCCGCATACACGTGCGGTATGCACTATCAGCGTCCTATTAGGAAATCGCCTGCCTACAAGTGCCAAGGGCACTTCAACTTATTCCAGAACTCACGAGTTATTGACACTGACCTCCTCGAGAGTCTTCTGAGGCGTCATCCCAATCCACCCTTATCCAGGAATGTCCGGCACCCCCCTCTCCGCCAACTCCGCTTTTACTGCACGCGCCTGGACACTCCGCTAGCGGTCTGGGAGTAGGCGGGTGTCGGAGACGAAGCCTGGACATATACTCTCAATTGACATGTCATTGAATTACGGCCGGCGGGAATAGAGCCGGGGCGCAGCACTGCCCCCATCTCTGCTCAGGTCGAAGGACATCCAACCTACCGACGAGCGCATACTGTGATGGCCCGCACCCCCAAAGTTCTTTTCTTCTATATCTAGCAACCTGCCAAATGAGCCCAAAGACTCCACCAGTTGGATATCAGCCCCACCCTGCTCGAGCGCGGAAACTTTCGCTGCCCCCCGAAGCTCGAGGTGAGTCGACCCTCGTCATCTCTGCGCACCTCTCCGTCTCAGAGTCACAGAAACGCGTGGATTGGCACGGCGCACGTATATCCGCGAGCGGGCGCTGATTTACTCGGTGTACTGCGCTCCGTCGCGCGCATGCTCTCCTCGTTCACGTCCAAAACGGAGGTGGCATGCGCATGCGTATTTTGGCGCTCCTCAAGACCGTCACGCCGCGCGATTCTGTCTTGTCCGTGTCCGTGCGCACGATCTGCGCCTTGACCGTCTCCATGCACATCTCTGGATCTTTGGGCTCGCTATCCTCGGCGGCTTCCATTCACTCTGTATCGTTGGGAACGTGACAGCAGAAGCAGACTCTGTTCTGCGGTCCTAGTCTGAAAACGAAGGCCGGCACGTCGTACTGCTCCCATTCGCGACTTTGCCCGCACCTGCCACCTAAGGGAACTCCGCCGTCACTTACGGCAACACCTCTTAGATGGGGTAAGTTGTGGTAGCACAACGTACCTAAGAGGGGTCTGGCGGAGGCGGAGGTTGGCCGAGGTGGGCGCTTCGATTTGTCAATAATCCCGTTTGGTTATATTGCACCTCCGCGCAGCGTGCTTGCCTCCTGCTTTTGCCTACATCCCCGGCATATCCCGGGATGTTCCCACAGTTGCATTCTGGAATGGTCACCTCTGCCGCCTCTCCCAGTCACATCCATGCGGTCTAGCAGCCTATCTCATTGGCCTACTAGTAGTTCTAAGTGCTTTATATTGTTCTTTGCATGTGAATGCATTTTTATTTTGCCTCAACAAGTGCCGGTGTGACACTTTGATCACCTATGTTGCCGAGATTCGGGAACCTCAATTACTCCTGCGGTTTTGGTGTTATTCCATGTATTTTCTTGATGCAATCCCACGATTGTCTTGCATTCCAGATTCACCTCGCTACAGCCCGTGAGGTTGTATGTGTAGTATTATCTTTTTGATCAACCTCCACCACCTCTGCTGCCGAAATTCTGGGGATCAATGTGGTGCACCGGTAGGTTCCAGAGTTCAAAAAAACGCTTCTTACCTCCCTGTATCATCGTCCCAACACTATTTACCACCGCATCCACAGTCTCAACAATTTTGATTGACCTCCGCCGCCTCTGCCGCCAAAATTGTGGGTATCAATGTGGGGGTACCGGTATTTCTTGCTACAGATGTATGCATATGAGTTCCGTGCAAGGTGGTCGGATCCCTCCCCGATACGGAGAGGAACAACCGCGGCATGAGCATCACCGCCTTCGCTACCTATCATGCCTCGGCGACAGCAAACATGTAAGAAAGGAGCATGTGATCTGGTGTTTAATCATAGTACGTCGTCTTTTCTGTTGTTTCTGCTCGTCTTACACACCCCCGTCAGCACGCCTTTGTCCTTCACAACGCCGACCTTCGCTTCATCGAAAATTCAGATACCGGAGACCCCGATGACAACGACGACGACGAGTTCCAGGTGGACCCGAACTCGACCACAGTCTCAACGGTCCCTGCGAAACGGACCCGTACCGTCATCGCCCACAAGAGCGACGGCAAGAGGATCGAACATTTCTGGCGTCAAATTAGCGTGCTTTGGAAGGCGCGCAACAAAATGTATCGGTCCACTGAGAGGTCAATGAAAGAGAAGCTCGAGTTAAACTGGAGAATCACGGTTTTATACAGCCTGTAGTCCTTCCTTCTCCCGTTCGGCGCGACTTGCGAGGCTCAATGCGGGCCGCATTATTAGTCGGCCAATTTGTGCGTGGTTTGCTATCAACCCACCAAGACGAAGGAATCAAAGAAAGGGACGAAGCGGGATGTTTTCACACACCCGTCTACCGCTGACACCGTTTGGGTTGAGGCTTGTCGTGCTTAAGCGCCTGAGGTGGTCCCGTCACGGAATTGGATTGCTCACCGAACCAATACATCGAAATTCTTTCCGCCCCGATTTACGGCCCCGAGGTCATAGTGAATTGGCCCGAAGATTGGCCACAACATCTAAATCCTTTTCGCTCCATTCTAAAGGCGGTGGTGTACGCAATACGTGCAAACAGCGGAGCTTCGGGCACTGGCTCGGGGTTCAGTTGAAAACGTGATCTTGAATCCAAATCTGGCCTTGAAGTAGACATCGTAAACGGAAGCAAACATCTGGATGTGCGGCAAGCCAGGTTGGAGATATCGCAATACGGGGATTTTTTTTTCTTGGTGGCGCCTAGATACGGCAGACGGACATCCTTTGGTGCGCCTCGAATACCGGGGTACTGTACAATTTCGTTCAATTCGGCGGTCACGTGTCACGCCCATTTTTTTTATTGCGGCAATAGTTTTTTCTCAAATGATGGGATTTCTTTTGGATTTTAATTATACTGTAAATTAGAAATTGGTGCCGAATTGATCGAAATTGTACAGTATGTGGTCGTCTTGCCTTGATTATTTTTCGCATAATCGTCGCGCAGTTTCATGACTTCAACATCAATTTCATCAATTCCATTTTGGGACTGAAACTTGCAATGAAAAACTGCGCATAAAGGTACAATTTGCTTACCACGGCGGTTCGATAGGTTGGTGGTCTAGATTGTCATGGATTGCAGGTCGACTTAGTAGGAGGTTCTTTCACTTCTTCCGTTTCGGTATCGGGGTCCAGGACACCACCGTTGTCGGATTCGTCAGTGGATTGGTAAGCGGCCTGTTGGAGGAAGGAAAACCTTTTCGGAATTGTTATACCAGCTTTTTGTAGTGCTAGAATGTGCTCATCACATTTCTGCAATTTGTCTAAGTGAGCGGCATGACCCGACATTAGGATTCAATGGTGATCAAGGTTGCAGTCAGGCAAGTTGCGGCCTCTATTTGAGTTCTGGCATATCAGATTGAGTTGTGTGGCCTGGCCAGTTGCACAATCTTTTTCTGGCCGGTCGGCAACGCTTGCCTCTGATGGTAACCCCATGCCCCGGAATGGCATTTTGAATCACATGCTTCATAATGCCATTTTGAACACTATTGAATGGTTTAATTCGCATTTTGAACCACATGCCCCGAAATGGCATTTTGAATCACATGCTTCATAATGCCAATTGAATGGTTTAATTCACATTTTGAACAACATGCCCCAAAATGGCATTTTGAATCACATGCTTTGTAATGCCAATTGAATGGTTTAATTTGCATTTTGAACCACATGCCCTGAAATGGCATTTTGAATCACATGCTTTGTAATGCCGTTTTGAACACTATTGAAATGTTTAATTCTGATTTTGAACCACATGCCCTGAAATGGCATTTTGAATCACATGCTTCATAATGCCATTTTAAACACTATTGAATGGTTTAATTCACATTTTGAACCCCATGCCCCAGAATGGCATTTTGAATCACATGCTTTGTAATGCCATTTTGAACACTATTGAATGGTTTAATTCGCATTTTGAACCACGTCTTGCACCTTACTGTGACAGTGATGGTGAAGGGATGCAGTGGTGAGCACGTTGCTGTAGGCAAGCTGGTATAACTTGGGCTGTGCTAAAGGGCTGAGCCCGGAGTTTGAAATTTTGGGTGGTGCCGATGCGTGGCTGTGCAATGCCATCAATTTACAGTTAAATGTGACAATTCACGACACACGATCCACGCACTTGAGAGAATTTCTGAAGAGACAGAATTTTAGAGAGGAAGTACCGGACCTGATGGTTCCTTTCGAATTTTTTGACCTGATTTGATTTGAGCCCGGAATGACACAGAAGGAAAATTTTCAAACTCCGGGCTTAGCCCTTTAGCACAGCCCAAGTTATACCAGCCTGCCTATGGCAACGTGCTCACCACAATTGTTGCACATCGTAGGCAGGCTGGTTACGAGCCTAGGTTGGATCAAAGGCCAAATATTTGGCCCCCCCTCAACTGCTCATCAGCAAATTTCCGGCAAAATTGCGATCTGATCACGATCAAGTCGCAAGGGGAATACTCAACGGATTTGGGTATTCTTGCGAGGAAAACTGCTCAGAATTTGTCCGGCTTACCCATTAGCGCTGCTTCCTCCTCGTTCTCCTTGAGATAGGCAGGTATCGGGAGAGGAGCCGCCACAAATAATGAACTCGGGAAGCAGGACGGCAGGATAGGATGAGTGTTGAAAAAAATGTCGCCTTGCGGACCGAAGGACCAACTTGCGAGATAATATTTTTACAAGAACAACCCAAGTCGAGGTAGTCCAGTAGAACGGATCGAACGCGGCACTATGGATTGGTTGGACAGGACGACGTCGAATATCAAAATGCACACACCGGGTGAAACCAGCATGGTTGCAAGACTGCTGAGAGTCGTTGCAGATAGCGGCGAGTGCTGTTTCGGTTTCGTCGAATAGAGTTACTGAGAGCATGTGTGAGTGTGGTCGCTGGGAACACAGGTACACCAGGGGATGTGTATGGCTGACTCGCCGCAGATGACCCCGAGATCGGAGTCCGGCTGGTAATTTGCAACCGCGGTGTAAGTGGGGGCGAGCCGAGCAAGAGCAAACGGACGGACGAACCAGGGCTTCGCGGGAACGGGGTGTGGCTGAGTAGACGCGGTGCAGATGGACAGATCCAGAGCACGTTCAACACGCCTCGAAGAACATACGAGCCGAAAAGTCCGAGCGTTCTGCGACAGATTATGTGACAAGTGCAATGCAGATGAACAGTTTCTGTTGACGATAAGTAGAGTAAAACGAACTACGGTCAACTCAAGGTAAAACCGGAAACCGCGAAGTATCTTCGCGCCCAGATAAACCCGGGATCTGACCCACGGCGACGCGGAACGATAAGGACTTAGCGAGTGCGGAGCGATTGGGTGATTTGTTCGACCCGGGAGTCGGACGGACGGACAGAATCAACCAGAGGCGGTGTAGATAAACAACAGCTCGGCTGATCGGAGGCGCCCACAGGTTCTCCCGACAATACCGTGGAAAAGCGGCAGGAGAAGAGGTGCAGTGATTAGCCATCGAGGCAGAGGCGCAGGGTGATGTGATTTCGTTTTTCTTGTGATTTGGGTTGTAGATGCAGCACTTGGAGGGAATCAGGAAGCCCACAAGGAGGAGGGAGGTCGGGTTTGGCGTGGTTACGCGAGCCACAGCCAGGGTTGATGAAGTTGAGGAAGCAAGACTATCAGACGCCGTCACGGTGCGACCCCGGTGCTCGCGAATAGGTTCCATTTCTGAGTTGGCCGATCCAATTTAATTCAATTCGTGGATTTTGGGGGACGTAGAGGTGGTGAAGCGAGAAGAGAAATGGAAGCGCCAATATTAACATTGAAGGAGGAGTGATCGATATTGAGACGCGTCGCGTCTGGTTTTAATTCGGTACAGGATTTTGTCTTGTCCTTGGAAATTAGGCGGGTGAGAAGCGGGACGGCGGAAACGAAGGAGGCAAGGTCGTGATCAGAGCTGGCACGTGGAGAACGGGGTTCTCGAGCACCGCCATGGAATACTAGAAAATGTCGGAGCGCAGGGCAGGCGAGGGCAGGGCGACGTATTACCAGGACAACGGCAGAGGTCAGCGACGTGAAGTGGGGACGCGACGATGAGGGAAGGAAAGTGAGGCCAAGGCGACGGGGATCATCCGTCGTGGGCTTGGATTGGCGAGGGATCGTCGGTACGCGAGAACCAGGAGGGCTCTGCAGCCAGGCGATCATCACATCACGCCCTGAGATGCTTCCGTCCAGTTGTGGTTGAATTGAATAGCAGAGGCAGGGTAAGAAGTAAAGAGAGAACGAGCTTGCCGGGCACGCCGATTGTAGTCGAGAGGCCCGTATTTCAGGAAACAGCGAGGAAGAGAGGCACCATCGCGAACGAGAGATGGAGATTATCAGCGACGCGATGAAGTCTTGATATAATGCAGACGGAGAGAAGTGCAACTTGAGAATGGAGGGGATGGCATTGGACGGCCATCATCCGCCGTCCCATGCTATCCCATCGCTCTCAGCATCGTCAGTGCAGTGTCGATGATCCCGTCGACAGGAAGAGCGATGCGATTATCAGGCACCTGATATGGTCCCGGGTTTTCGAGTCCGGGCATTATAATTTTTTGATTTGAATCCAGCAGTGGAGACAGAGAAAGGGTCGACAGACAGCGGTGCATTTCCATTTCCAATCGCAAGTCAGATTCAAGGACGTGCGGGATTCAGAGAGCGTGCAGCTCGAGGTTCCGCGACGTGGGATTGCGGATTTCGAGGCGGGGCAGTGTGGCAGCGAGAATGAGAAGAGAAGAAGAGGCACGGAAGTAGAGGGCGGGATTGTTTGAAGGGAACGGACACGGAGATTGAAGTGGCTCAGGGAAGGACAGGACAAGAAAAGGATGGAGTATGGTGCGAGCGCGAGAGCGGAGGGGAGGGGATCACGCATCATATCACGCAGTTTTCGGCAATTGAGGAGATTATCAGCGACGCAGTCGTTGCGAGTCTTGGCAACAAAGGCAGGCAGGATGCGGAGCTTCAAAATTGGTTTCCCTCCCGGCCTACGGGGACTCAGAGGTCGAAAGCGATAGTGTGGAGCGACGTCGACGGGGATCATCATGTCCCCACTGACGAGGATTGTCCTCATCGACGTCGAGATCAAGAGCGATTATCAGTGCAGCGATGCGCGATGGTGGGAGGTGATAGCAAGATTATCAGCGTCGGGATCACTGGCAGTGCAGCGATGGCGAGCTGAGCTGATGATGATGTCGGCGCGAGTTGATGCAAAGACGGGTCAAAGTTGTGTACGAAAATCCACCATCAATTAGTAATTGGCCTCTAAATCAATAATTAATGAAATCATAGCGTCTACGCGAGGCGGAACAGAGGTCGAGAGTGGGGTCGGGTCAATGTTCCGGTCAATGCTGGAGACGTGGATCTTCCAACGCAAAGCAGGCGCTGAAGTGGGCAAAACGCGACAGCTGGCGACGGACACTGCGTCGAGTAGTCCTCCAGTTTATGGAGAATTGGGCTAAGTACCGACATTATAATTAAGGTGTATGTAAAAAAGATTGGATCTGTTTCAGGAGGAATAAGTATCCGGGGGGGTCATCTCTCGAGCTCCGCCGCTCTAGAATCATGACAAAAGGAAGCAGAAAAGGGCTACTTCTAGGCTACCCCAAAAGATTATATTAGGCTGTGTGCAAAAGATTGGATCTGAGTTCCAGGAGGTAATTGGGGTGTCATGGCTGTTGTCGGCAACTCGGCATACCGTTGACCTTCCCACAGTGACAGATCTCTATCCATACAATAGCACAACACTTTGAAGGGCCCTGACTGTTGAATGCCCACTCCCAACATGTCGGTCCAGAAGGCTCGGCAGAACGAAAACCCGGGTGTCACGGCAGGGATGCAGTGCCTCAACTCCGGGATCTTGGGACACGGAATGGTGAAATTCCATTTGAAGTGATGCATCGCCCTGGCAGCCTGGCGCACAATGCGCATGGAGAGCGGAAAAGATTGGTAGGTGATGACATCACATTTACCAGGCCGACTAATTACGTACCCTAGCCGACATGTCGCCACGTCAACTTTCTGAGTTCTCTCTGTCAACGTTCCATTGCCTGTGTCCTTCTCTCTAGTGGAGGCCTTGTCAGTGGTGGCCAAACCATTCTTACCGGATCTCATCGCCTGCAGAGGATATTACATATCTTTTGCTTATGTCATCTTCTAGACTGGGCCGCAAGGGCTTATGTGGTGCTAAGTATAATCTAGGGACACGAGGACAGTGGAGTTAATGTTCTGCAATGGAGTTAGCAGAGTTCCACTGTGGGTTCTATAGATGTTCATGGAACGCACCCATGTTGATCGAACCATAGTGGAGTTAATGTTCCACTATGGAACCCACGGTGGAGTTAGTGGAGTTTCCACTGTGGCTTCCATGGTGGAACATTCATAGAACCCACCCACGTTCATGGAACCCACCGTGGAAGACCCAGGAACCTGCACTGCACGTTTTCTTCATTAACCTTGAGCCTGACAGAAGCAGTGCCATTAATATGGGATATTAATCTGATGTTCTCATGTCTGGCACCGGTGGTATGGTGGCGGCCAAAACTTCGTGACAAATCGCATTTTCGGTCAAATTCTTCTGAGATTGGGAATGATTCTGCAGCCACTCTGTGGCTCAAGAGGCTGGATGATGACCTCGGTCCAAATGCATGTGTCCTCTTTTCCGAGTGGTGTTCCGAATTCTTACAAGATTTAAAAATAGGTTATTGTCGATGCTACCACTACTGTGCAGGGTCGTTTGGAGGGGAAGACTCTCATCAAAGCACTCCTGGGCGCGGCTTGGGGCTTTCTTGATCGAAAGGGAACTGCTGGCGAAACGCTGGAGGGGGCAGGACAGTAGTATTTGCGTACCACAATCAGGATCGGACTCCAAGCACCTTTCCCCTTCTTCAACTCTCCGTCGTAAAGTTTGGGCTCGAAATCGAATATTCTCGTGTCTTCTTGTGTGCAATAAACAGTTTAAGTTTATGTTGGTTGCCAGTTCCTGCTGCCACCGGTCCCGCTGAGCAGCAGAGCGACAGGGGCTTGATAGATCCGCCCCGGAATGCCAGATCATCATCGCAACAAACTGCCTCGCGCAGCTCAAACTTGCACTTTTCAAACCAGTTCGAAAAAACCGACCATGCCCAACTCTCCACGGGTTTTGGATCCACCGAACTGCCCTTTGTCACTGTAGAAAGGTGCTCATAATGGGCTCATAATGCATCGGGTTTGGGTGTCGACCGACGCTATACGTTATGAGCAAGCCGAGTCGAAGGTCCCACGGACTGCAGAAGTTCCAGAGGATTTCATTTCATCTTTCGAGTGAGCAACTTCTCTCGGAAGTTGGTATTTCATCACATATTTCTTCAGTGCAATACGTGACGCACAATTTTTTGCGCTCAAAAGCCAATCAGTATGCCCCCAGGAAGTACTGCAATACGGCACAAGAAATCAACTCCCTCGGACCAAGGACATGCGGGGCTCTACAACTTGTCATTGCAGTTAGGCAACTACTGGGCTTGTAATCTTAGTTGATTATGTTAATTCCGCATGCTGTCCACGGGGAATGAGTGCGATAGGCATCCTGTAGTCCAAATCTAGGTCATAGCCAGTGCAATTTCAAGCAAGACTGTCCCTTGGGATTTATTTGCTTTGCCTTCCTCGTTGCAACCGGAAGGTCTTTAGGAATGTCTGGCAATTTTAATTCAACACCGCTGGACATTTGTGGGAGTGTGTGGGAAACTAGCAAGTTTTGCTTTTGCTTCCTCTGATTCGAATGCAGCATTACTTTCTCAAAACAAACAAATAATAAGTACGAGTACACGCCATGCAAGGCAGTGGCCCTTAAACCTCAATAGAGGCAACTTACAAAGCCATTCTACCTTCTGTGCATCCCTCGCCGTCGACAACATCCAGCGTCGTACATCAGCGCCGCCGAGCGTGGCGTATGCAGACGTCATCGCCGGCGTGCCAGGCTGGATGTTGTGTCTGGAGCCTACGTCTATTTGTAATACAATAAAGGTGAACGGCTGGGAAAATGGCCACAAGCGGTGAACGGGACATAAACGGCCGAAGCCCGCAGCGGGGCTGGGCCTGGAGTTCTACCGAAGATGTATATAAACTTGATCTTTTCAGGGGAGGGCTGTTTCTGTCGCCGGAGCGCAATAGGCTAGAATAACTGTCTCGAAAACATTACGATGAGAGCTTCCGGCATGTAGGAGTAATACATTCAGAAGACAAAATTGCAGCTTTTTTTCTCATTCAGCTTTTAATCCCCCGTCTGCACCCTCAATCCCATTTTTACTTGTCTGCATATCTTGATCCACAACTCCCGTCGCCCTACGGCCTGTTCTCGCCACTCCCAACAAATATACGGCTGTCCTTTTCGTGATGAAACGTGGAACAAGAGTTCGGCTGCGGCCGACACATCTAATATTTGGCTTATTATCACGAACTTCAGGCATTCATTATTGATATTCTCTATGGAAGCTTCAGCTGATTGACCTTGAAATACCAACCTGTTGAATGTTGGGTAAGGCTCCAACCGTTTCCGTGTATAAACGTTTATACACGGTTTAAACCGTTTTCGTTTCCATTTAATTTGCCCGGGGGTTCAAACGGTTTACAAACTATTTGTACACGGTTTAAATGGTTGAAAAAAATTATACCACTTGTCGGAGACTTACCAGCCAATATCTGAACAGAAATTAGAGTCAAAAAAGTCTTTAAGGTACCTTGGGGCCTCCCTAGCAACATACTGCAAGTGCAGACCATGTCGCGCTTGTGTCGCGCTCAACAGGGGGAATCTGTTCCGAATATGGCAATTGTTGATCTGATTGATGGCGCGGGATTGATGCGTCGTCCAGCCTTTAACCAACGGTGACTATCGAGATGAAATTCATGTTTCAGGGTACTTGAGTACCACAACAATATCTAATCAAGCACTCGTATCCTGGGGTAACACAATGGAAGTTGAACTGTTCAACCCACCTGAAGTTACATTTCGTGTTTTTCAAGCATGTTGCGTGCGGTTAGTTTCCTGATGCCTGGAGGTGCTTTGCTCCTGAATCTCTTCAATAGAGTGAACGACAATGTCATGACATAGTGCCAGTGAAAAACCATACCTGGTGGCAGAAAGATAGGGTAGTTTTAAAATCCCCCCCAAAACCGTTTACAAACGGTTTTAAACGGTTTTAAACTGTTTAGATACCATTTCTATTTAATTTGTCTGGCTCCATACACGAAAACTAAATGGTTGGAGCCTTAATGGTGAGGTCAGAGCTTCAGTTAACGACGACGTGTTGCCCAATATTTGTCCTTGGAGCGCACACGTGACAGTCGCGTCTCTATCACCAATGGTACGCGAAAAGAGGGATACACGACGCTGGTGTAAATGGTGCACAGAATGGGAGGGCAGGGTGGAGTGCAGAGGCCAAATGGGCATGCAGAATGGGAGGGAGAAGTAGTGTGCAGAGGCCAAATGGGCATGCAGAATGGGGAGGGAGGAGTGGTGTGCAGAGGCCAAATGGGCGTGCAGAATGGAGAGACCAAATGGGCATGCACAGAGTGACAGGGGAACAGCGGAGTGGTGCACCTTACCTACCGTGAACGTCTCAAGACGCATACGGAGCGGGCGACGAGAGAGGGGAAGCAGGAGGGTCAGTCTTTGATTATGTCACAAACGAGGCCTCGCGTCCAGGAGTACAATACTCAAGGATTGGGGAGTGCAGTAGTGGCTTCGTAAAATGATGGAATCAAAAGGCTGCCTCCTGGTGGGTTGAGTGTTGGATGAGTGAAGTATTGTTGTGCGGTGCTTGTATAGAAAACGGAGCAATCCAATATTAGCAGTGAACCCATTGGCAAACGCGTGGGGAATCCATTCAAAACTACACTACATATAAACTACTTTACTGTAATTAAGGCACACATTTAGCTTGTCGAACACAAAGTACAGTAACATGACAGAAGGAATGAATCGAGCAGTTGGCAGTTGGCGAGGCAGTGCACGCACATAGCACTCGTAACTCCAACATATCGAGCTTCAAAGACCTAAATATGATTGGTATAAACATCTTCTATTATAGAGTGATTCCTACGATGTTCGCTGCAAGGCCCTTTGTCGGTGTAACATCGATTCCCACAGGCAGCAGACGGGTCGGAAGGTCAGGATACAGGTGAGGATTTCGAGCCATTTCACGAAGTCCAATGATAGGAACAGCGAAAAGGGCCGACTTTCCCGCACCAGTTGCCATGCAGCCAACTACATCTTCCCCGTCGAGGATTCGGACAATCAGCGTGTTCTGCGTGAGACTGTTTTTCCACTGAGGGATTTCTTTCTTGACTATGGTAGAGATGGTATGGTGTCCTTGGGGGTCTTGCCAGCGATACCGAGGCGCCATGGAGGGTGCTTGGGAGCAGAGGACGCAGGGCGGAAGCAAAGAGTAATGGCTGGTTGGACCGAACCGCCGTGGGAACATAAAATTAGCCGAAGATTGGTAATAAGCAGGCCACCCATCAACGGTTAACTACAGACTAGAAACATGGTGAAGACAGGCTGAGAGTACTTGAAAAGGCGACCATATTGGTATGTTAATTGACCTAGAGATGCACCCATTACAGATCCTGGAAGACGAATATCCAACTAGGCCTAGAATGCGGATTTGTTTGTACCACAAAGGACATATTGCCGTGAGCCGCATTCAGATGATTAACCCTCGGCATGGCAATATTTTCTATTTGAGGGCGCTTCTCTTACATCGAAGCGCCTGAACTGGGAATGTATGTCCTCCAAAAGTTCTCGCTGTGGCCGCTGCGCGGCTTCGAGAATAGCCTTGTTCTTGAGCCAGAACTGTGAATTGTCACTGAGTCGTGCTGGAGCTAAAAGGAGACCCAAGGAATAAGAAATGGAGGAGCTTTCCTGGGAGCGTTAAAAATCACCAATGTGCGAGGACTGCCCCACGGATAATGGAATGTACGGAAGTGAATTCCGCATTCTTCCTAGGTTTTGCGCGAACACGACGGAAACGCAGCAGCTTGTCCTTGCCTTTCGCCTGACTGGGAGAACAAGTGCGAAAGGATGCGACTTGTCCTTCACTGTCCAGAAAAATAGGTAAATGAGTTGCGCCAAGATAGGTTTATGCTTTGTCTTGATCAGGACACAGTCGTACCGCGGGTGGCCTTGAAATTTCGAATTGCATCGAAGATAGTCGACCACGGGTTTCCAATCACTCAACGACTGGTATTCCCGTTGAGCAGCATTTAATGTAATCCAAACTGTTTGTCGGATCCCGAAACAAGCCGCGACAAAAACGTGACTTAATATGGAGCCCACTTTTATTGGCGCGATTTTATGGTGATACCCAGCGAAATTCTAGGCAGAACTGTCTCTTCCGATTCCCTGTTGCTGTTCTCCTCATGAAGCCAGAGCCTCGAAAGCTCTTCATACTGAGGGTGCGGCTGTCCATTCGGGCCGATTCAATTGCACCGGCAATTTCCGCTGAGCATCATTGAATGTAATAACTTTTTTTTATCGGATCCCGAACAAGCCGCGAAGAAAACGTGACTTAATATGGAGGCCCACTTTCATTGGCGCGATTTTATGGTGATAGCCAGCGAAATTCTAAGCAGAATTGTCTTTTCCGATTCCTGTTGCTGTTCTCCTCATTAAGCCAGAGCCTCGAAAGCTCCATTCTGAGGGGGTGGCTGTCCATTCGGGCCGAGTCAATTGCACCGGCAATTTCCGCTAAACAGCATTTAATGTAATCAAAACAGAGCTCAATAGTATATAATGGAGGGTCAAAAAATTGGACAGGCAGTCTGCTGCTGCACCAGTGTGTCGGAACGGTTGCGACACAAGGACAGCACCTCCTTTTTCCGTTGGCCATGCAGACCTCAATGATATACAATGAAGGATCAGAAAATTCGGAAAGCAATCTGCTGCTGCACCAGTGTGTCGGAACGGTTCCGGCACTGTCTACCTGGGTACTGCTACATCACCTCTTCCTTTTGTCGTTGACCTTGCAGACCCCAATAATATACAATGAAGGGCCAGTCTTGCCAGCATTTCGACTCAGATTTCTGCTGGCTTTCCAACACACCTGCCAAAAATCCGTTCAGTTTCAGGCCCGCTGCGCACTGAAAAAGCTCAATTGTGCGTTAAGTTCACCATTTGGGCATTTGATCCGGCAGCCTGCCGAGCCTGCGCTTCAAATAATGTGCTCAATTGATGGCCCGGCTTTCGAGCCTGCCCAATGCATCATGGGACACACACTGCCACATTGTTTACCCTCTTTCTTCGAGAGGTGGAACGAGCTTCAATTCGAGTTGAGCGTGAGAGTGCGACGAAATAAAAACAGCAATACTGACATCAGAATCTTCGTCTTCCAGGACTATGAGACATTGGTATGTGACGTTGAATCGGTGTTAGAGTAAACAGAGTCGTCCATGAGGAAAAAATCCTTGGTAATGAATATTGTCCGGTAATGCGGACCAAATTACAGTTAATTAATAGACTTGCGGAGTGAGGAGAGAGCCGTGAAGTTAGAATGGTCTGCTTGTGCATGAAGTTCAGTCGCGGTTTTTTAAGTGAAAAAATCACGCACTGGGACTTCAAAGTCTGGGTTCATCGTGCAGTCGAAATGATAGCGTGAGAGAAGACGGCCAGGACGTAGTGGGGGTCTCCTGGGAGTTCGCCGTTCATGGCCTTGTTTGGGCCACGCAGATGAATTAAAAATGTCTGTTATGCTACTGAGCGCAAGCATGGTGAACGCATCGCAACATGCACACCCATTTGGCCTCTGCACTCTCATTCCCTCCCATTCTGTGCACACCCATTTGGCACTGAACCCACACTGTCTAACTGGGTATTGATTTCCCATTGTTTTCGGCCTAGATATATCTTGGGAATGGAATATGTACAGCGCCTTTTTTTTTCCGTTGACCGTGGTAACCTCAATAGTATACAGAAAATTTGAAATCTACTGCTGCACCACTGTGTCGGAACAGTTCCTACACCATCTAACTGGGTACTGCTACAGCACCTCTTTTTTTTCTCGTTGACCGTGCAGACTTCAATAATATATAATGAAGGGTCGGAAAATTTGAAGGACATAAAATTTGAAAGGAAATCTCCTGCTGCACCAGTGTGTCGGAACGGTTCCGACACTGTCTAACTGCCTCTTTTTTTCGTTGACCATGGTAGTATACAGAAAATTTGAAATCCGCTGCTGCACCACTGTGTCGGAACAGTTCCGACACCATCTAACTGGGTACTGCTACAGCACCCCCTTTTTTCGTTGACCGTGCAGACTTCAATAATATATAATGAAGGGTCAGAAAATTGGAATGTGAATCTGCTGCTGCACCAGTCTGTCGAAACTGAGCTCAAGAGTATACAATGAAGGGTCAAAAAATTCGAAAGGGAATCTGCTGCTGCACTACTGTGTCGGAACGTTCGGTACTGCTACAGCGCCTCTTTTTTTTTTGTTGCCCGTGCAGACCTCAATAATAATGAAGGGCCGGAAAATATGAAGGACAGACCTGTTTTTTTTTTGTTGACCGTGGTGACCTCAGTGTGTCGGAACAGTTCCGACACTGTCCAACTGGCTACTGCTACAGCGCCTGTTCCACGTTGTTTGCGGTGGATCTCTCCGCATAGAGAACCAGAATCCGAACTCTTGTGAGAGCGCAGAAATGTTCACATAAATCGTCGAAGACGGTGTTATTGCAATACATGATTGCAATGGATAACGATGTGACATTGGGAGGAGCGCTAATTAAAAACCGAACTGAACAGTTCGGATTAAGAATTAGGCACCCCTAATGGACGTACAGCAAATCTTCCGCAGATGCGATTGGATTGCCCAGGCAGGCATGGACGACAGCACCTCCGAGGCTCAAAAAAATTGCTGCCGAATTCTTCATGATTCCGCAGGTGCACGCACACAAAGTTCTCCTCTCCATTGCAAAATTGCTGGAATTCCGACTTCCTCTTCAAAAATATTGTTGCAGGTCGTTACCAAGGCCCCACACTAGCCTGTTTTCACCAAGTTTTTGCGCTTTTTTTTTTGGTCAAATTCCGCAGAGAGTCCTTGTACTTGCCCGAGCTCGCTAGGCTCGTAACCAGCCTGCCTACGGCGTTCTAACAAGGCGAGCTTGTTGCCGTAGGCAGGCTGGTACTTCTCGGAGCTGCCAAATGGGCTGTCGCGGAGTTTGAAATTCAAGTGACCTTTTAAAAATCTTACTCATTTCGTGCTCAATTTTGAAGCTTATTTTTGGTTGAGGCGGGGGAAATGAATTAAAATTGTATCCCTCCAATTTGCCTCCTTACATTTTGTATATGTGGGACAGAATACCGTAAAACCTGAGGGTAGTTTTAGTGGCGATCAACTTCGGACCGTGATCTCCGGAATTGCCGCAGCTCATTGCATCATTGCGTCATCGGCCTCACTAACTTAATTTCAAACTCCGCCCCAGCTCGATTGACACATCCGAGAAGTACCAGTCTGCCTACGGCGACAAGCCCGCCTTGTTAGAACGGCGTAGGCAGACTGGTTACGAGTCTACGAGCTCGCATCAGATCGAATCACATGTCGTTAATAGTGGGTCAGATAAGATGATCTGACACCTCACAAGCCACGTCTCAGATTGGGGGCAGGGCCGGGAGAGGAGACGGCTAAACAACCAGTAAACGACGGCGATGCGTCGTTTAATTGAACCGGCCTGACGATGATCGTATCAACAGCCACTGGTGAAGGGGAGGTATACATCCAGACGGCAGTGCGAGACATGAAGGAGGACGCACCATTGCAGCGAAAACCGCACTTAATGGCTCAATCCCAACTTTCCTCAGCATGATCCCACTCTTGTATCTGCCGTGTTCCACTACTCAGCGCGCGCAACTAAAGATGATCGGCTCTAAGTGTGCATCTCAACGGATGAGATGAAAGAGGCAGCGGATACAGGTCTCAAATTGTCGTTGACGGCACATTCAGTATTTGCGACAGCCGCTTATTACTGTTCATTGTCATGGCCATCGACAAGGACAAGAAAGGGTGTACCACTTGCGTTCCTCTTTTTCTCCGCACCCACAGGGAACCAACTGTCTTCATCTGGATATGACACAGATATTCTCGCCAAGCTTCTGAACATCTGGCGAATTCGCTCCGGCAGAGAGAGGACTCCTTCATTTGGAATATATTTCCGGGTATTGGCTCTCATTCGACCTGTGGGCGAGTTGGTCCGATTTCGGGCGTTATACCGCTGCAGGAATCCTGGGCTGCGAATTCGACGGTGTTCTCCCCACAACCAATCATCTTGAGTCCTTCAATGGACGGCTACTCAAGCGCAAATATTTCGTCGTTGGCAACGCGGTGTCAGGGTTGGCGGGTGGATGTTCTCATCAAGATCTTACCCGCGGTATTTGAACAGCGGCGCATGCAGCATGCAGAGAGGGATCACATGCAGAAAGAATCCTTTGTTTACCCGGGGGAGAATCGCTTTTACGGGCCAAAAGGAACACATCCCAGAAGAATTACCTCCGGTCGCATTTTTTGTCCCCGATGCTTCTCGGGATGGCGCTGCGATTGAATTACTCGAAAACAACCAAGACAGTTCTGCCGCTACGATCAAAACTGATCGCAACTGATCGGATTCCCAAATTTGGAATCAAGTAGTTCACAAGCGATTGCGAGCTCAATACTGGCTACAAACATGAAGTGTTTGGTATCAATGGAAGAATCTATATGAAGTTTGATTAATGAATCCCTGTCTCGACATAAAATCGTACTTAATCACTCTTCTGTTAATCACTCCGGGCAGCCACACAACCCAAGAGTTCGACCAAAGCTGTGCGACATTGTTCTCTTAAAACAGCGTGTTGGATCTGTTAAACAGCGCAGTGAACAATGTTCTGTTTGAACGAGGCATCAAAAAGAGGGCCACCGAGGGGTTCGAACGATAGACCTTACCATCACATAATCAAAGGAGATTAGGCAATCAAACCACTGAGCCATAGTGACTGTTGTGAAACACAATCTGAAACACAGCATACGGTGTTGCTCAGTTGCTTTTCGAGGCACGCAAACCCACGATTTGATTAAGCAGTGAAAATGAATGTTCAACATCAGAGGAGGCCCAAGTGCGAGACAGATTGGCCACAATTTAACAGCCCCGGCGCTGGTGCACGGAGTGATTTCGGGCACAATGCTGCATGGCATGCCGAGCCCCGTTCACGGCCACCTCCACATCATACAACCATGGCCCATTTATTATTATTGCCCTCGGACCTAAAATCCCCGCTACCGTTAGGTAAGGGTCTTTATAGGGCGCCTGATTTTTAGATTTTGGCCGTGCATCACATTTTCGTCAGCATATTTCGCGTAAACCGTGTCTTCTCTTTGTGTTTTCGTCAGCAGTTTTCGCGTAAACGATGTCCTCTCTTCCTAAAACAGGCATCATCTCCAGCTGCCGCTTTCGCATCACGGACCAAATTCTCCGACATAACGTGACGGCAGACGACGTGGCCTTTTCTCTCTCTTCTCACCACCATGTCGACGTCTCTGTCCGGCACCTTCTGCAAAATCCCGATCAGCGTCTCTGTCAATCCTGCTTCTGCTAAAGCTTTGGTCTCCCTGGATTGGATCTTGGCTTGTTGGATCCCTGCTCCCTTGTCTTCTGCCTCTGGTGTCCTCGTACTTCCCTCGGGGGACTCACTGTGCTCGATGAATATGAAGCTCTCTGTCACTTCCGGGCTCCCATATGACCTCGTTCTCAGTCGTGATTGCATCTTTTTCTGCCGAGAAACTCTCCCCCACGCATCGTTCTTGCTCTTTTCGGGTATATTTCGACCGGTGCTGCCTTCGAGTACATCTGACCCACCCTCGCAATAAACCCCAACAATATTTCACAGATCCACTTCCCTTGGTCCACCCCACTGCCCAGGATCTTGATCCGCTACCCGAGTCATCCATGATTGGACCTGGCGGTAAGTATTCGTGTACAAGCTTGTATTCTCCCTTGGCTCACGCTAAAAAGCAGGTCCTGGAGATGGGCGTGGCTGTGGCGAACCTCTGGTTTGCCGTTGCCCTTCTATATCCATCTCCGTGCCATTTGCCGCTTCTATGATATTGCTCACTCTCACCTTGTCAATTACTTCCTTGCTCCTGGATCCCAGGTCCGACTTAAATGTCACATCTTCACTCTTGACCATTGAAGGAGTAATGGGAGGAAAAGTGGCTTCCTTCGAGAACTGACAGCGATTCGTCTGTGCTATGTATAGCGATCGCTTCTGCGGCGAATGGGAGGAAGAGCGGCTTCCTCATGATAGTCCCACTCGAGAGGACAAATTGATGCAAAAATTGCCGCAGTGATCGCCGTTATTTGCGAGCGCCAAACACTCTCCTTATTTGGGGGGGGGGGGGGGGGAAGTGATAAGGAAAGACACACCGTAAGGAGTAAAAGTCCCACAAACCACAAATTTAAATCTAAGATAGAACCGGTGATTCAGAGAGCGTGGGATGTACGCGGTGTCTATCAACGGCCGTCGGCCTATGTATAACTACATTCCACTTGCATACACCACATTCAATTCATACATTTGAAACTTTTCTGATCACTGTAAGAAAGAAACCATCTCTGGTAGAAGCGTTGTATCCACTTTGAACCACAGGACTCTGTATCCACTTTGCGTGGGCGGTTAAGTTTGGGTTCAGGTTCGGTTCCCACTGGCAGGGACGTAGTGAATGTCGTTTAAGGGAAGCTCGTTCAACACTCAACAAAATTTCAACACCACTCAATTAAAAAAAATACTTTACAGCTAATTGCAGTACCGAAGGCGCGAACCAAAATTATCCGTTTTGGGATATTTTCAAAGAATTCCCAATATCTTAGTCAGTTCTTCACCGATTCACATGAAAACTGGATAGATCTGCTCAGCTAATTCGCGCGCAATTATAAGAATTTGTGAAAATATTATGTATTATGTATTTGGCATGCTAGACAGCTTTCGGTGCGAAAACAACCCGAAACCAGAAAATACCTAATACATAATATTTTCACAAATTCTTATAATTGCGCGCGAATTAGCTGAGCAGATCTATCCAGTTTCCGTGTGAATCGGTGAAGAACTGACTGAGATATCGGGAATTCTTTGAAAATATCCCAAAACGGAAATTTTTGGTTTGCGCCTTCGGTACTGCAATTAGCTGTAAGCTTATCCAAGACTCAACACTCACTTCAAGCTTGTTCAAAGCTTAAAGTAAGCACACTAACCAAGCTCATCCAAGACTCAACACTCAAGCTTGTTCAAGGCTTAAAAGTAAACGAACTAACCAAGCTCATCCAAGACCGAACACTCACTCAACACAAAAGCTTGTTCAAGGCCTAAAGATGTTCATAGGGAATAATCAGGTCAAAAATGGATGTTAAAGCCTTGTAGCAGATACTGAGACTTGTCAAAGGCCAGGGTGATTTAAATCAGACCAAAAAAGCGAAATTTGCATGGGTGAACAAGGTTACAGTAATCTATCTCACTCCTAATTGTCCTCATCCACTCCCAGCTCTATGATTTGGTTGTCAAAGCAGGCTTCCAAAAGGCCCTCATATGGACCATCTTGACATCAGGATGGGCTATATTCTTCTCGCGTCGAACAGAGGGAAGAAAGAAAATAGAACTGTACACAAATCGAGATTAAACTTGCTTGAATTGCACTGCTGCTGGACCAATCGAAGAGAGCCATTGCGTGCACTGAGGACAGCGTAATTCAATGTTGGAATACGTAACCCGTGGTTGTTCCTGGTTACCGAAATTGATGGGGCGTCAATTGAGATGTGAATGGAGTGGGTCAGTTTCAGAATTTGAGGAAAAAATTTAAAAAAATTGTCTGAAAAGGCACCGCGCCAGCGGAAAGGGTCGCGCCAGCGAAAAGGCACCGCGCCAGCAGAAAGGGCAGCGCTAGCGAGGACGAGGGGGTCTGGGGGAATGCTTCCCCCAGAGCACAGCCACAGCGTGATGTCACGTGTGACCAAAGTTCCGGGCGCGGTTTTGCCTCCATTAACCAGGTTGAAACATGCGGATGATGTGATGACGGCTTCCGCATGCCCGTCAGGCTTCCAAATGCATCTCGATGGGTCGCAGTCCTGGGCCGACAGGAATGGCTGTGAGACATCAATCCCCAAATGTCTGTATCAAATCTTCGGACGTAGGCAAACAACGTTCCATATGGCGGGAAAGATCATCAAGTAGGAGCAGAAGGCGTGCAAGGTAGGCGAGGTCCTCAGGTGCCGGCGTAGAGATGTGAGGAGAAGAGATGGTGCGCGGCGCTGTGCGCCGTGTATCCGCGATGCGGGATGAGCAAAGATGATGATGATGTGTGTGTGTGTGTGTGCGGAGGAAACGGCCGTCCCGGCCGACGGGCCTCGCGACGCAGCGGAAGAGCTGCGGGAGAGCCCGGGTCGGAGGGAGACGAAGCGCGGGCGCGGCCGATCCTGTACGCAAAAGCCACCAAGGGTCCGAGAGACGAGACCCGAAGCAACCCAACAGGAGCGCAGCTACCAAGAGCCAAAGGCTCATGCGAGGGCAAGAAGAGAGGGCCCGAGGCCCCCACACACAGCGGAGAGACGAAAAGATGTCTGCTTGTATGCACGACATAACAAAGCAAGTTCAAGTTAAATGCAACCCCGGTCAGGGATGAAGGAATCAATGTGGAGGTGAGATCTCCACACCGCAACACGGAATGAATGAAGCGTGGAGCACAGAGTGGAAGAGAAGATGATCAAAAAGTAGACATTGATGAAGATGGAGAGAGACAATGAAGGGAAGGGTGCAAACAGACGTGCATCAAGGCGGGTGCACCATTGCACATAGACTCAGACGGCACATGTGAGATGATGTGAGATGGGGCTGTCTCAAGAGACAAAGACGAACACCCTAATAATGGGTGTGAAGGAATGCCAGAAAGCATGTAGATGTACCGTTAAGAAGAGAGACATGCGGACAAGACTGTTAGGGGGAGCAGTGGAGAGAAAAATGCGTACCTCTGGGCTGTTTACAGTCACGAGTATATCACAATGGTGAAGGTGGTGCACTTCCTCCGTAGACGTAGCGGAGACATAGAGAAGGACCTGAGCTGTTGTGATGGAATGACGACCGGGAATGAATACAACTTCTGCCATCATACATGGATGTGGACGGGAACACCAAGATGAGAGTCCTACAGAGAGAAGAAGCACCGCTTCGCATGGATGAGATGACAAGGTGTGCAATAGCACATGAGCATGGACAGAATGATGACAGAAGCTGGAGAAGGGAGAGATGCTCATAGACATGAAGATGGCCCGTGATGCCATTTGCGTGGTTCGATCAGATGCAGTGGGATGATGGCAAGAATGGGCGGTTGCACGGGCAGACAAGAAGGAGGCGAAAAAGAAAGGAGAGAAAATGTGAAATGGCCCTCACGTGGACAAGACGTAGACGAAAAGGCCGTCGCACTCGACATGGATGAGAAGTGGAAAAGACGGGCGCTGTCGCGCGTAGACATAGATGAGACAAGGAATGAGACGAGCACTGTCGCGCATGGACGTGGATGAGATGAGGATGAGACAGGCGCCATCGCGCATGGACGTGGATGAGACAGGATGAGACAGGCGCTGTTGTGCATAGACGTGGATGAGACGAGCGGGCGCCATCGCACATAGACGTGGACGAGACGAGGATGGAACGGGCGCCATCGCGCATAGAAGTGGGTGAGACGGGGATGAGACGGGCACCATTGCGCATAGACGTGGATGAGACAGGCGCCGTCGCGCATAGACGTGGATGAAAGCGAGCGGGCGCCATCGCACATAGACGTGGACGAGATGAGGATGAGACGGGCGCCGTCATGCATAGACGTGGATGAGACGAGTGGGTGCCATCGCGCATAGATGAGGATGAGACGGGAGCTGTCTCGTATAGAAGTGGGTGAGACGGAGATGAGACGGGCGCCATCATGCATAGACGTGGATGAGACCGAGCTGCCATCGCACATAAATGTGGACAAGACGAGAATGAGACGGGCACCGTTGCGCATGGACGTGGATGAGACGGGCGCCGTTGCGCATAGACATGGATGAGATGAGCGGGCGCCATCGCGCAGAGACGTGGACAAGACGAGGATGAGACAGGCGCCGTCGCGCTAGACGTGGATCAGACCAAGCAGGCACCCTCGCGCATAGACGTGGACGAGACGAGGATGAGACGGACGCCGTCGCGCATAGACGTGGACGAGATGAGGATGAGACAGCGCCGTCGCGCATAGACGTGGACGAGACAGGCGCCGTCGCGCATAGACGTGGATGAGACAAGGATGAGACGTGCGCCATCGCGCATAGACGTGGATGAAACGAGGAAGAGATGTGCACCTTTGCGCATTGGTGAGTGGGGATAATGGGTGCTGCGCTCTTGGACGTGGATGAGGTATGAAAAAGGTGCATTCGCACATTGCACATTGGCATAGATGAGACTGGTGCGGACGTGAGATGTGGGATGAGATGTGCACTGTCGCGCATAGACGTGATGAGGCGGGCACTGTCGCGCATTGACATAGATGAGGCGGGTGCAGACGCAAGATGTGAGATGAGATGTTGTCGCGCATAGACATGATGAAACGGGTGCCGTGGCGCATTGACATAGATGAGATGGGTGCAGACATGCAAGATGCGAGATGAGATGTGCGCCGTCGCGCAATGTGAAGAGGTGCACATAGACATAAATAGAACGAGCGTGGTCGCGCATAGATGTGAAGATATGGGCACAGGCGCAGTTGCGCATGGGTGTAAAGAGACAGCACCGGGGATAAGGACGAGATGCGTGGCGAGGTGATGAGGAAAAAAGGGGTGCACTCGCGAGGGTAGAGCAAGAAGAGTCTTGTCGCATATCGTGCAGACAGCGTGAATATCATAGACAGAGCTTCATTTCGACGCAGTTGGGTGAAAGGCTTTGGAAAGCTGATGGGACGGGCGTCGACATCGAAACTGATGTGACGAAATAATGCTCGGGATATGAGATTGTATGCGTGCAGGATGGAGGGAATTTAATTGAAGGTGTGGGTAGATTGCACAAAGGACGGCGTGCAAGGGCGACCTCGAGATCACGCGCAGATGAGTCCAAAACTGGACGGGTACGCCCCCATGTGCGTGCAACGCCGACACTTATTCGGGTAAGGTCCCGGCGAGGTAGTCTGAGGTGAGGGTATGCGAGAAAGAGTGTCACTTTTTCTTGCGAGAGCCATGCGGGAACACTGGATCCGGGGAAACAGGCGCAATGGTGTGATGTGGGCGCACCACATATTTTAAGATGGAAATAAAAGTGTGTCCAGCAGAAATCCACAAGCATGGAAAATGATTGGCTCAAGCCCTGATACTGCAATGTGGACGAGGATCGAGAAGGTCTACTCGCGAAGAAACAGCCGCAAGGCGATGTGTAGAACACGACCCCATTCCGGGGCAGACAGATGAGTCTGTCCAAATGCGATGAGGTGCATATATGCGCCACGAAAGTGAAGAAAAATAAGTATCAGGAGAGTGGATGATCTGTGGGAGAACTGGGAGCACGGCAAAACAGAAGAAAGCATCTTCTTGGCGCCAGGAGAAATGGAAGGGAGAAGCAGACAAACAGTGCCACAGGACTCGTGAACAACGAGCGGAGTACATCGTTTCGTACGCTAGTGAGCGGATGAGGTATCTCAGTGCCCACGACATGCCGATAGTCCGATCTCGAGAGAGTGGCTGCCATCGCTCACGCGCTCACGCTCGAAACGCGTCGCGACGCGTGACGTAGTGCAGTGTCTTGAGAAGGCCCATGGTACTCGTTGAGTGCTCGATGTAAGCACCGGACAGTCGTGTAAGAGATGAGTGAGAAAGAAAGAGAAGAAAACAGAGAAAAAAGAAGGAAGGAAGAAAGAGAGGAAAGACGGGGACACGCCGAAAGCGATTCTCAGCCCAGGGGCTTGAGGCCCAGAGACAGACGGGACGAGGTATGCAAGAGCCAAGTGGTCGGCGATGAGCTCAAAAAGCGTTGAGGAGGACGAGGAAGAGCTCGACGAGAGCTTTGAGGATGATGATGCCGACGAGGAAGAGCCAGCAACGTAAGATGTGGCGGTGTGTAGATTAGAGATATCTAATCTACAATCATACTGTGCCTCTACGCCTGCTCGTCCCTCTCTTCCTTGCCTTCCACTCAGGAGGCTCGCGGGCTCGCCTTCCTGAGCTCGCAGCTATCTTGGCATCTGGTTTGAAACAGGGTGCAAATTTATGTGGAGAGAAGGCTAAAAAAGCTTCCAAAGCGGCGAATGTAATCTTGGGACTGGACCGTTTTGTGGGGACTTTGCCTGCGTGGGATCTCCGTACGCTGTATATGGCACGGGTGGATCCTTACTTGATTGCCGGTTGCGAAGTCTGTCTGGATGTTGAGGAAAAGAGTTTGAAACTTCTTGAAAAGCAATTGAATTTCTGCGGCGCATGCTCGGAGTTGGATCTCGCTCTATGAAGGCTGTCCTGTTCTCTGAGACCGGTATTTGGCCAATCAGGTATCGGCGTGTCTACCTCGCTCTCAAAAATTTGTGCTATTGGATTGGATTGGACCACGATCGACCCGCGTGGAACGCCCTGCAAGAATCTCTCAGACTTGCGCGGGCCAAGAAGATTTCTTGGATCAATGACTTACGGATCATCTTATCGTGGCTTTACATTCCGGTGGAACTCGACATCTCCGGGCCTCTGGAAAAATCAGCGGTTGAGCAAACAATGCGACTGGTGAAAACCTTGATGGAGCAATGTATTGATCATGAAATAGAGACGTCTTCACGCACCAAGGACCTTCTGACTGGGAGGCTCGAGCAAGACAGTGAAAGCGGTAAACTTGTGAAGAAAACCCTCGACTTCCGTCACTATCTGAGAATCAAGACGGCAGACCACCGTCGTGCTTTAACACGCTTCGTACTCTCTAGCCACAGTCTGGCCGTTGAACGTCGCAGGTGGAAGGAGCGGGGCCAGAGCATCGTCCCCCGAGAGTGGCGCAAATGGGGCTGTGATTTAGCAGGCGGTTCGCATGCCTTTGCAAAGGAAAGCCGTACGACAGCTTTCCGCGGACTGGTGGACACCGGGGACCGGGGAGGAGAGAACTCCTCCAATACACCAGTCATTTCATTGGTGGCCAGGTCCCACGAGGTTGTAACCGGTGGTCCCGCCATTCAAGCGGCCGGCCAGTCCTCGGATTGCTAGTGTCTTGTACGTTCGACCCCCTGGAATGAGGTTGTGCTCGGTTGGCATCTTGTGGAATTCTGTAAGGATAACCACCCATACAGTACTACATGTTTGTCTTCCGTAGACTCGCTGTTCAGCCTGTGGACCGCGGGAGTATAATATAACCCCCCCCCCCAAGGTCTTGCAGCTTCAATTGACAGAATTCTTGCGACCTTTACCAAGGCCATCACATGTGTAGGCCCCATGCGATGGACCCTGCTAGTGCTGGCAAGGTTCGGTTCAGAAATCGGTTCGAACCTGAACCGAACTGGACCGGACGCCAGGTTCAGGTTCGGCGTTTCACGCTGCAGGAGCCGTGTTCGAACCTGAACCAAACGTGAACCGGAATCCAGGGAAAATGTTGGTTTTATCCGGGATTCTGAGTGTTTCTGGGGCATAATTGGGCTTGAAATTTGTTGAATACAAGCCGTAAGTTGTCCTCAGTCCAATCTAAACCCAATCCGATGTGTCATTGCGACCCCCTCCTTCAAGTAATGGTCATCAATTTTCTATCACATGTGTGATGCGAGCTGAATCAAATTAAAAGCTCGTATTCATAGCTAGGAAAGCATCTATCGCACCTTACGGGGTACCAAGGTGAGTGTTGAGCAATAGAGATCACTTTATGACCAAGAAATTTGGTTTCGGAGTCAGAGGATTTTTTCAGGTTCGAACACGTTCGAACGCTGAACTGAACCTGAACTCAGGTTCAGGTTCAAGGTTCGGCCGATGCCCGAACCGAACTTTGCCAGCACTAGACCCTGCACTGAAGGATGCAAGAGCAAGACAGTGTATGGGAAGCAACGAATTGAACGGCTTCACTGCATGGATTGTTCAACACTCTTACGGACTATCAATGAGTGGGCGTTGGAATGAGCTAGAGGCACTTGATGCTGCAAATGTGTTATTGCTATTTGCAAAATAGTTGGCGGTCACGCGTTTGTTGATCACAAACCGCCACTTTTGAACACCGAACTCGCGTGCGCGATAACTCACGAACGGCAGCTCGGATTCACTAGGTCTAAAAACAAAAAATGATCTACTCATCGAGGGCTAGGGTGCCACATGGTCTTCGAGGGTAGTTGCTTTGATAGTGGTCCTGGTATCGATATTGAAGAAATGTGAATGTGAAAATGTGAAGTTAGAAGAATCCCTGTACATTCGTTGTAGTCAGAAGACTCAGTAAAGCTCTCTTGGAGGTTAAATCCGGGTTATTACAGGCTTTTTGGGTGAGCATTTTTGGATAAGCTGTGTTTGAGCGTTTCAACTTCAGAAATTGATACTTGTTTATTCCATCAACAACTTGAACTTCAACCACGAACTGCCTTCCACATTCTTCATAAAAGACGGCAGCTTCTAGGCAGCCAGCCTCTTCCAGGAATACAGGAACTCGCAAAAAAAGTAAAAGTCGCAGGAATTGAAGGAAAATATTCCTCTTGTTCGCGAGAAACCACCAGACGGCCGAAACCCAAACCAGCCTATAAAACGGTAACCCACAGTAACCAGGAGACAGGGGAGAACGAGGCCGCTGCTGATCACTGACAATCATAGAGCCGGCACAAAGCAACCATAGGCGATGCCCCGAGCGATCTTGGTCTCGCAGTCAATCACAGACGGCAGGTTAAAGCCAAGAAAAACCTGGCCGATGCTTCTGCGAGCGCGTATGACCCGCCAATGTGGGTACAAAATATTGTCCCAGTTATCGGGAGTCTTTTCGGCAACCGATCTGCCGCCGCCCCGGAACCCCCGCAGCTACAGCACATGATACGCGGTGATTTGCACACTCCGATTCCACATTCGAATCAATTCCCGCACCTGCCAGTGGCAGGCACGAAGCGTCCCGTCGAAGAGCCCTTGCCTGATATTTGCCCCGACATCAAGTCTTGGCTCACACAGCTGGACTCTGATGCTGTCCGAGGTCGGCTGAATCTCAATTATCAACAATATAGTGGCCTGCTTCTTGACAATGGACTTTTCGAGCTGAGCGATGTCGCCAATGTGACGGCTGAAAAGCTTCAAGCTCTGGCGGGGTGATCAAATGAACTTTGGGATGGCGAACCGTCTTGTTACTTACGCAAAGGAGGATTTTTCGCAGTTTTCAAGTCACATTTCAAAGCAAGCGCGAGGTAGAATGAAGTAACATTGATTTCGATTACAGTAACCATATATTCTTCACTGTATTATACTCTACAGATAGCCACAATGATGAAAATATCCTTCAGCGCCCTCACTTGTCACGGAAAAGGCAGCTTCAATCAAATGAACATACACATACGTGTCGTCAATAGCCTGATCAGCATCCTCCCGAGCCAGCTCTCCCGTGCGACGAACATAGGCCTTGATAGATGAGAAGGCCAACTCAATGGGGTTGAAGTCAGGCGAATAAGGAGGGAGGTACATGACACGCATACCACTATAAATTCCCAGTTTCAGGAAGAGGGAAGCGAGATCAAACTTCAACTTACCGAGCTTCTATTAGCTCGCGGATAGCGGGGTCCTTGTGTATGCGAGCATTGTCCATGACAATCACTGATTTTGGTTGTGGAAATGGCTGCATATGGTCAAGAAGTCCTCCAATGAACTCGAGAAAGAGATCTGTTTTGACGTGAATCATTCCGTCAATTGCCAGCGCCGGCAGTAATGAATATCTGTTTCATAATCAAAAATATGAGAATGAGGCCATGGGTTCACGCACCGTCGTCCCCGAACAAAGAAGCACTTACGTTGGGCTCGTTCTCCGGAGAGTGCCCATGCTTTGCCGCGGATTGATGTCCGCCTGTCAAAAGAGCTCTCGTCGACGAATACCGTCTGCTCCGCCGTGTACTGGGTGCCGTATTCGTAGCGACAGGCTGTGCGCTTCGCCTCGCTTCGTTCCAGAGCCAACTTGGTCAACTGAAGAAATAGAACTGAGTTGAATGTCCCGCAATCATTATTGCAAATGGCAATACCTTTTTCATCGTAAATCCACACCTACGAAGGGATCTCCAGATGGTTGATTCATTGACCTCAGCGCCCAGTCTATCCTCTAGGATCTCCTGGAGCTCTGCGAGATATAAATCAGGACTGTGGCGGACAAGTCCACACAGAAACTGTGGCAAAACAGTTGAGAGTCCATGTTCAGGAATAAGTCCTCCCTCACGTTTGTATCAGCCACAGTCAGGCTATGCTTCCGTCCACGGAGCTCCTTTTACATGTGCTCTCGCATTACGGTTCCCTTGTTCCGATGCTGGGGATGTCCATAAGCAAGTTCAAGGTCTTTTTGTCCGTCCATTGTTGAACGCAGATATAGCTCTCACTATCTCAGATCGTGTCGAGTTCTTCCCAATTTCCTATCGTCCTCTCAACGAGCTCATTGCCGCTGTGGGTGAAGGCAAATTTCAGGGCTTTACCTGTGATCTAGGAAAAGCTGCACAAGGGTCTATCGTCATGGAAAAGGACAATTATCTCGGGATCGGAACATTCAAAACCGCACATCCAGCGTACTTGACCCTGATGCATCTCACATCCGAGGGTCTCGGCACCAAGCCGAATGAAGCAGTGGCAGTCAAGCGCATGTATGTGCGTCGAGCCAAGGCAACAAGCACAGACCCTGATGGTTGGGTTGTTGCTCGGCTGACTCCAGCGGACGAATATCGAAAATTTCTTATGGAGGCCAATATTCTTCAGTGGGCCGTGTCGCTTATGACATTTAGTTTCTCATTCATTGACCATTTCATCCAAAAATCATCGCATCCTCCACCATTCAATATCCCTGATATCCGCTTCGTGCATGCAGCTGTGGCCATTGTCCATGAGCAGCCCTCGGGTCGCACAGCTAGTACCAAGTCAACAATCTGTCGCTCATATTTAGTGGAGGAGCTCATGGACGAAAAGCTGGATGGCTTCCACAAATTCATCCACAATGGGAATGCCGTCTCTGCACTTTCTGATTCTGAAGACGAGTCACTTCATGAAATGGCGGATTTCTTGTCATTCACACAACATGTACAATACTACAAAACCGCTGGTATGGTCTATCTCTCTGACCTTCAAGGTAATCTCACACTGTGACACAATTAATTTTACTTACTTCTTGGCCAGGTACTCTTGAAAGGTTGACCGATCCCCAAATCATGACCTCACCGTAAGTACTATTCTGATCTCGATTTTGGCACCAAATTCACAGTCTTCACAGTTCAATCGGCGATGGTATTGACCTCTTTGGGGATGGAAATGTGCCAGCTGCATTTGCAGCCTTCCCTGCAGAGCATGCTTGCAACAAATTCTGTGCATGGTTTAAACTACCGCAACCAGATGCCAACAATGCTGCGGCATGATCCCACTTTTAGAATATTAACCCGGCTGCCGTATATTGTATTGCGTCCGACCTGAATTGGGACTGCCGTCAGGATGCACCTGATGGAATCCCGGGATCCCTTGCTCCCAGCATCGTCACACATCCCTCAACAGGACTGGGAAAACCGCACTCGCCCACGGGTGGCCTTACGCACAGCAGGTAACGTGAATATAATATATTGTATTGCGTCTGACCTGAATTGGGACTGCCGTCAGGATGCACCCGATGGAATTCTGACATCCCTTGTCCCCGTCATCCCCACATATCCCTCAACCGGACCGCCACCGGGAAAAACCGCACTTGCCCACGGGTGGCCTTATGCACAGCAGGGAATGTGAATGTACATAATATATTGTACTTGGGGGTGGCAGAAAAACTCATACTTATATATTTTTTACTTTTATTTTCGAATCACTTCCACGACGTAGAGCCATGGGGGATGTCGCAGGCATGGTAAATAAAACTTGTGATCCTGCGTGAGTATGGTCTGCGCCTGCAGCAGCTCTCAAATGCGGTAGTTCTGAATAGGCGAACCATCGACGAGGATCGCGCCCACCTCTGCGTCACAAATTCTCGCAAACTGGTTTATCAGAGTTGATTTTCCACTGCCATTAGCCCTGACATAACCTATACCTCTGGCGCCCTGCTTCCTGGATTATCTTGTCTGCGATGTAGTACACACGTAGACCGCCGCTCATGTTCCCTGACATATCCTCATTGACTTGGAAGACATCGGTGTTGTGGGATTTCAAGCAATCCTCGACCCCTCCAGAATATTCCCTCAATCGCATGATTATCGTGCCTCAGGGTAAACAAAGTCGACTAAACAGTAACCCTAGCAAGTTTGTTTAAACAAAATTGTGTCTGGACGTAAGCTCCAGTTTAAACACCGGATTAAACTCATTGGCTTTAGCGTTCAAGGGAGCAAATGGTGGTGGGATGCCAGGCTGTTTAATCAGCGTTTATATAATGAGTTGCAAAAACAGCACTCACTAAGAATTGAACCCACGACTTGTTTATGAGCCCAAACAGTACGGCGCAACGCTAATCCAACTGGGACAAGAAACAAAAATACATAATTCCGGATGTCCAGCTGACCAGTGAGGCGGTTGTTTCAAGGATTTACGGACAGTATGGTTGTCTGCACAATATTATCACCATTTCCAATCCGTAGTGTAATCCCCAAACAACTCGTCTTTTGATCTTATCTGGGTTCCAGTCAGTATGAACCTGTTTGGATCCACCGAACTGCCTTCGCTCACTAGTGTGCTGGGTGCGGCGGTCGAAGCGCAGGTCTGGGGTGCCTCGATGCATAATTTGCCGTGGGCACTCATTAAAATGCAGGTCTCCGAAGTACTGGGATGATAGCCAGCGCGATTCTGAACAAAACAGTATCTTCAGAATTGCTGCTCCTTATTAAGAATGGGGCCTGAAAGCTCTTCCGGTATTGCTTCGGCTGCTGTCAACGCAGGCGAGTGTAGTGACTGACTGGGTTCGTGCAGGTCGGATCCGGATATTTATGAAATTCCGAGCCCAAACCCACGTGAGCCCGAATTGTGGTTTCTGGGCCTGGTCTCGGGGGGACGGGGTCCGCATAAAAGCAGGTCATTCTCAAGTAAAATGGACCCGAGAATACATCCACACAATACAAGTTGTGACTTTTCTCTACTTGGCTGACAATAATTTGACGATTACGAAGAATTAATGGTCAAAAAATGCAATATGCGGGGGAATTCGAATCGGAAGGGCTCAGGACGTATTTGCCGCATGATGCGCCCAAACACGCGAAAGAAACAACAAGTCTCCGGCAAGGCCTCAGAAGTAATTCCATCTTCCTACTATGACCTTGTGATGGAGGACATCGATGGTTTCCTGCAGAAGACGAACGCCCACACATTTGAGCTCAGGGAGTTTCTCGGCCTAGTCCAGGAGGTGGAGCACGGTGACTGTCTATCTATGAAAATTGTTGATAGGTAGACAGAATAGACAGGTTGTGCAAAGCCGCACAGAGCCGCATGCGGCTTTTGTGCATTGTGCAAAGCCGCGTGCAGCTCTGTGCAGCTTTTGTTTTCCCATCCATTATGTACACAAGCCTTACATATAGTGCCTTGAATGCCATCAGCGTTGATTCTCGGATCAGGCAGCAGAAAGAAAGTGGAGCTAAGTGGAGTAAATGGCCATTTCGGCAGCGTCACTGCCATAGCCGCACAGGAGCTGTGCCGGAAGCCGAATAATGACATGAAAAATGACGCACATTATGTTGGGTAAGTGGTTCAATGTACTGTATACCACCCAATTGACCTGTACCTCTCCAAAATGAACCTAGTTTCCCTCACAAATCTGTTGGTTTGCTGTGCGGCTTTGCACAACCTGTCTAATTTGTGGCAATGTTGCTCTATTTACCTACTGATTCGTGCTTTGCCGTCGAATTTCCGATGCGGTAATGGTATGTAAGGAGCCCTGGTTATGTTCCTGAGATCACCGCCATACTGCTGCACGATGTGCCAAGGACGGAATGCTACATCTGATAGCTCAGAATCCGGTGGCGGCTGCGAGATTCTTTCACCATATGTCCATGGCATTGGTTATCTTTCGGCCGCACTGGGAAAGCCACGCAAGCTTATCCAACCCCACTTACCGGATGTTATGCCAAGGTGGGGCAAAATGCGAATTGTAGATGGCGATTGTATACGAAGTGTGTCTGCTTGTGGCGCGAAGAACCAGACGAGAAAACTCAGCGCAATATGTCTTTTGTTCGGGTGCGATTTCCGTTTAATTGAATTTTATGCTGATAGCTGACAAGTGGATCAATTGAACAGTATGAATTGGAGGTTCAGCAAGAAGACAAGACTTGGAAAACCCAAGTTTTCTATGGTCAGCTGGAGGATATTTTGGTATGCAAGCTACCAAAGGATAAGTTTTGGACCTTCATGTCCGGGAAATCACGTCTGCTTGCAGTCATCACTCCATGCTCGACTTCAGGCCAGGACGCAACCAAAGAGATCACCTCTTATACCCGCACGACACAGCCCATTGTGGTAGATCTTCGGACAATTGTTGCCGTTGTTGGGCGGGTGGAAACTAGAGGTAAATGGATGATTACCGACCGAAGCGCAGGGTTGTTGCATCCTACCTTTCTCACCCCATAGTTATTTCTGTATTGAGTTTGAAAATCTGTTTATTATTGACCTCAAGGGAAGTGATCCAAGAAGTGAACAACATCTACTGTGAATTTATTTTGTGGTGGACAGTGTTTGTGTGGCTGTACCATCCGCCGCTCGACTTGACCATCCGAGTTTGATGGTAAAGTTGAGCACTATGCAGGCTGAACCACTGTGAAATGGGAAATACCGAATAGTGCAATTCAATAGGTTATATGTATGACTCAATTTCATGGAGCCCAATTTTGAAGAAAAAATTTGTTTACTATGATCTCGAGTCAAACACAAGTTCTTGGCGAAATGGCAACAGCTGGAGCACAATTCCTTCCCATCACAAGAAAAATGTTATTCAGGGGCTTCATAGTCTCAAGCGAATTTAACACATTTTTTGGAATAATTTCCAAGCACCCCCCATGTTTAACAGATCTATTCATTCCTGGTCGCAAACGCGACCAGTCACAAGTGACAGAGTGACACGTGATGGTGACTTCTCCTTTCTCGCTCTCACCACCATGCCAAGGACGCCAAAGCTCGACCCACAAGATGAAATTCAGCAGCTCAAGGCAACTATTGCGAAACAGGGAGCAAAAATATGTATGTAATTGCACCTATAATGGTATATCCCTGATTTTGTTCGCAAGGGGCCTTGGAAAAGACCAAAAAACACCAGAAACTCATCCCCAAGCCCGAGGGTCAGGCTGGACGCGCAGGTGGAGGCGGTTACAATCTTGAGGAGGTTCTGGGATTGGATAACCACGAGGAATACTTGAGAAAAAATGTGAGTATGGTAGCAGACGGAACTTCATGTCAAGCCGTGATCTTGGTCATTTTCACCCAGGATTCGAGATTTAGAACCAGAAAAATGTGTTTTATAGGCAAAATTTTCGTTTCGAGGGTGGTTATACCATGGGAAAAAAAACCGCGAAATTTCAGAGCAAAACTTGAAAAAATTTAACACCCCTAGATGGTTCCCATCTTCGCCTTTTGCTTCCATTCCTCGCTTGCGGCCTCCAATTCCATCGCCAGGACTCCAGGGTGACCGCGGTATTTTTTGACTGCAAACTCGGTGATCACTCCAGTAGCTCCAAGGTGGTAAACACCCGCATACCGGCCAGCGCGTCGAAAGAACAGTCGAATTGTTGGCAATGGGCACAGGCCATTCCGAAGAACCTCTGCAACGAGGTTTTTAGCCTTCTGCTATGTCCCGTTCGATTGTTCCCTGGCTCACCAGCTATAATATTATTCCACCTGGCCTTCCTTATATCTGGGCATGTATCTTCCCATCGTCTATTTAATCTATCCAAGCACTTACTAGATCTTATTTCATCTCGCAGTCCTCAGTGTGCGCTTACTATATGTACACGTACCAAGCACGATGTGTCCTTCAGCTTTGGGTCATAGATGTAGGTAATAGATGTATTGGTCGTGTACAACACTGTCTGGATGATTTTTTTTTTTTTTTTTTTTTTGGTGCTGTGAATGTTTTCATCTTAGATGGGCCAGTGTGATTCTTGTTGTGGGCCGGCCAAGTGGTGAATTTCTTTCCAAAAACTTCCCATAATTATGACCCAGTATTACTCCCATACAACTTGCACTAACATAAAGTTGCAATTCAGGTAAGTTGTCTAATTTTTGTTAACCAATTGATCAAGTTGTGTCTACATTCCATGTATGAACATGTAAATACTTTTTGCAGAGTATGTGTGCCATAACGTCACTCGGAAGGCGAAGCACCAGTCCTACCGCGAAGATCACGACAAGTTGGACGATGATATCGCAGAAGACCAGTGACGACTTGCCGCCATCACCACGGAGAAGAAACTGCTCGCAGCTCGAATCAAGGACCAGAAAGCAAAAAAGAAGGAGATGGGCCGGGTATGGCAGAGATCCAGAGACCTCCCTATGCCCACCTCCCCGTAACACCAACCCGCAGAAATACAGAACCCCGGACCATACAGTGTAGTAGGGTTCCTTGGATAGCAACTTTGATTTTTTGCTTGTAGACTGGCAATTGTTGAGAACAAAATTTGAGATTATTTAATCAGGTACATACTAGAGTATATAATAAGCTTCCCTGGAGGATCATATGGTGAATTTACACTTTGAATGTCGGTAGAAGAAAAGGAATGTCTTTTTGATGGGAAATGTCACATGGAGGGTTCAATGGATAATCCACATTTCCGCTCCCCCGGTGGTCCCTCTCCTACTATTCAGGATTTCAAGGCTCAGGATATGCTTGAAAAGTACCATGGAGGTCATTTACCTTGTACCAGCACCCAATGTAAGCCGAAAGAGCAGTGAAAGTATGTGCAGATAGTAACACGTTATGTCACGCTTTTGGCATATGAAGGCATACATGATTTTTGTAGCCATCATTTTTAGTCCGATCATCTCACTCTTTGTGACAGTATTGTACCTTGAATGGTAATCTATGCTGCCGAATAATGATTTGGACAGAAGTCCATCTAAATAGGTGCAGATGGACGGAAAGGAAAGTTGATCAAAGTGGTCATCAAAGACTGATGGACCTGGAAACACATCCCATTCAGCCCCCAGTAGGATTATGGGCCTAAAACTTTTTTAGGAGGTGTAAATAGCATGTATGCATTCAAATACCAACAAGATTGGGTAGAAAATGGATGCGAGCTGTGTAAAAAAAGAATTATCCATTGAACCTCCTTATCCATTGAACCCTACTATACTGTACCTGGTACGTTGCAGAATTTTTGACTTTTTATCCGCACACCTAATCGGGCGATTCTTATCTGAATTGAAACTGGCGAGATTTTGTCCGAATCGGCCACGCCTTCAGAAAATCCAGAAAATCCAGAAAATTTGGATTTATCCGCTCACTTTGGAAATCCTCTCCCTCGGTCCTCGAAATCCATTATTATTACTATTATTTCTTTATTCTTTATTGAGGCCTTATTCTCGCCTTTTCCACTTCCACCAGCCTGGCCAATTGATTTGGACAGAATGAGTGAATCAGCCCGGTCAATTCGGAACGTTTTGCACCCAACGATATTCTCGGACTCGGTCCCGGACCCGCGCCAAGCACCCCTCCGCCAACTTAAAACACGTCATATTTCCTTATGCGGATCGACGGCACCACCCAATGATTGAGCCAGTTCTGGTAAGGGGTCGGATGAATGATTGTGCCGATGGTGCAATTCCCGCCGGAGCATCACAGAGAAAGGTACCGGTGGCCAAAAATCTACTCAAAATGTCCCAAAATTGGGGGAAAAGCGGTCCGCACCTGTTGTACCGAACAGCTGTAAGCATCACCAACGTACTATAATCCGGAATGAATATCCCAACTCGGCCCCGCACGCGGCCGAGCATGGCGACTCCACCTGTTACGCCCACAAAGTGATGTAAACTAACGTGCACTGAAGATGGCAGGTGCACGTTAAGATACGCGAATTTCGGTCATCTGCCGTGCACACCTCAACACAGTCAAAACTGTCCATTATCTACTCTGTTATCTACAAGATCTCCTGTTGTTGATCGTGCGAACGCAGGTTTGACCTGTCTGAGGTAGCAATCAATGAAAGGAAGGAAAGATCTCAGCGGAATATTCCTGGGGGTTAGCTACGCCCCTCAGATTCGTCGAAATGCACACACCAATCGACGCCCAACTCAACAATGTCATATTAGCCAGTAAAGGGCCGCGGATGAGAATCCGGGACCCCGAGTGTATTTTTCGTGTCAACGCGCTACAGAAGATACAAAGTAATTCATTAAGGGTATGCGGAGGGTGGGTGACCGAATTGAATCAGACTGTCATGGCTGCCGTGGAAAACGCCTGGAAAAGAAAAAAGTAAACAAGGAGAATATTAATAAGGATTCCCATGCAAAGCAGCGAGCACCTTCCGGAAAGGATACATCGATAGAAGGTCCCCGACAATGTCTATGGCCGCATCTCTGTCTCTTCTGGAGAAAAACAAAGACCGTGCCTTCGAAATCCATACCTTTGTGAAACTCTTGGATCTGGAGTGGAATTCGGGACACGACTGCGCAGCTGAGCTGTCCAAGATGATCTGGAAAGTAACAGGATTCAGATTCAAGTATGTTCAGTTTCTTTAATGATGTTAATCACTTACCACTCGCACAAAGCTATGAGAAGAAAAGTACCAGCAAGGCCGACAAATCCACGACGACTTATACATTTCATTGCGCACAGCTGAAAACTGAATATCGACGGCCGCCGTGTGGAGCTCACGCTGGACTGGCTCCAGACGCTTGTGGAAGACGGGATTGATTGGGACGAGTTTGAGATGCTTAACACGCGCTGAACAGGAGTTGCGGAGGTAGACAACTGTATAGTTTTTGTTTCTCTGTCTGTTGTATGGGAAAAAGCATACATATGGTGTATCAAAGTCTGAGAAGTTGATCTATTGAATGGTTTTGGAACACACGCTGTTAATTTGTCAGATGTTCGCAACAGCTGATTTATCTGGAATAGCGTATTTTTACAGCGCATCAACTGTCCGCCCGGGGCTCGAGTGGTGCTGGGGAAACATTTTGCAGGGGATTTGCAGCACTGCGTGTGGTGGGAGTCGCACGCTGAACAAAAAGTTCGGTCATTAGGGCGAAAAGGTATCCGGGGAGAAAATAGGTCGATAATGAATGTGCACTCGATGGTTCAGGCTAAAACTTATCGCAGGTGATTGGTTGGATGCGGTGCAGGTGTGCCATCAGACCCAGAGTTCTGCGTGTGGTGTGAGCGGAAATACGTCGCGGCCGTCTCAACGGGTAGGGTGGGAATTAAAACTTTGGCTTGCCTTTTGACCCTAATAAAATGTAGATTAGGACTGCAATGTCATAAGCTCAACTCCTATATGCCCACCCTGATGTTTTCGTGCTTCCAGCTAGGGGAACCGACCCAAACCTTGAGGTTGCACGTCGGCAATCATGATCGGGAGTTGCCGAGAACCCAACACAAGCAATATACTGTCTGTTTGGAGCCAGCAAAAATGTAAGCCGAGCAGGAGAGTGTATCCCGTCCAAGATGGAAGTCTCTGTGGACCAAATAATGACGAAAGTGTCAGTTTAAAGGTAGATTTATATGACCCGTTGAAACGGCCGTCGCGGCCGTCGTTTGACGGGCCGTTTCTTGAGGGAAAAAATGGTCGACGGGACGGGCACGGTACCCGTTCGACGGGTGCCGTCGAACCGTCGCGACGGCAACGGGCGGCAGCCCTACACGGCTATCCCGGAAGTCTTCGGAATTCGATGGGTTTGACGACGGTCGGATTCCAATGGGCCGCTAGCGGTTACCAATGATTTGGCGAATCTTCGGATTCCAATGGGCAGGCTCCTTTGGATTTCAACGGGCTTTTGATGATCATTTCGGCTGTTAGGCGCGCTAAAAGGTAGGGAAGGAGAACAAAATATAATGTAAACAGCAAGACTCGAACTCGAGACCGCATGAAGCTGAAAAACCTAGACCCACAAACGAGAACTATCCTGAGTGTTATCCAAGTAGGCCATCATGCTGACACAGAGCCACAAAATGCTTTCAATATACAACGTCACTTGCTCCCGCCTGCCCAACATCATACGGGTGAGACTGCTTTACCTTGACTATTTTCAACTTAGCAGAAAAGGCAAAAGACTTACATGCATATGGGTGAATTTCATGCGGGAACGAGATCTGCGCTCGTGAGGAGCACATCAGATCATTGACATGGCACGGCAGGCCTCAGATGCTAAATGGCGGGCAAACGGCGAATGGCATGGAACACTTATGTGATGTGGTGAGGTGATTGAGTCACATGGCATATCTACTGAATTCCAAGAGGCGTGTGCAAGTCTGGTGGGTACATCACAGGAATTTGATGAGCAAACCGAATGAATTCCACTAATCCGACTATTCAAATAGCGGTGGTAATAATTCCTTCGAACAGCAAAGGAAATATCATTGGATTTCGACGAGCATCATTTCCTACCAAATTCCGAAGAATCCCGGGTTTGCCGTGTAGAGGCGAGGGGTATAGACAGCGGGACGAGCTGGGGAGACGGACGGACAGGGGAGGGGCTGAGAGCGTCGTCAGAGCACGCCGCTCATACTCCGTCTTCGGCGGGGGCAAGGGGGTAAGGTGGTCTTCGGCGGGGGGTAAGGTGTATTTTGCACTCCAACCTTGCTTCAACCAACCGGGACTCGGTCCGGGGCAACCCCGCCATTCCAAGGGTGATGGCAAATCGGTCGCGAGACCGATTAAAACCGATCATGCCGGCCGGCAAAACCCTCGGCAATCTGAGGCCATTTCCGGCCATTTGAAACCCTTGAAATGACCAATTTTTCGTGGAGGTCCGGTTGGCAGTGTACGTCATTCGCAAACCAGACATCAGGGCCATTGGAAATCAATCCGAGGATACTTTGGAATCAACAAGCGCTCGGGGGACCGCCCCTCCCCTTTGATTGATCACAGAAATTCAAAATTGTAAAAACCCTGGATTTACAGCCGGTCACATAAGAAAACAGATAATAAAATCAGTCGGACGAACGGAGAGACATAATTTGCAAAGGCGATGTACAGTGGTATCGATGATTCGACGATGATGAGGTTGAGGGAAATGTGCCGAGCAATGTCGTCATTCTGAGTGTTTTGTACTTAGATACGCCAAAATGGTCGTAATGAAAATAGTTTGAAATTTTGCTATGTGTGCGCATCACCAGCTGTCACCAAAAATTAGGGGCCCAATTGGCCGGAGAAAAAAAATTAGCGTGCCCGATTTTTTCATTTTTTCACCCGCATGCACCCAGAAATATTTTTTCGGCTCACTCAGTCTGGATTTAAATTGAAATTGAAATCCCTCTAACAGATCTGTGCGCACACACAAAAGAAACACTTTTGCTAGAGGGATAGTAAAAACTGGGGCCACAAAATTTCAAGCATGAAGTAGTGGCAGCTAGGTGTTGCACATCATATATCGTGTGGTTTAGTTATGAAAAGAAAGTGGGGTTTTTTGTGAGGCAATGACCCTCATGAAATTGATAAAAGATTTATAGCAAAATTCTAATTGATGTGATTTGGCCAACAGCCCACAATGCCGGCATTCATTTTTGCCAGTATCTCTATCCTTAAAAAATTACGGCTGTCTGAAGCCTTTTGTCGGATATGATTTCGGAAACTGAGTCAGTTGTCACAAAACCACTGCCGGTGCAAGTATTATTCTGCAGCTGCAGCTCTCAGTGCGGACCAAATTCGAGCAAGACAATAAGTATGTGAATCTTCGTCTTTGTCAGCAGTCAAGTTCAGAATTTCCTCCCCAGCCTATCTTTCAAAGCAAGGGCATAATTGATGAAGTTGCAAGTAAATTCAAGTCACTGGCGCCGGTTTGGCGCTTGAATTAGCGCCTCGGAAAGTTTAACGCTGATACTTGGCATTGTGTACACTTTTATAGGCGCACTCTTAAAATTGATCATGGGGCCAAAAGCCCGAGGAAGCGCCGTTTATTGAGCGCTTCCGTGCTTCCAAAGTTTCGGGTTTGAATGCCCATAAGCAGAGTTTAAAAAGCTTCAGACGGATACCCATAATTTTATAAAGAGAGAGAAGAGAGAGATTCCCAGTTTGCTGGAGAACGAGGACATTGAGCGAAGTGCAATCTCGCCCAATATTGCAGGTATCAAGCAGGTATTACCAAATCGGGTCGAGTCATGACTCAAGTCGGCTTGGAGCCGGAGCCGAGCCATCAGAGCCGATTACCAAATTCGGTCTCGGCGGCTGGCTCGGCTCGGACGGCTAGCGGCTTTTAGGGAAGCCGTGGCAGTTCATTGCCACCATGAATAAGGCAGCACAGGTCGCAAGATGGTACGAGTTATCGCGACTACTGAGGTCGTCAATCATAGTGGTATCGAAGTTGCCGCAGAAGGTGATGGTCACCGCATCGAGAAGAACATGATTCGTAGAAATTTCAATTCAAGATTCTATTAGAGTGCGCGTGGGCCCCTTGGGGCCCATGTGGCACTATACTAAGTACATGGAAGTATTCTAGTGTTCACGGTGGAGTTTTTAGGTAGAGTAGGTATGGAATAAAAGTAGTTGACTCTGGAGTGCGCTATGAGGGGCTGGGGTGGATTTTGTTCGAGAGACATGTCTATGCTAAGTATCTAAGTAACTAATGGCAGAGATAAATCCTTCGAAATATCATATTCTGTGCTGATTTACACTTGAGGCCATTGGAGCGATGAATCCCAACTAGCAAACCTAGATCTTGTCTGAAGGAGCTAAATTTTTGCTAGGGTGGACTTTGATACTTGTTCCTCATTTCCTTTCCAAATCCCGGGTCTGCAACTTGGGAAAACACCAAATGTCGCCCAGTTTCCCCGAAGTTCCCTTGCCTCAAGCTCGACGTTGTTAAATCAAGAGGGTAGCAAGAATGGCAAGTCTCTATCTTCAAGCTTCAAGAACAACCTCTCCACCGTTACAATTGGTGCTCCAAGTTTCAAAACATTCAAGTCTTCAAGCCTCCTCAAGCCCCATCTGGTTGTTTTACTCTAAGCCTTTCCTTTTGGCCAGAGAATGATCTGACATCTTATGTGCTCTTCTTCGGTCATGCAAACCTCCTCCAAGACATATTCTCTCGTGGTCACCTTTTTGTGTTGTCCCCGGTCTGTGTTGTTTTTTCTTTACTTGTTCACTCCCATGTGTGTATTTACTCTCTCAATTAAAATGATTGACTGGCTTGAATATCATCCTGAGCATTGTATTGAGGAGGTGCGCTGCGAGAGCCGGGTATTGGCTGCAATAGTTAAGTTTCATTGTCTGATTGTTAGATTGATGTGCGCGTAGACCATTTTAGCCGGAATATGCGATTCTACGCGGGTTTATGTAGGGCGTTCGTTTCTATAGGATCCCACATAAACACCGACTTGATATGCGACCTCTGACTCTATCCAGCCTACCTTTCCAGATGTAACTGAGACGCAACAACTTGATGATGATGGCCAAGAACAGACGCGACGCATCTCAATTACCGCGCGAATAACACGTGCCATTTGTGCAAATTGGTCGATACGAGTGTAAAAGGGTTCCTTCCACCTCACTGAGTTGTTGTGTGGCTTCATTTGAATGAGAAATCATGTAGCTAGGGCGAACTGTTGTATTAGCAATGCAAAAGCCCTTCAAACCAGCTAGGACAGAAAATAAGACATATATTCGCAAATATGGCTCTATCATAATTCTCTACAAGTATCAAAGTCCACCCTAGCAAAAATTTAGCTCCTTCAGACAAGATCTGGGTTTGCTAGTTGGGGATTCATCGCTCAATGGCCTCAAATGTAAATCAGCACAGAATATGGTATTTCGAAGGATTTATCTCTGCCATTAATTGCATATGAATTAGTATGAATTATCTAGCTATATTTCAGCCAAATCCGTGCAGAACTCATCGAGATATGGGCAAATCGGTCGCGAGAGTCAAAAAATGCCCAAAACGGCAATTTTTCGATCCGCGCCTTCGGTACTGAAATTAGCTGTAAAATCCAAAAGAATTCGGATAAATTGAGAAAAAATTATTGTCGCAATAAAAAAAAATGGGCGTGACGCGTGACTGCCGAATTGAATGAAATTGTACAGTATTCCAGAAATAATGGAGGAGGAGACCTAAGGACCGTATTGGTGGGACCTTAGCGCGAATCTCTCGTTCCGGACTCACGTGCGCGGCAAGGAGAAATACGAAGAATGCGGTAAGGAGATGAATGTGGGTTCTGTGGCCTCTCAGTCAATTCATGGTCTACAATGGATGACTCACAGTGTGTGAAAGAAGCGACACAAAATGGCCTGTTCGATCAAAGTGCTGGGCGTATGTAGCGAAGATGGTGACAGCTGTTGTTTCCCATGGTGTCCCCTGCGGATATGAAGCCGGCATCTGCGCCGCCTCAATCTTCATCCGCACGATGTTGTGATCAATAATCAGCAACCTCCTTTTATCTCCTTGCAAGTCTCCGGGACCTCGAGCCCTCCAGCGTAAAGCTGAACCCTGATCTTCCGATCGATCAGGTGTTCCAACGTCTCCATCAGGAAGACGTCCACGTGTGGTTCTCCAGGTATATACCCGGCTTCTTCGGCATTCAACTCGAACGCCTGAAGGAAGGTAGGCAACCGAGTATGGGTGGACGCGTCCAACATCAAAACAACGCGCCCATCGCCCAAGTTCTCGGACAAGCGGCTTGGACCCTTCAAGGTCATACATGTCGTGGGGAAGGGTGCGTACAAGCTCGCGCTCCCGCCGCGCTACTCCCAGCTCCACCCGGTCTTTCCGGTTGTGGTCCCCTCCACGTTGGTCCCCTCCTGAACAACCCCAAGCTGCTGAAGGCTACCGCGAAGTTTGTGGAGGCCTCGGGCCGATTTGCCTAGCTTTCCTCGTGCGTCATTCAAACCATCCGTCTCCCGTTTCTTTTCCTTTTCCTTCTTTTCCTCCCTCTCTCATATATACATACCTTACTCACTATTAATTCATATCACACAACCCCGGGACGCCCTTACTCACCAACTTGCCCCTCATATAAATACCGTCACGACTCTACCAATCATCGACTTTCCCATTTCACGTCTTCACCTCTCCTCTCGCGTTCCATCAGAAAATCTGTAGCTACAATACCTCCACCTCGATACGACCATACCCACATTTATGTACTGCTACCATAGCCCGACCCGGGCCACATGTAGTAACCCTTTGAACTAATAATAATAATGATAATAATAATAATGGATATGATGTGATCAAGTGTGACAGTCAATTGCGACGCGACGCGCCATGCCCCTGGCGCCGCTAGCGCTGCGCTCCCTACAGCTACGCGTAATCCTCGCTGCTGGCTACTTTTGGCACATGCTACACCTTGCTGCTGCTGCAGCAACTTGTGTGAAAATTTAATTTATTTCTACAGCAACTTGTGCGCAAAATTTAAACTTTCCAGCTCAGTAACTTGTGCCAAAATTAAATCACATCTGCTGATATCACTGATTCTGGGTCATTATGCTCAAGGCCGAGTGTGTAAAGGGTCAAAGGAAAAACTTGGCCGGACTTGGACGCTGAAGCGATTGGCATCAATCGCCCGATGGCACATCAAAACAGGCTGGCATACATAGGGTAAACTGGTTGCGTGCTAAAGCAAGGGTCGCCCGCTGGGCAGAGGAAAAGAACATTGTTGCCCATGAGATGCAATGGACAATCAATTCTTTCAAGTATTTTTGTGAGACATGGCGAGAGCGGGCGGGTAAGACAGGTCCAGAGGGGACAGGATTAGGAGCATACGGAGAGAAGCAGGGAGACCTTTGGGAGAGTCTTCAAAAGAGGGCTGAAGAAATGTTTGAATGGGCCCGGAATGTACCAAAGGAGGAGAGATGGCGGAAAAAGGGCCCGGAAATAGCAACAGTTACATAATAGCAGGATCCTTGCACTTGACCCAGAAAAAATCAAAGCAAATTGGGACTGAGGTGCAGAAACTGGGACAGATTGTGGATCTGATCCTCGGTGGCCGGACCAATGAACATGATGGTCTAATGGTTGTGTGCTGGACTCTGGGTGTCTCCCCTGGTTATTTGGAGTGCCTATGTTCGAGTCCTACTGTGTGTTACTTTTTTGGATCACTCTGTGCAGCCGAACCCGGGGTTGGCCAAGTCCTGGCATCTCGGGCAAATACTATTACTGGCTGTACAGGGGCTGGCCGGCCGAGCCTTATAACCTGGGATATTTAATATTCCCCTTCCCACTGGCCCTTACCAAGCATGCTGGGATCAGAATATTATTGGTCTCATTGGATAAGCCCTGGCTTCTTGGGCAAATAATATTACTGACTGTAATGGGGCTGGCCGGCCGACCACTACCACCTAGGGTATTCAATATTCCCATCCCTACCGGCCGAAACCAGGCATGCTGGGTTCAGAATATCATTGGTCCCACTGGCCAAGCCCTGGCATATGGGACGAGCAATATTACTGGCTGTGATGGGCTGGCCGGCTGAGCCCTACTGCCTAGGGTATTTAATATTCCTGTCCCCACCGGCCGATACCAAGCACACTGGGTTCGGAATATTATTGTCCCAGTGGCCAAGCCTGGCTTCTGGGGAAAATAATATTACTGACTGTACTGGGGCTGGCCGGCCGAGCCCTACTACCTAGGGTATTTAATATTCCTGTCCCTACCGGCCAAAACCAGAATGCTGGGTTTATTGGTCCCACTGGCCAAGCCCTGGCATATGGAACGAGCAATATTACTGGCTGTGATGGGTGGCTGGCTGAGCCTACCGCCTAGGGTAGTTAATGTTCCTGTCCCCACCAGCTGATACCAAGCACACTGGGTTCAGAATATTGTTGGTCCCAGTGGCCGAGCCCTGGCTTCTGGGGAAAATAATATTACTGACCGTACTGGGGCTAGCCGGCCGAGCCCTACTGCCTAGGGTATTTAATATTCCTGTCCCCACCGGCCGATACCAAGCACACTGGGTTCAGAATATTATTGGTCCCAGTGGCCAAGCCCTGGCTTCTAGGGAAAATAATATTACTGACTGTACTGGGGCTGGGCGGCCAAGCCTTACCGCCTAGGGTGTTTAATATTCCTGTCCCCACCAGCCGATACAAGCACACTGGGTTCGGAATATTACCGGTCCAGCGGCCAAGCCCTGGCTTCTTGGGAAAATAATATTACTGACCATACTGGAGCTGGCTGGCCGAGCCCTAACACCTGGGGTATTTAATATTCCCCCTCCCACCGGCCCCTACCAAGCATCTGGGATCCGAATATTATTGGTCCATTGGCCAAGCCCTGGCATCCAGGGCAAGTAATATTATTAACTACAATAGGGTCGAAAGGCCGAGCCCTACTACCTAGGGTAATTATATATTCCCATTCCCCAGCCAATACCAGGCATTCTGGGTTTTCAAATATTATCTTTTGAATCGGCCACACACTGGTGTCTAGGGCAACTAATATTCTACCCACCATGACATGGTCGGCCAAACCCTGCCGCCTGGGTGAGAAATATTATGGCCAGCCGGCTAGAGATCTAGTGGTACATTAATTTTCCATAATGGCCCATATCCTTCCCATTAGTTTTGCCATGGGCCCAGCCCTAGCCTCCTGGAGAAGTAATATTCTGTCTGGCTGACCAGAACATTATTACTGCCCTAGGGCCTAGGGTGTGGCCGATCAAACCGGCGGACTTAGGGGGCCCCTAAACTCT